>VXBZ01012308.1:33349-398487 GCA_013399135.1 Heliornis fulica
TTCCTTCCTTCCTTCAGAGAGACCTTATCAACATGTTTTATTTCGCTCTTACCTTCTCATCAAAATATTTTGAGCAAAGTTTTAGTTGTGTAACAACACTTAGAAATGTTGACACTGAGATGAAGCATTTTGATTTTTTTTTTAGAAGAAATAACTTGGAATTTTCATTTCATAAACGTTTTTCAAAGTGCCCTGACTCAAAGGAAACTGGATAAAAGATTGTTTTTTAAGATATTTGAAAGGGTTCCTAGATGCCTCAACTTCCAGCCAGAAGCTTTGTGGATCCTTGGAGGTCCTCAGGAGCTCTGGGTGAACCAGGCAAGGTGATGATCAATGCAGAAGTGTTCCCCATGGCTACCCTGGCCTGGCTTTGCTAGGAGACTGGTATAAGTCTGCTGGAGCTGTCTAGGGCTGTACCTCTCTTCTGTACAGAGCTCAGATCAGCAGGAATCACTGGGAATAGGGGGAGGGAAATTGAGGATTTGCTGCTTGGTAAATCCTCCCACTTCCCTCCTCCCAGTGGAGACATTTGTGATAATCATGGAGAATGCTACCACTTCAGCCTGCAATAATAACCACGGAGCAGCTCTCTTGCTTGTAATTGCTTTACTGCCCAGGGGAGAGAGAGGACTGTTTTCTTTTATCATTGTCTTTGGCATTGGGTTTGGTTTTTCCTTCTGCCGATTAAATATTCCTGCATATCATCATCTCTATTCCCTTGACCGAGTAACACACGGGGTTATTTTTACACAGTAGAGGGGACATGGATCTTGGGGTTCATTTTCATGAGTAAATTCTGTCTGAGTATGATCTGCACAGCCCTCTAAAGTTCAGATCTGTTTGAATCAAGAAAAGTGTTTTAGTGGATTTATTGTTGCCTCTGATATACTTTTTATGTGTGCTTGTCAGAAGCTGAATAAAAAAAAAAAGCTGCAGTTCAGTGTTAGCCTGTAGAAGCATAAAAATTTGTCAGAGAAAGACCTGTCATCATAACTTTCATCATGTTACAAATCCTCACTTTGCCACATCTGCTCATTACATGAGACGGGCAGGAATTCGGAGCAGCTGAGCTTTGAAAAATTCTGTTGCAGAAGGTAACAAGTGATTAAAAGGTCAGGAGAGAGCTTCAAAAATTTTTGCAATGGTCTTTTCAGTTTGTGGATTTCATAAGCGGGATGCTGGTAGACTGCATTGCTGCATATGTTGAGACACAGATTAGGCTGGGGAATGAATTACAGGAGAGGTGTAAAATAAGTGAAATGTAAGCTGTGCAGCAAATGTACTTTTTAAAAGGGTTGGCGTTTCTCTACAATAAAAGGAAAAAAATATACTGTGGCCATTTTGGGAGCACAGTGGGCGAGATCAAGCGTGGAGTGGTTAAGTTAATGGTGCTGTGGCGATTCATCTCAGCCGATGATCTTGCCTAAGGGCTCTAACTCTGCAACTTGGTCAATAAATGTGATTGTAGTTATTATGTTTAAGAGTAGCTATGGATTTTCAGTCAGAATGATCTTTGCTTTTGTTTTTACTGTTATTCTCTTCCCATCTGAAATACGGTCTCTCTGCGAGAGCACTGTTGTCTGGCTGCATCCCCCCTCTGCTGTAAGCTGCCTCTGAAGGCAGAGCTGCAGCTCCTGGGGGGTGGGTGGGTTGGCCCCCCATGCAGGCTGAGCTTCCCTGGGGATACCACTCCTGGGGGCTGAGGGGTGAGCAGAGGGCTCTCTCCCTCCCAGCGCTCCACTTGAGCAGCTTGGGCTGTTACTGGAGGCTTGTAAATTCTCTGCAACAATTCCGAGATTAAAAGAATGATAATTTTAGTCATGATACTAAGTAAATTTAGTTTGATGTCTAATTTTTATGAGCTTTTGGGGAAGCCAAAGAAGAAAATGTGCAGTTCTAATGTAATTGAACAACTCCAGAAGCTGAGTTTTGGGTTGTGGGTTTGTTTTTTTCTTTTTTTAAAGTCTCCATCGTGGTGTTATTGGATTGCTGCCATAACAAAGAAAGGAAAACAAGGTGTTACCTGTGGGTTTGTCTGGTCAGGTGATTTCAGAGGTTTGCAACTTGTGCATAGAGGAAAAAAGCTTTCTCACAGGCCGTTTAGTAGCTGGATTTTAAGATCTTTTATCTTTCTGAGTTACCTGGACAAGAAACTTCCCAGCTGGCTGATGTCAATGCCACACATAGCCTCCTGTAGCTCTTGGGTTTTAAATGGTGGTGTACATAGTCATCTGTTGCAGTTGCGATATCCTCTTAATAGATAACATTTTAAAATGTACAAAGAGATACATTTGGTATAAATATAGCTCACAGCATGAGGCACTGAATAAAACATTTCACTCATCGGGGAGGATCGTGCATAACTTACTCTTGGATCTGCTTCATCACTCAGGCGTTAGAGAGTCACCCCTAATTTGTGAAAACATATGGCTTATTCCACCCTTCCACACCGAGAATTCATTCGAGGCTTGCTTGCCTGCAGTCTTGTGTTCACCATCTGGATCAACCTTCTGCAAGTCGGGGTAATTGGGAGTCATGATAAGGGGGAGCAGGGAAGTGCGTTCCTCCTCTTCTAAAATCAGAGGACATCTCTTCTAACTCTTGGCTTCGTTACAGCCTGATGGACTGAATCTCAGGAAAATAAAAAGTCCATTTACTGAAAACATGTTTTAGCCAATAATGATGAGCTAAAGAATCACTTAACTTTTTTAGACTACATCTTGATTAACTACCTAGCAACAGCGAGTTAAGGAAAACTTGATGTTGATCCAATAAGAAAATATCTGGTATGTCTCAGACCTATTGTCTGTTTTGAGCCATAGATCATAACTAACTTCTACCCACCCAGAGATTTGAGCTCCCATTACTCATGCTCAGATTTGATGGAAGAGGCAAATCTTAGGCTACATACACTGCAGTTTGTCTTGAGTCTGCCACAGGCCATGCGTTACGGAAGCAGAAATGGAATGCATACGTGTTTTCACCAGTTCCTCAAAAAGACACAATTGATTATGTCCATGGAGCATCATCTCGGTCCCTATTATTTACAGTGGTCTCTCAGTCACTGACAAATTAACAACCCTGCTTACTTGTTCTGGTTCATTGTTTTGACTGTTGTGATTAAGCAAGGACTCTTTCTTCTGTTTTGCCTCAGAAGAGCAGTGTGTGGCTTGTTCAGGCTTTCCCACTTGCCCTGATATTGAATCCACACTGTGCTCCTCTGCACTACCTGGAAGGTGCCTCAGCATGTGGTCAGCATCCTAGTTGTGGGTGGGGTGGACAGGCTGCATGCCTCAAACTGGACAACCTGCAGAGACCTACAGGATCATTACAAGGCAATGTGGTGGTGGCTGCATCTTGCTTGTTAAGCAGTCCATCAGCTGCTCCTTCTCGATTTTTGTATGAAGAAGGTGAACTAAGTAGTTAATTCTGGGTTTGAATGTGGTCTGATGTGTTCAGTTTTGCTCTGAGGTCCTCCTTTGTGCCAGTGGTACTCTATCACTCTATTGTGGACCTGATTGTGTCCTTCTGGTATGTTCCAAGCATGGAAGAAAGTTAATACTGGATTAAGGTAACTGGGTGGTGCATCCTTAGCTTATTAGCAATAGTCAAGTCTAAACATTTTAATTTTTTTAAATGAAACAAATTGTATCTTTTTCCTACACTGTCACAATGGTACAGAGCCCTTATGAAGCAACCACTGCTTTAGGTAAGTATGACTTAATGCTCTTTCTGAAACAAGACTTCATTTAAGTTAGTCCTGTATCTGTATATAGGTAGAGCCACATATCCATCAAAATAGAAACCTGGAAAGCTCTCTTGGGATGCTAAGAGTACATTTACTGGTTGTGTGTAAAACATAGAGTCTGTGGTTAAAACTAGTCTCCCTGTCTGGCTTCTACCTGCATGCTTGTAGCATTTTGAATTGCCAGGAGCTCTTCCCATCTACTACCTGGGTAGCAGAACAGTGTTCACCCATATGTTCTGTGTGTGGATTAAACTGGAGCTTGCCTGCTGTCTGTGAATCCAGCCAGAAGAGGTATTTAAGCAGGTGATGGGGCATACAGAGCTAGACCAGGGTTGGGGTTTTTGTCTGTGATTCCTTACAGATGGGTAAATTCCCATTTTATCTGTTGGAAAGAGTTCCCTTTGGCTATGTACATGTCAATGATCTGTCAAGATCTATCAAAAGGAAGTGGACACCTAATCCCACATGAGTCCCTCTGGTTCCCCCTTCACCTAACAGCTCTGTGAGTTGCCCTAGCTAAAGGAGACCTTATTTGCCTGCAAGGAAATCCATCCCTCCTGTCTTGGAGGCTGCTGATGTTTGCCTTCTCTGAAGACATCCTTGTGTAATTTCTGGGCATGTCTTTCATAACTGCTAGTTTGTGCTTTAGACAGGTTTCCCTCTTTCAGGGCTGGCTTTGAGATCTGCCTGGTTTTGGGAATATTGAACATACATGAAGTAATATATTACTTGTTTCAAATTTTAGAAAGATGTAAAAATTCTGCACTGGCAGAGTCTCTGAATAGCTTTCACAATTTCCTTTCCCCACCACCCCCACATATACTTTCTTTCCATGCATTTCTGCAGCGATGCCGTGCAGGGTTTTGCGTTGGCTGCAGTCATCTGTCTCCTCCTTAGCCCAGCTGCTCCTTCACACCATTGTGTGGCCCAGGGAATCACCCATCACCTATGGGTTGATGAGCCATAGAGTGGAGGAGAGGGGCCACTGGAAGTATTTGGTGCCTCAGGACAGCAAGACATTTCCTACTGCTATGGGGCTACATGAGTGTGATTTCAGCCTGGGATCCCAGGGTCAATTTAGTTAAGGATATATATATGGTATGATTTTACCTCTCCTGATCTACCCTCTTTATTTCCTTCCTTATTAGTCATCAGGTTCAAAGCTATTAGAACAGATTAAAATGCAAACCACTACTATAATCAAACAGAATGTAATAGCTGGTTTTCATGAAATAACATTAAAATAAAAAGATAACTGATTTACAACTAAACCTCTAATCAACTTTGGATGGCCATAAAATGACAGTAACAAGTTACTGCCCAAACCTCAAGAATCTGTGCTGCCAGACTACCCAAATTTGGCACTCTTCTCCAGGCCCTAAACGTGTCTCAAATCACAACATACTCCATATGCCTTTCTGAGCCAATATTCTCTTATAGCCTATAACTTTTATGCATGCAGTTTCACATTTGAAAATAACTGCATTTATATGCATCTGAAGATTTATAGGTATACTGAAGATGTTCAGTGTCTTAAGTTTGTTAGTTTTCTATTAATGAACCCTCACAAGTCATATACTTGTACAGTAAGATCGATATGGCTAGCCATATCCTTGCTTTGGAGAGAGATGCACCAGGACATGAAAAGGAACAAGAGCTCTAGAAGGGTACAAAGGAAACCCAAGTATCTCAGGTAGTGGATTCTGCAAAGTTTTGGCACCAGCCTTTTCTGTACTTGCAGAGTACCTCTGAGTCAGGCAGGTCATAGCAATTTGAAATTCTTCAGTTTAAAAAAAAATATAAAAAATTGAGCTATAAATAAGCATCTGTACTTCTAACATAAAAATGAGACCAAATACTGTTGGTGAGCATCATGAATGTTGTCTCTAAAATGGGATGTATGTTCATAGATGTAAATTTGATGGGCTGAATAGCCTGAGAATACTTCAGGAATGCTCGAAGAGCTTCTTTCTGTTCAGATTACCATTTTTTTTTGCCATATGGATGGGTGTAAATGGAGATTGATGGGAGGAGCTGTTATTGTAATGTACCCATTAAGATGGTTTCTTTGTTTCAATATGTAGATTGCATTTTCAACAAGATGTGAAGATAGTTTAAACAAAATGAGATGTATAGAAGGTTTATGTCCTCCTTTCTATTCTTCAGTTCAGACCAATATAATTTTCAGGGAGAGGTTAGTGGTTTTTAGGGATCATAGCTTATGGCTGCAGAACACAATTCCAGTCTTCACCCATGTTTTGAATAGAAACAGCCACATCTGATGAAAATATGTTTTTGTGGGAAGATCATAATCCATTCAGTGCAAACCCATTCATTTAAAAATAATTCTTAAGCTAAAATGTGCTATCAGCATGTAAATAATTTATTTTGTACTGGGAAGAAATAAAATGTTCATCAACCTTGATTTTTTTGTCTTTAAACCTTTTGTTTGGATTTACTGGTCAATTAGTATGTGACAATACTCATAGGCCATAGGTGGATGGAGGCCCACGCCTCCGTATGTGGTTTCTGGGATGCTTTAGCGATGCTCTGCAAGGCATGAATCTGCAGTGCTTCTTTTTCCTACCACAGCAACCTTCTTCTGTCTGCTCTAAAGAAAGGATGTTCACTTGCTTAGGTGTGTTTGGTGGAGGAAGCTTTTATGAATTGGCTGAGGCAGTCAGACAGATTCAGTTTTACTCCTATGGGTTGTGTCTTGTACAAAATTATATTCTGGACATTCAGTCAAAATGAGCAAGTTACGTGGGTTTTTTCGTTTTATTTTATTTTTTTTTTCTCCACTGGACTTTTTTTTAATGTCAATTTGTATGCTATGTATATTTTTACAGTTTAGTGTTTGTGATCTGTTTACTTTCCCACTCCAGCTCATTTGCAAGCTGACACAGGATGTTGCATTCTAAGTTGGGAAACCATTTGATTTTGATACAAAAAGTAAATCGATTCTAATTCCCAAAATGAGAACATGGTTAGTAATTTTATTGGATATCTCAGAGCAATTTCTTGCCAATGAAAAGACTACCTTTTCTGACACAGTGAATTCCATACATGTTAATGTCCAGATCTGTAATTTTTAAAATATTTTATTCTTTAAATTATACCTCTTCCGAAGTCTTTTGAAGACCCTGATTGCTTGAGTTGGAGTGCATCAACCAGAGTTAGATGTCTTGACAGCAAGATGTAATTCACACTATATATTGGCTCCCCACTATCCTGAAGGGTATCCTATGGGTAGCTGGGAAAACAAGACAGGTATTTGTCTTGTGAGAGATGCTTCCTATGTGATTTCAGCTGGGAGATGGGTTTTGGAGCCAACTCAGCTTTTAAAGGCTGGGCACATTTAAAAAAAAATCTAATTACTATTTAGAATAAATGATAGTGTTAATTACAGTCAATTCTCTGTAGCAGGAACAAACTATCACTTAATTGCATTTAATTCGTAATATAAAAATGTATCTTGATTAGAGAAAGAAATAGATCAGGTTAATTCTTTTCTTTGGTAATGAGTGAAATTTATATAGAAAAATTGCATTATCCTGTGGAGCTGTCATTGGCTTCTTCCTGTAGTTGATTCTCCAGCTTCAAATAGATATTCAAACACCCGACTGTCATTTAAGCCTTGGTTATTTTTTCTTCTCAGAAAATAATTCTCTACACCCAAAGTTGAAAGCCTTCCAGATTTCTGCTATCTCTATTCTGTGGGGGTGCAGGTAGGAAGTCGCTGCATAAATTGGTGTGTGTATTTCTCCATGGTATCATTTGCAATCAAGTGGAAATGAAACTATTTCAGTTTTGGTTTTTATTTTGATTGGGCTTTTTTGTTTGTTTTTGGTGGTTTTTTTTAATGACTGATCCAAAATCTTCCTTTAAAAATTTCAAATGTTAGTCCAGGAGGGGGCAGGAAAGAAAGGACATGTGTCCCAAAACACTGCTAGGGAATGAAAGGTGCTGCACAGAATTATTTTCTGAAAGATTGAAACCTGGTGTGTTGTGTGAAGTCTAAAATTAGACCACATTATGCTGCAATATGGTATCAGATTCAAAGAGCAGCAGGTGTCAGAGAATCTGCTAGCTGACACTCCATGTTACAGCAAAAAGCTTTATTAAATTCATTTTATAAGCTGCACATAGGACTCTGACATGGTGTGAAATTCAGCTAAACTGAACTTCTTCAGCTCCTGCTCTAGCATGTCATGGATTTTCTGTAAGCGCCCACTGTGATCTAGCTGGCCAGGTTTGGAGATGGCAGCTATTAGCCTTAACGGGAAAAGTCTTTGCTTTCATGCGCTTTGTGCTTCCTACCCACAACCTAATGAATCCTCAAGGGGTCCGAAATGAGACAAACTCCATCCTAAACCGAGTGAGAACAGGAAAATCTATTTCATGGCATTCCTGCAGGAGATGGATCTAATTCACTGAGAAATATTTTGTAATGGGGCTGGGGTTATCTGGATGAAACAGCTATTTTTATTTTGAATATTTGAAATATGGCTATAGCCTAAATTTCTGCGTATGAGATGTTTTCCTGAAAATCTAAAAAGGTTTTTCAGGGTAAAGATACAAATTGTGTGGACACAGCTTATCATGGAGAGGCATTTTTAACACATACTTCTTTATACCAGCCATGCAAACAAGCAAAGCCACTCTGGCACAGGGAAGGGTTCTGTCCCAGCCCCTCCACAATGGGTTTCATTCTGTCACCTCTCCTGACCCAAAAGAGCGATGTCTGTGCTGGGCCTGTGTCGCCCAGCTCAGGAGCTAGCTACCCTCCTGT
This sequence comes from Heliornis fulica, assembly GCA_013399135.1. NCBI lineage: Eukaryota > Metazoa > Chordata > Aves > Gruiformes > Heliornithidae > Heliornis > Heliornis fulica. Next base: position 41,890 of record VXBZ01012308.1, read on the forward strand.
TCCCTGTGTCTGTCTGAGCAGGCTGCAAAGCATCAGCTTGGTGGGACGTGGGCTGCCACCGTCTTCCAGAGATGGACGGATAAGCGTGGAGGAAATATTTGCAATTGTGCTAATTTTGACTGTGTGGCGCCCTGGTTTTGCCTGCCGCTGTTGTGTAAGGGGAATTCAGTAGCCATAGCAATGGGGACAGTGTGATGAGAAGAGTTGCCATTCATTTTAGACTGCTCTGGCTGCCTTTAAACATCCCTGAAAGTGTTGGAAAGCAGCAGAGAAGATCAAAAAGGAATTGTCGAGGCTCTGTGAAGCCCATGGAATTAATTTAGAGAGCTCCCCTTGGACAAAACAGTGTCAGGTGAAGATGGTGTTTTATACAGATCAGATGTGATCAGCTGGGCATTGCTGGAAGTTCCAGGGGGTAGCAGAACACAAATAAAAAAAGAAATATTCAGGCTGTGAGTTAAAGTGCTATTTTTGTTTCTTTTTTTTAGGTGTTTTGGCTCTTTGTGTGTTTTTTAAGGGTTCTTCCCTGCCTTTTTCTTGTAGATGACTCCATCTCTGAGCTCATAAAGAGTAAAGACATAAAATGCATAGGAATGCTTTCTGGGGGGGGCTTATAATTGATGGGGTTTCCATTCACAGTTTGGAGGCTTTTGGGAATCTGAGCCATGTTTAGCCAGTGAGGTTCAAAACGGTCTTTAGCACAGGAAAGTGGCTAAATGTAAAGATCTTCAGGGAAGACCTCAAGGATCTGGGGTTTGCATACAGGCCCCTTTATAGTCAGGCTGCCTGGGTTGCCCCTGTAAGTTGTGAATTTTGGGGCTATGCAAGGTATTGGTTTTGGTTATCTACTTCAAATTCTCACCTGACAGGATGATGAGGCAAGTTGTATACTCACTGACTTTGGTTGCCAAAAACCACACCCCAAGCTCCCCATTTTTTTCATGTTTTCAAATACAGCAGGTCTATTTGAAATAGGGATGCTTGTCATAATGCATAAGCAGCACAGCAAAGAAGTGATCTGGTTGGGGCTGGGAAGATTGGCCCATGGGCAGGCAGATTCACTGGGCCATCTATGAGGTGGCTTTGGCTCAGTAAGCAGTGCAGGGATGTGAGCTGGGCTGTGTGGAGTCTGAATGGCTTGGAGTTCACTTGAAATGTGATAACAGGGCAAAGCAGCCTTATCAGTTTGTGGGCAAACACAAATACGTGCAAACCATTAATTCAGCAAGACTTTGGAGCTGGATTCAGCCTGAAGGTGGTCTTCCATATGAATCCATATTGAATTCTTTTCTGCAAATGAATCTGAAATTCTAACTTAATACTCAGCTGAGGCTTTAAATATAAATAAAGTTAAGAACAATGTTGCTGGTTTATTGGTGAACCCTTCAAATTGTTTCTGGGTATCTCCAGATAGAAAAGTTCATTTGTCCAGACTGGGTTCCTTCTGTGCCAAATGCACTGGGAAACTTCTAAGAAAAATTAGCCAAATGCCAAAATACACTTGACATGCATTGTTAGAAAGAGGAAAGAGTCTCCGTAGAACTAATACCTGTTAGAATAAAATAGACTACTGCTAAGATTGTTAAATGTGTTTGTATTTGGGTAGGAGTTCTTATTCTGCTTGCAACTTTTTACAATGAAGCAAGGCTTCAGACCAGGCACTTCTCTGGTACTTTGGAGAAGAAGGCAGGAGAGAGCTCCAATTCAATTTCTGGCAGCACTGTTTTAGTGCAGAAACAATCAATATCATCATAATGTATTTTCAGATCGTATTATGTAGAGGAAATCTGTGACTTCATCTCAAAGGTGACCTGCAAAGGAAACTTTAAAATTGGCTTCTACTGCTCCTTTTTGTTTTGTTTTGTGGGTTTTTTTTTGTTTTTTGTTTTGGGTTTTTTTTTTTTTCCCCTTTGGGTTTTATAAATGTTATACAAAGGTCTGGGAATCTTTGAATATTCTCAACTCTGTGCTCATGGGGTTTTTCGGTTATTATATTTAAAAATAACAGGAATGCAAAGTCTGCTTCTGCTGCTCTCTCCCTCCCCCTTCTTTCTCTGGACAATTCCTTGGAGATTTCAGGGACAGGAAAGTGAAACATGGCTCAGAGTCAGAGGCGTTTAGTTTTTTAGAAAAGTTTTCTTCTAAGCGCCTGAACTCGACAGGTGTTAGTGCAACAAGCAGAATATTGGACCTGAACCAGCGTAACCTGACATTCCTTTGCACTCTGAAGTGTAACTTTCATCATCTTTTACAGTCATAATTATGTTAGTTTTCATGGGGTTTTATTTAGGACAAAGTATTAATTTCTAATGTTAAAATATTTTTTCCCTTTATATTTTTTTTAGTCTTATTTTATGCATCACACAAAATAAGAAGAAAAACTAACTTTTTAGTTTCAAAAATAATTAAGAGAGCACTCCAGAAGCCCTGGGCTAGGAGCAAATATGAAGTGAGCAGAAAGTCCACAACCTTCAGTACAAACGTGGAAGTATGTGGCTTCACAGGCCGTGGCCTCAGTGTTCCAATGGATTTGGTACCCAGGCGGGCCTGTTAAGGAGGAAACCATCCCTCTCTGGCTGATCTAAGGACAGTTGGATGCTTATGTTCAGCATGCGCTTTACATCTGAAATTGGATCGGGGTGGTGGGCTAGCATGTGACTTCAACAGAAGAGGGTAAGCCTGTTCATTATGACCATGGTACCTGAAGTCTCTTGCCAGCAAGATGCTGGGGTGAGCAGACCAGCAGGTGGGGAGCAGTTGATCTGATTTGCTGCTTGCTCTTGAATCAGCAGAGCTGTGTGTGTTCAGGAGACTCTCACTGGTCCTTTTCTGCTGTGGTGTTTGAGGTGCCTCCTTGGCTGGGAGATGTGTGTCAACAGAATTGCTCAGCTGGCTCAGAGCCTGCTTTCTGCTTATGCCTTGGGGGCTTGTGGGGAAAGGGATGTCTGGGAGCAGACTGATATGTGAAGCCCATGGGTCATACCTTGTGTTCCCTTTGCGTTGTTTTGTCTGCTTGGTTGGGACGTTAGCATAATGAATTTTAATTGAAAAAGAAAAATCTTTTGGTGGAAGCATATTCTCAGATGGGGAAGTATAAATTACAGAATAATTCATGGACTATTTGCAGCTCTTGAGAATTCAGCTGGTCTAAATAATGTATGTTTATACATACAAATTGTGTGTGTGTGTCCCTGCATATTTTAGATGTTTGATTGTTTCACATTAAGAAACAAGTGAACAAGTGCTGGAGAATTGAATGCTGGGACACTTGCCATTTTGGTTTTGATTTTTTTTTGCTATTATGGATCCTGTAAAGGTATTTTTTCAAAAATGTTTTTCATACCTGCACTTTATTGCTGGCCTAAAACTATGTAGGCACAGCAGACTGCATCTATTTAAAGCCTGAAGATACTAATAAAGAGCATCGGTAGAGACAGGCTAGCCATCATCCCAGAGCTAATTAGGGATAAGATGCGTCTGAGCATCCAGTGCTGCTGCCTCCTCTGCCTGCCTATCTGGTGGGCTTGCTCCACTGCACAGATAGTACGGCTTGGTACCTCACATGGAATAAAATTACATGATATATTTTCAGAGCCTGGTGCTCTGGCTGCGCTAATGACAGTGCAGTCCCAGTGTGCTGGCAGAGCCAGAGCACAAAAAGGCTGCAGGGATGTGCTGCCTGGCAGCTGGGGGGATAGGGGGTGGGGAACTTTTCTGGCTCATGCAGGCCTTGGCCTCCTAAATCTGCCTTTTTCTAAGTGAAGGAAGAGTTCCTCTTGCCTAGAAGAATAGAAAATAAAATGTTGTGTTTTGCAGAGTGTGTGTATTGTCATAAAAATCACCTACTGCTGTAAACTCAGGGTGTGGAAGAGTTAAACAGAGGTCAGTAAATATTTGGAGATGGGTGGTGGTAATCCAGTCACTCAGATGCCCAAGCTGCTAGTGGTTTGCTTCTGTGGATGTGTTCAGACCTCAGGCTGTTGGGGTTTCTGAAGGAGACCTGAAGATGAAAGGGGGTTTCGGTGTACAACCATGTCAGGGGCTGTGACTGCATGAGCAAAACCCCCAGCTTTGTCTTCCAGAGCTACCTGGTTGTGGCTGTGCACATCACTTCAAATGTTCCTCTATAACTATACTACATTGTGTCAGTCTGATGATGTATCTGAGTAGAATATGCCAGTGACTAATTTAAGAAAAATCATTAATTAGTTGGTATTTACTGGAAAACATGAAACCGGGCTGAAATGAGAGGATCTCAAATTCTTTTCTTATAATTGCAACATCATATTTGATGAGTACCTTGAGGTTATATATGTCCTCTGAGAAGGCCTGAACGAAGCAATGATAAATAAGCAGCTGGAAGGGATCTCCTCATGTAGGTAATCTGCACATCTCATGGCTCTGTGCTGCCCAACATAAGCAGGGAAAGCTGCACTGCTCACCAAGTGTGGAGACCAGGGTTGAAATTTAGGGCAGAGCACATTCGTGTATGTTCAGGCTGGAAGAGCCATACTGTAGTGGATTTTGCTTGGCCAGCGTTACATTGGTTCACAGGTTGTTGCACTCACTGAAAACTAAAATGCACCTGTAGTGCAAAGCAACAGAATGAGATGTGGGAGCAGGGAGAAGACTGAGGAAATCCAGGATTGGTATTTTGTAATAGTGTTGTTGGAGAAGGGGTCATAGTCCAAAATGAGATTGATTCACTTCCATCTCAGGGTAGTATCTAATCCCAAATGCAAAGACTTTGTGAAAATGGGTCCTGGTGAGATCCAATGGGCAGGGAATTGTCAGGGGATGTTTGTGCAGTGCCAGGGTGTACTGGTGTGGGTCACAGGCAACGCACACAACCAGCAAAATACTTAGAGGAAAATGAATGGAACAGTTTGGAGAGAGAGAAAACCAAAAGTGGGATGTGTGTCTCTGTGATGAAACACTAGTTTCAGGCCATTTCCAACTCAAGCACATGGGGTGAAGGTGACATCTGGCTAACAAGCATGTCCTGGGTGCTGAGGCAGGGAAGCGACACGGCTGGTTTAAGGACCGCTGTGGAAGTGGGTGGCAGCAAGGCTGCACCTATGAGCTCGGTACATACAGATCACCAAGCATCCTCATGGAGCAACTGGATTTGGTCATCGCTGGTTTGAGCTGGAGTCAAATCAGTGGCCTAGAGGCAAAACCTGGGATTTTTATAGGGCATGATGGCTTATTTAAATGTGAAATTCTGGCAATAATGCCTTCACCTTAGGATAGTAAACTATCAGTAGATGCCTATTAAATAGCCTTGTATTTTCAAGAAGGTATTGGTAGTAACCAGGGTTTACTATTAAGTGTAAACAAGTCCCAGAAGTGTTGCCAGCTCTGTGGGTTTTCTCTAATCTGCATAGCTATTAAAGTTCCTTTTTTTGCAATCCTGGCTAGCTGTATTTTAGAGTTGTATTTCTGTCACCACTCCTGCTCCTCACAGGTGCAAAGAGTCACTTCCCAGCAAGACAGGTTTACCACAGCACTTTTTGTGTTGGCTTACCTGGCACCAGCGCTGCCAAAGCCCCATGAGGTCCCAGTTTGAGTGTTGGCTGTGGCTGCATGCAGATCACACGCAGAGTTCAACTACCAGATGGGGGACACTAAATCTGCTTTGTCTAGCCAAGAGCTGGCAGACAGAGCACCACTGCTGCTGTCAGCCAGAGAAATACTGAAAATTGCTCAATCAACATAATTCATGAAGCTTTGTGGCAGGTCTGCAGCTCTACAGGCCAGCACAAGAGTGCCAGGACAGACACGGAGCTGTGCAAACCCATGGCCGTGCTCATTTACTTGGAGGATGCTCGCAGCTGCCTGCTGCTGCCCAGTGCGATGGCTCTTGCAGAGGTGCTTTCAAGGGGAAAATATTGTGAACGAGACTGTTGCCCAGTAATTCCTGCTTTGTTTGCAGAGAGGGGTCATGGCTAAGAGCTCTGTCCTTGATCCCGTTTATGATGTTGCCTTAAAGCACTCTGAGGACCATCGAGTTACTTGGCTGCTCCCAACCTATCCAGCCCTCCCTGCTCGCCATAAACTACAGACTCAAGGTGAGGGGAAAACAGCAAACACGTTTAAATCTTTATGGGCAGAGCTAGGCAAATACTCCAGCAAGTCTTCTCAATTGTCCTTTCAAACAGAAAATGGTTTAATCCGTGGGATGGTATTTCCAGCCCTTATTTGCTTTTCATGCTCTGGGGCAACGGGTTTTCCAGTGAACTCTCCTTGAGCAAATGGAGTCTTCAAAGGTCCTGGCAAAAGGGAAAAGTGCTGCGAGCTCTGGAAATGTGGTCCCTGGCTAAGTGTGTATTTATATCTGGTGTGCTTTAGGTGTCTGGCTGAAATGCCTGGGGCTGACTGTGGAGAGCGTGCAAATGGCATGTGATGGGGAGCAGCTTGCTACTGTGAGCAGAGAGTGAGTGGTCCCGTGATGGTAGTGGAGTCAAATAGATGTGGGCCAAACATCAAACTAGTTTTAAAATAAATACAACTCTTTTTTCTATAAGCAAACAATAATAGAATCTTTGTAATCTCCCTAGGGTTTTTTTCATTTTAGACTGTAAATTGGCTTACCTGGTAGCTCTTCTTATAGAAATGAATCCTCCTAAGGATTTCTGTCCTGCATATATGTTTAGGGGTGTAAATTTTCATACATGTGCAGGTAAATCTGTGTATATGTGTTTGTGTTTTGGTCTTGCCTTGCTAATGTTGAGCAGAACTGTTTCGTAGAATACTGTACAGAGTATATCTTGCAAATAGTCTTAAAAGAATCAATTACTGAGTTAATTCAATAGCTATTAGTAATGAAACAGAAACGCAACTTTACAATTCTGCCAGCTGGCTCAGGTAACTTCCTTTCATCCTCTACAGAAGCAAAGCATTTTTTAAATCTCTGGCTGAATATTAAAATCCAAAATTAAATTATAATTACCAGAGGGTTTCATGGCAACCTGTAGCCGGATCGAAGAGGACTCCTCCCTCTTGTGTGTCCTGCAGGAACTCTACTCTGAAGCCTGGATACACAACCCATCACATCTGCTCAGGTGGGGCAGGCAACTGTGAAGAAATCTCTTTTTTTCCAGTACTAGCAGAAAACTGGTCAGGAGAATTCATAATCTGATTAATTTATATGAGAGGATGTAGATATCTGTGCTTCAGATCATGGCAATAGTTTTAAATTTGACCTTTTTAAAAATCTTGCTCCTGTTAGTGCTAGCAATTACTTTTGTTGACCACTGCTATATTTCTAGGCTTTGTGGTGATATAATATGTTCAGCTGGTCCTGTATAAGTTCCCATCACTGCTCAGAGCACAATTTGGCATCTTTTTCACCTGCATATTATACCTATGTTTTCTAAAATGCAGTCCAGCCTCGATAATCCTGTACTTGATGCTGTAACAGAGGGATGCAGTGATATCTTGTAATTAGTGATCCAGAAAACAACAGACTACTGCCAGGATAATAGTGTGTGTCAGTAAATAGGATGGTAGTGCAGTGTATTTTTATAAGGGGATTTGTTTCTGTTAGTGGCCACTGGGTGGAGGAAAAACTGAAAAAGCTGAAAATAGGAGCATAGAAGAAAGTGGCCTGATTTCCAGGACGTTCAGGGCGCCTGCAAGTCCTCTTGTCTTGCTGACAATCCTCAGCAGCTCCTGGAAATCAGATCAGTTGTTGAAGGTGCCTGATTTCAAAATGTGGCAGGCTGGGACTGTGCTTGTGATAATTCCAAGGCACAGTTTCGGAAAAAGCTTGAGAGAAATATAAGCAATGGCTGAGAGCAGAGCTTGGGCAGTGCAAAGTGGCATGCTGTGCCAGCATCCGTGGGAAGAGGGTTTTGAAAGGAGTTTTTTAGAATGAGCTTGCTAAGAGAGGGCAGTACTTATGCTTGATCTTTCTTTATAATTTCCCTCCTTATTAATTTAAGATCTGGGCACTAGAGGATGAGCAAAAAAAAGAAAAAAAAATAAATCAGTGGGAATGTGAGTTGGCCATACAAATACATTTTATGATTGTGATGTATTGCATCTAGAAATTAACTATGGGTGCAATGATTTAAAATCCTGTACCTTTTGATCCCCCTGTTCTATTTTAATCTGAGGTTACATGCAATAAATTACTGTTTATAACCTATTTTCTCCTCTCCTGCAGTCTGGGGATAAGGCTAGCCCCTTAAGTTGCTGCTAACACTTCTGTAGCATGGGCTTAAAATGAAAATGAAGCAGTTGCTTGGAAACCCTCCTCCTCTTTGTGCTACTTATTTTACTTTCTCAAGATGCCTTTTTCCAGACTATTAATTGTAAGTGGCAAAAATATTACAGGCGGAGCTGATGGTGTCTCTTACTGTGCAGATTGTATAACGTTGCCTCTTACAGGCCCGTTTTGATTGGCGTACACTTTGCAGACTTCAACCATTTTGAATGAAATATAGAGGAAATTTTCTCTGCCATGTGTCTTCCTAAATTTTTTAACAAAATTTCAGCCAAGGTGAGTCTTAAGGATAGAGCTGGAGAACAGTACACTGGCAAAACAATGCGGTAAACTTTGAAAAGGTGAAATATTTCAGCGCTTTGAAGTGAGGACCTGAAATTCAGCGAGTGAGGAAGTGCCTGGCTTTTTACCCTGGGATATACGTTTTACCGTTTCTAATCAATGTACATTTGGCTAAATTGCAGAAATTCTCATAGCTTATGATTTACACATGTCCCATAGGGACAGCTTTGGTACATTTAACAGCTCAAACCAGAAGCAATTTCAGCCACACTGGCTGCTCTGGGCCCAAGTGCAGTCAGCCCTCAGGGGTTAGGCCTTGCTGAGGGGATATGCAGAAAGGGCATAAACCGTGTGCCCAGAAATCCTGATTCTGACATCTCTGAAATCCTCAGCACTCTGCAACTTTAATAATGTACTTATGGGATAGTTTTCTGGAGCAAGGCACACATTTTAAATTGGGCAGTTTAAATCAGCTGTCTATGTCTTAACATTTCTGCAGCACTTCTGGTAGAGAAAACTAGTTTTTCCCCTCACAATTTTATTACTATCAGGCCATTCGGAATTCCAATGGGCATGTGATCCTGTATCTTTGGTGATGGGGTTGTTAGTGGAAAAGGCTATGTGTAAAACTTTAAGTGTATGGATCCATAAAATACCTCAGGGTTACTGTTGTTATCTGTAGGAAACAGTCCTACAGAGAATACACTGGGACTGGATAATCCTGAGAAGGCAGCTTTCCTGACACAGGATCAATGATTTATTTTATTTTGGAAATCTCTTCTGAGGAGCAGGGTGGGGGCAAGATAATTCTGAAGAGGGTTTAGCAGCATGAGATCTCTTGTGCAACTAAGCAAATAGCTGGGCAGGCTGGTTACACAGAGTTTCAAAGTACACTAATCATGCAAATATTTTTTGAGTAAAATAGTAAAATGCTGTTTGCTTCAGTGGCATGCAGAATACGATACATACTTCCAAATTTTTACATGGAAAAAAAAATTGGTGGGAAGCCCTGGATTGTGGGAGTGAGGCAGGAATTATTTGCATCTATATTTTTGGATGTTACTATGAACCATTTTTGAGGAGACACAGCAGAACCATTCTGTGTTCAGCAGGCTCTCAAATGTTTCTGGGACTTGCATCTCCTAAATTAAGGCAGGATGATGGGTATGTGTGGGCTAAAAGGGCCACAAGGCATCATTTGGATAGAACGGAAAGGAGTGTGGTATAGGGAAGAGATGAGACACATGTGCTTTTGACTGTGAAACCCAATTTAAAACAGATGTATTGCTTCATAGTCAACAGAGGACTACCATCTATCTGAGCTACCTGGAGCTTATTTTTTCCACCTGAAAATTTTGTTTGGAATTTGAGGACTTGTGTGACTTCAAATATTGGCAAATCCTGGAGAGACAGTACCTTGCATAGATGGTGTGCCCAGGCAGCTCGACATGGCCCTGGTACCTGTTACACTGGGCCTGCTCTGCTCAGAGCAGGATGTGTTACTCCCCAGCATATCCTGGTGAGAAATGCTACCAAACTGAACTCACAGGGATGCTAAGTCTCAAATTTCTGTATCCCTGAAAGCTGGCAGAAACTACCCATCATCAGTGCTAAAATATGGTTGAAAGCTGTGTGCATCTATCGGGAGCTGTGTGCTAGCATACCCTCGATCAGCAGGGGTGTGATGAGTTTTTCATTAATATTAGCTCTCTGGAAGAAGCAGATGGTGCCAAGATTTTGCACCTCAGAGCCAGAATTACAGTTAGGAGCAGCTGCATGATTTTCATTAGCTCTAGAGTTTCACAGACCCCTTCTAGCCTTCATTTACCTTTGTAAGTGGGATGTGAGTGCCAGCTTAATGAACTGATGTGTTAAACATGAATAACACGTTGAATGATTATTCTGAGCATCAGTACTGACTGATAAGGGAGTGCCACGTTCCCAGCCTCTCTCTTGCTGATGGCATATGTTACTTTCACCATTAAATCTGTAGACTCCAGAAAACTGGCTCTTGAGTTGCCTGGAGAAGGCCATAAGGCAGCAGCAGCAGCAGCAGGACTGTTCAAGGGTTGGATGGCAGGAAAGCCTCTGTCATTTCTACTTAATTGCTGCCAGAATGGTGCATGAGGCTCTGGAGAGGCAGTAGTAGAGGGGCAACCTGGGAAGGATTAGGTCAATATTTTGTACCTGTGTTTTTGTGTATTGGATCGGTGAATGTTGCATCAACACAGACGTGTTTCATAATACCAAGAAGATTGAATAAAAGCAATTTTAATGCTATAAGGGGCACTAATAAAATGAAGATATGGATAACATGGTGGACTGTGAAGATGTAATCTTAACAGATAGTGAAAAGATGGAGAGGAGAAATCAGAGCATCTTGGTGTAAATAACTCAAAGGTTTCTAAAATAGAAATAGCAACTTCAGGTTGCATCAATGTGGTAGGTTCCACAGGCTGACTCTGTTTAAGCTCACTAGGAATGTGTTCAGACCACTGACTGAAGATAGTGTGTGTAGTTTGTACCAACATCAAGTGGAATTTTGAACATTTGGCTTAAGTAATGCGATGTGTCATTTGCTTCCCAGTGCACTCTAATCTGCTTTAAAACAGATGGGTTGTCTCAATACCATGCAGTTACAAACTTTAAATGTCCCGTTCATGGCAAAATAATCTAACTCTAAGAGAAAGGATATCGCTGTCTCAGTGTTTACATTCATTTGTCTAAGTGTTCGAACTCTGGCATGCAATCTCTCTTTTCTAGGATCTGATCTGCATACGGAAGTCAATGGGAACATTGCTTTCAGCTTGGCAGGGGCTATAACCGGTACTGATGGAGATTATTGCTCTTGCTACACTGTAAATTTGGACAAGCTAGCTAAACAGTGCAGCCTTTTAAGTGGATGGTTGTGAAAGGTTTATAAATCTTGTCTTTTGTGCCTCAACAGCTTTTCCCTGCTTTTTTTTTTTTTTTTTCTTGTTGATCCAGTTGTTTTGATGCAAATGCAATGAAACCATCCAGGAATAATAGCCCCCCAAAAAGTATCAGAAAACTTTCAGAAGAACCAAGAAGGAGTCTCTGAGACTTCAGATAGGTATAAAGAGGTCTCATTGTAGCATTTATTTATTTTTAAAAAGAATTTGTTGATTATTATCACGGCTTTAATTGAGTGTAATTTATTCCTTTCCATAAGGATTGGCAATTAAACACAAAAGGTGAAATACATCCCAATGAAGCAAAGGGCAAAACTTCCACTGTCTTTGGTGGGACCAGGAATTAACCCGAAGTGTACACGGAGAAACACTTTGAATATGATGTTGTAAGCTATACTTTGTGGTAGTAAAGAGCTTTGATTAAGCTCACAGCTCTGGCTATTCACAGGATGTATTCAAGTGGTCTTTGTGATGCTGCCATTTTTCTGACTACATAAAGGCATGTATAACTTATTATAAAAGGGGAGTTGGTGATGTCATGTGCAAGTGTTCATTTCAGGCAATAGACACAAACAGGGAACCCAGGTACCAACCAATGTCTGTGAAGTGGAGGAAATGCAGCTCCCGTAAGAGAGCAAAGTCTCCTCAAGCCTTTATTTCTAAGGCAGGCTTAGAGTCAGCCCCACCATGCATCATCTTCAGTCTTGGTCACTGGGATGAACTAATGCTGTGACTTTGTTAGCTGGGTCTCTGTTAATAGGCCCATATTTTTTCCTTGGCTGATATATACTCCTCTCATACAGTTACACACCTCACAGTAAGATGGTTACTATAATATCCCCTTAGAAAAAAGAAAGTGCTGTGTAGCCACATCTCACCTGTCTGCTTACCAAGGCTTCATTAAGAATTATTGACCTCATTAATATATTAAAACAAGTTGGGCTGGGAACATACAAAATATAATTTGTGGGGTGAAAGGGAGGAGGAAAATACTCAAGGCAGGGATTAATAATTATTTTTGCACAAACTGCTCTCATAGCCAAAGAGATTGTCATTTAACTCCAACACCTTTACCTGCTGTGAGGGCTGCCAGGGGCTTATCCACTCCCTGCCAAGTCCCAGCCTGTTTTCAGCTTGCAGCTCTCCATTGAGGTCTCAGGAGGAGGAGATGAACACGCTTTTTCACCAAAAAAGTATATTGTATCCTCCTGCTCAAGATGGCCTCAGCTACTAGCACAGTGTGATGGATGGAAGAGATACCTGTGCAGCCCCCCACGAGGGGCAGTATATGTCCTATATGTAGACACTTTGTGTTCAAGCAGCCATGCTTGTCCATCACAATTTAGTTCCAATAGATGAAACTCCTATAAAAATAGCTTCTGCTGGATCTTTCCAGATAAACCACACAGCTTTGAGGTTGGCTGGTGAAAGCAATGTCTACTAGTGTGACAAGGAGAGTACCAAATGGGACAGGCTTCACCTTTCTGCTTGTGCTTCATCCAAGGGTATCTTTTCCTTAAATTCAAATATCAGTGACTTGGAAATCCTTTGATAACACAGTTTTCAACAGGGTAAAACGATGCTCTGTGATGGTAGAATGAATGTGTGGGCTTGGTCCTAGACATTAAATTCCCCCTGTTGTGCTCATGTGCAGGGAAGTGATGTTGGTCTTCCTGCCATCATGGTACAGGAAAGATTTCCTTCTCCCCTACTAAAAGTCATGTGTCTTGGGGGTTCTTAAAGCAATGCAGGTCTAATCCTCATTCACGCAAAAATTCCACATGGGCTCCTGTGGTATGAAAAATCAGGGTTTGTGGCTTTGTTCTTTTTTTCCATGCAAGTGGACATGAAGATTGACTTGAAGAGGTTCTGGAAGATGAAGGAGAAGCACTGAACAGGCACTGGGGCTTTTCTTGTTTAAAGATAATTTGCTTCATGAAACCCACATAAAGGAGTCACCATTTAGAGAGGAATATTAACAAAGAATGTTTATTTGTTCCTAAATCATACCCTATATAGGGAATAGTGTGTCTTATTTCCTGTATATAAAGGGTAGGATGCAGTAACAGTTTTTCCATTAGTATAATATTAAAAATATACAGTGTGGTTGTACAGAGCTGAAAAATAGTGGTGGTGCAATATAGTCAAGGGAGTAAAACAGTGGGAAAAATGTGTTTTCCTCTAGCAAGACTTGATATGCATCCACTTCAGGTTTTGTTAATAATGTTCTTAATTTGTGGTGTGTCATAGGAGGGCAGTATTAGTTATTGTAATGCTGTATTTATGATGTTATCAGTAGCAGAACTGCAGTATAGCTTTTACCACAGAGCAGAACTCAGATTACTGGGGATTTAACATGAAAGTTCAGTAACAATAATTTAATATGTATTGTGTACATTTAGAATGATAGCTTTTCTCTCTCTCTCTGCAGGAAATGTGTTGGGTCATTAGGCCTTGATACCCTGTTCCTCATTCAGAAAATAAATGTATATATAAGTCCACATTGTTCCATGGTTTCATCCTATGTAGTTACATTGGCTGTAGTTGTGTGATGCTGATTTACATCAGGAAAGCATCCAGCCCAACTGTCAAAGACTCTATCTTTGGCCATAAACGTCATGGAAGAAGTTCTAGCAGCATATCAAAGGTATTGACTGTATTTTAATGTAATTCAGCAAAAATTGAACTGGAGGATTCAAGGAGAAGAGTGTTTACTTTTTGGTCTTTGACTTCTAGCTTCTAGTGCAGAGCAAGCTGTCAAAGACCAAACCAACACTGATTTCTGCAACAGTTTCCAAGTTAATTTACTGCTCATGATATGTGCTGTTAATTTATTGCTCATGATATGATAACAACCCCAGAGACTGAAGCTTTTTAAATTGGGTGGATTTCAGGATTCTCACACAAAGCCCGATTACTTCCGTTTTTGGGAAGGGACTCTTTGTCCCTCATACAGTTCCAGGCATGCTGCTGATGCTCAGTAAATAATCACAAATAACAATAAAATCATAGTAATGTGATCTATGCAGATATCCTGGATGGGGTTTGGAAGATACACACCTTGCTTGGGGTCTCAGTGCTGCCGCACCTCTCCTGGCTGCTGCTCCAATAGATGCTACTTAAGGACCACAGGAGCAGCTGCTGGTCTCTGCCCAGCTCTTTAGGGACCATATAGGGTGTCCTAGCCTGCTCTGTTCTCTGACAGATTTAGGAATCTCCAACTTAAAGGAAGGGTTTTCTTTCTGCCTGAAAATAAATATTGAATTGTGTTTTCTGGGGTAAAGCTACTCATTCTGCACCCAGAACTGAATGTTTTTGGGGGCAAAACAGACTGGTTTCACAGCAGAGGGAAGGATATTGTAGCACAAGCATTGGCTCTTCAGCAGTGCTGCCTCCGTGGGTAGTTGTCCGTGTATTTGATATGAATTAAGAAAGAAAGACTTGGAAGGTTACACGGAAAATCTCCCAAGCCTGGTGTCACATAGCAAATTGAAGCCGTTAGGAGTTACAGAAGTTTCCATTCTAGCTTCCTCTCAAACATAAGCATCAAGCCTAGGCTTGCCTGGGTAGTGAGTGGGTGTAGGAATATCAGACCATGCTCTGCTCCTGTAAGGTCTCAGCCCAAATGTTGATTCCTGATGACACCACAGGAGCAAAGGCTGGTAGCACCTTGAAGAAAACACACATCTTGGACAATTGGTCTGCAAAGTGTGTCTCCTTTCCTCACCTAGAAAATCCACTGGAGGTAGTCATGAATGGAGCAAGCACTGTGTGTAGGGGTTGTATGGTGGCATTTTGCCTTAATTGACTGTGCTATTAGAAATGATCTTGAGCAGGTCACTCGTACTTGGAAATATGAATTAGATGAAATGGCCAATGTGGGATGAGAATGGCATATGGTAAAACCAGGATGTAGGAGAAATGTGAGAGCTGAGCCAGGTTTTTGCCCTTTGAAGACAGGGGAAAGTCTGTAATAAGCAACCTCTTATACCAGACTAAAAAAAATTAAATAATTCTTTCCTACTTTTGTCAAATTGGCACGAAGTATCTAAGAACACATCTAGCTGCTTCCAGATGCCTTTAACTGAGGTAGATATCAAATATTTGAGTTCACAAGATGAATTTATCATTTTCCATAAGGCTCACAATGCAGTATAAACAATTCAGCTGAAGTAAAGTATTTATTAATAATCTCTGCCACACTCTAAAGACTATTTCATGCCTGTAGATGGAAAATGGCACAGTCCTACCTGTCTCAACAGGAACAATCCATTGCTGGCTCACAGGCACTTCCTATGGAAAGGCAGAGAGTTGTCCCTTACATCACTCACTACCCAGTATCTGCTGGTCATGGAGATAGGGATTTGTGGTAGCTGTTTGTATCTGGCTATTTGTCAATGACAATAGCCAGAAAACCAAACCAGACATTAAACTTTCAGGTCCATTTGAAGGAATTGGACTTGTGTGTAGACGTGATGCTGCTGCGTTATCAGAGTTGGCGTCCTTCAGATAAAATAATGGAGGGGTTTTTCTTTGACTCACTTCCATTACAGCTCCACCTGTGAACAGATATCTTCTTTTTCTTTTATTAATGAAATTTTAGAGAAACTTTCTCTTATGTTCCCCCAACCTCACACCCATTGCCCTGCCAAATCAGCATACTTTTGTTTAACAGGAAAAGATTGTATGTGTCTCCAGTGTTAACCCAGTCTGTCTCTCTGCCCTTGTGGGAATAAAAAAATCCAATGGCCTTACAAAAGGAACCACAAAGACTCATAATGTCATCCTGTTCGGCATTCCCCTTCTTAGTAAAACAAGCTTTAATATTCAGGACATTGAATAAGCTGTAGCGAGTGCCAATTTCTTGCTTGTATACTTGTTGCATTGCCAAAGTCTCTTTGGCTCTCCAACAGGGATGCACAATAGTAGAAATGAGTAAAGTGAAATACCAGATCCAGCTCTGATCAAACTTTGGAGGAGTTTTTATTTAGATTTGAACTTTCTCACACCCATTTCTATGCAATAGTTGCTGGTGCTTGGTGGCTTGCCACAGCATAAATATCATATACTGGAATGTGTTTAGCTTTAGAGGATTACCTGGGGAAAAAAGCCCTTCCAGTTGCAATGCTTTAAAAGGTCTGTTTCAACTCTGACTTCCCTCACCCCTCCCTTCTTGCCTCTTAACATCTGCATGTGAATATAATAAAGTGCAGATTGAAGCTGGTCACTTAGAGAGAAGGAAGAGCACTGGCGTTGTAATTGAGATGTTACTGCCTGCCTCTGTGGCACATATTAGCTGAATAAAACATGCAGTCAATAAAGTGAAACAAAACAATAAAACTAAGCCCTTTGGTGCTCTGTTATAGGGTGTTATGCAACATAGAAACCTGCAGTCATAAAACTGAGAATGAGGGAAACCTTACACTTTCAAGAACAAAGGCATCCAAGCATTAAGTTGGAAACGGCACTAAACTTCCATTCTCTTTGCACCTGGAAGCAGTTAGTTTTAAAAGCCATACCGGTTTATACTGTTCTCTTCCAATTTAAATAGGGCCTTCATGTGCTCTTGTTAGATGCTTATACAGAAACATGGTTTTAATTAAGGCATGCATTGATCCAAGTCCAAAAGATACATTTATTTCAGAAGATAAATTCATTAGCCATAGGCATAAAAAGGCTGAGACAATTCCAGCCTTGGAAACACTGTTCTGTGTCTTTTCTGAGTGTATAGTATGCCATACAGCTCTGTTTTGTATGGCATCAATCAAATATACTGTATCTGTAAGCTGTTTGGCATAGTTAATTTTGAGAAATAAAGACTTATAAGCATGGAAGGACAGATGTTTTCAGCTGTCAGATTTCACTAGCTTTTATCAGTAATTTATATGTGATAGTTATAGAAAATAAATCCTAATGAATAATTGATTTAAATATCAGTTTCAGTATGTTGCCTAGACACAGGAGCAAATTTTATTAATGTCTTTGTAGGTTTTTATAGGTTAAAGATAATTTTTCAACAGTTCTTGGTGTGTAAATGAATAGACTTGTTGCTGACATTGTGTATTTGTCATCAGATGGACATAATTCACTCCCTGTGCTTAGAAGTTGAAAAGGTGTAACGTTATTCATGGTTCCTAGTTTGTTAAAATCTGTCCACCCCAAATATCCTCCAAGGTGTATGCTTGAAACTTCTGGGAGTATATGGAAAGCATAAAATATAAAAAATGTTGCAATAATAAAAATTACTGGTTTTGACCATCTCTGTACAGTGGTAAACAATTAAAATGTTTATATAGCTTTCATAAAATTATGCAAAGAGAAAAGTTGCAAAACTGTAATATGAAAATTCAGGAAGAGTCAGGAATTTGGAAGAGTATGTTTTCTGTCTTGCTTTCTCCCTCTTCTACATTTAGATAAAATTTGGTGTAACATGCTAGTTTCTGAAAATACGTTAATGCACATGCTTATAGAGGCTAAGAAAGGTGCACCATGTTCTGGTCATTGCTATACTAAAGTCTGTTTTTTTTCCATGAACTCAGCCTTGAAATTCTTTCAGGCAAAAGTATTCTTGACTGTCTTTGCTCCCAAGAAAGGCACTATCTGACTCCTGACCACTTTCATGCTTGATGTTTTTTATGTACCTCATTTAAAGTCAGGGCACATGACAGATGTGCCTTGACATCAATGAACTTTGAGCATGGCACTGCAGATTCAAACGCTTGCAGGCCTGGGTCATTATTGTGCCATCTGCTTTCCATGGGGCTTCAGGATAGACCTTATTGTACACTTTAAAGGCTGCATCATCAGAAGTATTCATTGGTGGCACACATCTCTCCTTTGATTATACTGTACTAAGCTAAAGAAAAGACTTCTTTTCCACTTTATTACTGCTACTATCATGTGGTTATAACTCCTATTTGCATCTTCTCTGAATCTGGAGTTACATGGCCAACATTGCTAATTGTTTCTTTTTCTACATAAAATTGTTGGATGCTACTCTTAAATCTCTGAAGTTTGAACAGTTGAGAACCATGATTTTAGTCATGAAACACTATAGAGATTTATGAACCTGAACACCTACCTTTTCACTGCTATATGTGAGTGCAACCATCACCGGACCAAATAAATGCTTGAACTCAAAACGTTAAGTCATCGATGGTGAAAATATTGAGCTGTTCAAAGTGAATAAACTTATTGTGGATTTGCAATAGTAGATTGCTACAGATACTCTGTACTTGCTTGTTTCCTATTCTTTAGGAAAAGCTCAGCATGAAATAAACTGACAGTTTGTGAAAGTGATGTGTTATGCATTAAAGAAGTCTCTGCTGTACTGTCTTGAATATAGATTACTTAACTGCCCTTAAAACTATGAGTTAGGGTGATCAGATGATTGCCAGATTAGGGAAGTGATAGAGTCACCATCCCTGGAGGTATTTAAAAGGAATATAGATGATGTGTTGAAGGACATCATCTAGACGTAGACAAGGCAGGGTTAGGTTCTGGTTGAACTCGATGATCTCTAAGGTTTCTTCCAACCTAAGTGATTCTATGATTCTGCATTTACCTTCTGAATGGAATTTCATTAGAAAAGCCATTTACTTCAGCTCCTTGAAACCTAAGCCTGTTTTGTTTTGAAAAGTTGACTATGTATGTTTTTCTCATGTAATATGGGATTGTACTTGTTTCATAAAACTTAATTTCTTCATATGTAAATGGCAGTTTATGATTTTTTAAAGATGGGAAGTCTAAGGAGGATGCAGTGGTTGTAGTGACTTAGCAAGCACCATTTTTTTTTTTCAGCTCAGCACTTCCTTGCTTTCAGTTTTATTAATTCATAGAATTGTTACAAAGTTTTGAAGTGATCAAACAAACAAAAACTTTCTGGTGACTTTCAAAAAAGCCTCAAAAAATAATAGGCATATCTCCTCCTGCCTGCCAAAATTAACAGAAAATTCATGCTTGCATTATTGCTAGATTGAGGTGTGGTGGATATGGAGGAAGAGGTGGTGACAGTGATCTTTCTCAAAAGCTGTTTGATCTAGTGATGTCAGTTAAACACACAGCCTTCAAAGCAATGACATTTATTTTTCACATCACTTCTTCCTGGCTCATTTGATTATTTTGATTTTTGGTTTTGTTAGTGTTTTGAAGGACAGTGAAGGAAAACTAAGATTCCAATTAGGAGATATTTCCTATGTTGTCCTATTATTTATGTCATAAGTTTATTGTTTTGTATCAATGTGACCTCTACTGTAATAGGACCTAAGTCTATGATCAGAGTGTCCTCCCTGTTACTGTGATTTCCAGAATACAAAACTGGATAAAGAGTCTGGGTCCTGGATGTTTAGATCAGAAAAAAGCTTCTAAGTGCAAGATGAGCTTTGATTTTTAAGAACTGCGGGTTGCTTTTTATGTTTTGGGCAAAAATGCTTACCAAAACTACTGCAAATACATGAAGTCTGTGGCCTCTTAAATGACTGTAATACAACTCAGCTCTCTCGATCTGGCTTTCTGCAGCCAGCGTTGCTTTCAAAGCACTAGACAGAGGGGCTCTGTTAAAGGTGAACCTTCACAAGTTCTTCTATCACTCAGAGATTTGCTCCTTCCTTAGTCAACAATCCTTAGAGCTTTTTCATGCTCTTCTCTCTCTTGAAATTGGTTTCTCAATTAATAAGGACATAAACATACTACATACAGTGACTATTCGTGTCAAACATCGAACACACAGCTAGGCAGTGGGAATATAAATGTTCTAGAAGATGACTAGCGAGTATATGAGATGTTATATAAAATGTAAAATCAGAGGATTTGGATGGTTTCCCAAGATTTCTTTTTAAGAATTCAACAACACACATTTTACTGAATATTAGAAAAGGATTTTATAGACTAAATAATAGTTGTTTGTGAACTTAAGTGTCAGCATATAGATTTACTGTGGTGAACTGCAGCATTTCTTCCTTGGAGAAAAACACAGCCTCACTCAACAGCCTCCAGTAAAATAAGCATTTTTAAAGGACTGAAGTTGCAGTGTAATTTATAGTTATCATTTTAAGCACTGAATTTTCAGACCATTTCCCTCTGTTTTCTCACTGGTGAGGAATGTTCAAGGTCTGTAATATCAGCATGTCTCCTATTACAAAGCTAAACTCCAGAAACATTTAACAAGGTGAAAGTTCTAAAATTAGCCTGTTTTCTCCAGCCCACACATCACACACCTGTGGGAGAACGTGGCCATGTACAGTGTATTCTATGCTTTCTTTCCTCATTACAAATCAAAACACCCTAACCTAGCATACAAACCCAAGCATTGCCTATTTTCATTAAGTCAAACAACCTATTAATTCCAGATGAAACCCATTCCACCTATCCTTCTCAAAGCTAGAAAGGGGATTTTCCTGTACCAGCATCTGGCTTTTAGCACGTGATCTCTTTCTTCCATGTTCCCTGAGTTGCCAGTGGCACAGTGCACTCCTGAAGGTTTGTTGCTTTAGTTGTGCAACTGATGCACAGTAAAGGCATCTCCACACATGAGGAGTTTGGGAAGTTCAAAGTTTTTACCTTTCTCTACTATACTTTCTAGATATTTCATCACTATGTGCTCACTTTCTGTATTTGAAGCATACTGCATGACCAATAATTGCTTAATTTGGGGCTACAAACCCATCACCATCAATGACTAGAGAGGTACATGATGGTTATTATCAAGCCTAAGCAGAAGAAAGGTGGTTGTTGTTATTATTATTCCTATTATTATTGTTATTATACAGTGTCTTTGCTACAGCTAGAAAAAAATTGAGATGCTCACCAATGCGGAAGGGTAAAGGACCACTGACTCGAGTAATTTGTTTTCAAAGTAAGGATCAGCTTAATCCAGAACCATTTTTGGATGTTTGTGGACCTAGCTTATTTCTTAGAAACTATATTTTTGTTTTCCTGATGGCTTTGCAGTTTTTCTAGCTGGGCTGTTGGTGGGACCTCCTTTGTGAATGAAAATAATTTCCCAGGAATCTCTCTGAAGTTGGAGGAGTTTGCGGTACAGGTAGTAAGACTGTAGTAGTAGCTAACAAAAATAAGCACACTGCTTCATGCACTGATGGTTTATGTCACAGTTAGATTTAAAGGTTTTTTTAAGCATTGATGTGATTGAAGGAACAGATCCTTTAGTCAGTTAAATATCTGTGGATTCAAACAATCTGATTGAGTACCAGTTGACAGCAAATTTGTCTGTGCTAAAGGGTGTATAGAAGCTAATTTTATCTGTAGTCCTCCTAACACAAGAGGAAGAGAGAATGGTGGTCTTATTGTGAAATGGGCACTGGATGTGACTTGGCAGCGTTCAGAAAATCTTACTGTCTGTGCTGTTGCTTGACTAAGCAACAGCGCAAATATATTGCTGCTGTGACTGAACATTTATACTGGTGCTGATCTGCAGAGTAGTAAAAGTTGATTTTGATTCTAACATTAAAAAAAGGGGCCGAAATTGGGAATACATGGAAAAACTCATCAACGACTGGTCTTGGGCATAAATTTTAGGGGAGAAGTTTACAGGGGCAGGGATTGCTTCTTTGATGTGTGTTGGCGTAGTGACTAAGACTAAAGGGTAGCAATCTGTGCCTGGGGCTTGTATGTGCCATGGGAAGACAAACAACTGTTAAATTGCCCTTGCTGCTGCTACCTTTGTGATATATCTGAGCACATAAGTGTTTATAAAAATTATTTACACCATATCTTTGCTTTCTTTGTATATAACGATAGCACTTAAACAAGACAGAGGAGTAGGCCTGTGAACAACCAAGCGGAATAAAACTGTCACTGTATTCCTGGCAGACTTTGAAATGAAAGTACCATGTAATTTTTTCCCCTGTTTTTCTTTAACTTAATAATAATAAAAAAAGAGAATGTTTAAAGCATAAGTCAAGTTGGAAATGATAGATTTTTGAGTTGGAAACATGATGGAAAGTATAAAATGAGAGGTAGATGAGTCACATGAATCTTAGGTATAGACCCAGCATTGAAGTTAGCTCTCTTGCTGCTTTTGCAGCTGAGAAATCATTTAATTATTCTTTTTTAAAGACAATTACTTTGGGATTCTGAATTAAAAGGAATATAGGAAAATATTTTTTCCCAAGTCTACTGTATACACAGTTTGGAGATAATAATCTACATATATTTCCAGTAAATTCTTTTGCTGTTTTGCTTTGAGTCTTGTAAAAAGTGGGGATTTTATAGCATTTTCCTTCTATCTGTTCTCCAGTGGACCTTAAATGCAATGCCTTAAATGCAGACTACAGAAAAAGCCTCTCCTGAAAGGTTACTCGTTGCCACTGAAACGCTGATTTATTAACTTAAATTAAAATAAGCAGTCTTTGTATAATTTATGATATGATTGCTTTCAAAGCTGGAGTGTAGTGCTTGCAAAAGGACTTACTTTTTAATAATTTTATTTTGTTTAGCTTGCATGGCTTGCAGTGAGAAAAAGTATCACATTAATCATATGTAAGAAGAAATGCAGGCTTTTTATGTGAGATAACAGGGGTAACTTTTTCACTTGTGTTACTGTAATACAGTAAATTGGAAAAATCCAAGCTGTCATTTATTAGGAGCAGGTCTTGCTACAAGCTGGCTGTTGCTGAACATTCCCACCCAGTGGGAATAGCCATGACCAGTGGGATCAAAAATAATCAGGTGGGAAACAATAAGATGAGGGGGATATTGATGATGATGAAGATGTCTTGGGAGTGAATTGCATCTGCACGCTGCTCTTAAAGAGCTGCTGACAACATACAGTGTATTAGCATGTTAAAATGCCTAGGAGAGATGTCTTCAAGCAGGAGACTGGCTTGCTGATAGCTACATGAACTACATAAAGGTTGTGAGGGTCCAAGCACTGTGCCCCTGCACAGCTGGTGTTGGATGCCATTGCTCAGAAATCTTCATGGCACTTTTGAGCAACAAGCAAGTCTCTATTTTGAATATGAATGAGTGAAGTCAACTGCCCCTTAATTTATACACATTGCCAGAGACTGTCCCAGGGTTTGGAATTAAATACTCCAGCACAAATCTCTTTAAACCTCTCCTAAATAAGAAATTATGCTAAAGCTCTTTAGTAAGGAGGTTCTCCCCCCTGTTGAAATAAAAATCAATTATGTTTGCTCTGCTGTGAACAATGTTGCTCCGTAGCCTTGCTTTCTAATTGGGTAATGCCTTAATGACCTGCTGGGAGGCTATGATGCACTGCTTTGGACCCTCTCTGCAGGCTTTTAGGCTACCAGTCAGATGTCAATGGAGCTTGACTCAATAGGGGTTCTTTTTCTAAAATTCCATTATTCATCAGGGTTTATGCACTAAAATGATCACAAAATAAAACCTTCACATCAAGCAGAGTTAAATAGAATTATGGATGCTTTACTTCATTGTTAGAGTCTGAGATTGTCTCTGGATTAAAATTAGGTTCTTTTTTATTTGTTAAATTTGATGAAAACATTTTCTCGGTTTTGGTGTTTACTGTTAAGAAGCATTGAAAGAAGCAACTTTAAAGTTGGGTTTTTGTGTTTGGAGGGGTTTTTTATATAACAAGGAAGTTTATATGTAATTTAAATGTTTTATGTATTACTGTTTATTTTTAAAATATGAAAGAAATGCTTTAAAAAGTCTTATTCCCAGTCAGTGAATGATAAGTACAAGTCCATTTATTTCACTTAATAGCTTTATTGTATCGTTCTGGTTTTCTATCAGAATTGGGATAAACAGGATTAAAATCCTATATTTTCTTTATATTTTCTTCCTGATGTCGAATAGCAACTGGTAAAGTGGAAATTGAAAATTCTTATTAGCTGTTTTAGGAAACTTGTACCTGAAGAGGGGAGCTGCAAGTTCTGGAGGACTTCTTTTCCAGAACAAGGACCATTGTTTCCTTTGCATGGAGAAGATGCTTTCCATGATGACAGCCTGAGGACATGTAACTATAGGAAAGGTAAATTTAATCTGGAAAGGCATCTTTCCTATTTGATACATACATAGATACATTCATAGATACATGTATTTGATTAGAAAACTAAAAGGAAATGATAAATGCATGTTTATATAACAGCCTCAAGAAAAGTTTTATAGCCCTTATAAACACTAGTAACTCTGTTATACTGGAACAAATTAAGAGTTACCAGGGCAACTGCATGTAATAATTTATTCATACCACCTCTGGAAACATATACCAACTTCTTAATGTGACTGACTGATGTGTTGTGTGAAATACATGTATTTCCAAATTAGTAAGGAAGTCAGTCATATAATTACAATAAAATGGCACCTGTCCCTCAAGTTTATAAAGGCTAGTGAAATATAAAAAAATGCAATTACAAATAATTGGAATGTATAAATTAGTGAAAAGTTTATTTGGCTTTACTTTTTCAGATCCATATGTTATAGAGAATTCTCTGATTTTTTTAATTAAGGTTGGAATTAGTATATTTTAGGATTGACATCAGTGAGATTAATTTTTTATTAAATCCCCCCCTCTTCAGAAAGGTAAGATCTCTTCTACAGATGTTTCACCTTCATCTCCCATACTTAAAATTCCATTTTCAGTGATCCAGTTCCTTCTGTCAGAACTTTCATGTCCTTATCTCCAGATTAATACCATCACCTTTACTTTTAACCAATTTTAATGCTATACTATGTATAATTATCTAGAATATTAGTACACTTCTGCATTTGCAACCTATCATTAGTAATACATAGGAACTTTCCATCTTATTATCTATCACACAGAAAAATATAAATTGATGTTTCCTTTCACACATGAAGGAGGTTGACACAGTTGTTTTCCTAAAGCCTTGGAAAGCTGCATTAAAATTGGGATCTCAGTCGTTCAGGCTGTACATCTTGGTCCAGTATTTAGATAGGGGTTTTTTCATGTTTATGGAGGTTTCATCAGCATCTGTATCTCTTCAGTTGCCAACTAGGTCATGAAAGGTAGTCCTAACTAGACATTCCTTATATCTGTTAGCAACTTCTTTAAAAGTCTGCTTTTCTGTTGTTCATTATTTAAGCAGTCTGCCCAAATATGCAATGTGTTAAATTGTCTCCAGGAACGAACACCCACCGCAGTTACGACTGATTACACAGGTTTCTCAAAGTGATGTTATCCAGCCTCCAGATCCGGTTTGACTCTGCACACAATTAGAATGATAAGCTTTGAAATCCCAGAAGTTTGCAGTTTCTTAATATGAAAAGTCTGTAATCCTTGAATAATATATTGCACCTTGTCAAGAACAAAGCATATTTAGAATAATTGGAGACTTCATAGTTTAGTATTGATCAATTACTTAAGGTGAGAGCATGAGCTGGAGATCTGGAATGCTACAAGCTCACCAAATGCTGTTTTTAGGAATTGAGAGAGGCTTGTTATGGATTCAGCCCTCATGTTTGATGTGTAAATGCTAAGAAGCTGTTCTGTTTAATAACACCATGCCCCCACCCCTATCGTGCAAGAACCATTCTCTGCACATCTAATTCTAATCAGTAAAGTAAATAAACTTGAACTTGGAATACTCTGAAGAGCACTTGCTCATGTTTTCATAAACACTTAGGAAAAGACCCAAGTTTCTGGTAGCTAATATTAAAGATTTAGTTGATGATTCCAGCTGTCCCAAACTAGAATTTCTTCCAATATGCACTTGGAGAATTATGGGACTCTGGAAGGTGACATGACACTCCATAGCAAATCATAAAGTCTTATGACCCTGAAGTACAGGACTGCAAAACATGTTAGATTTACTTTATTTGTAATCCTTCTGGAGGAGGTATCTTTTTCTACTTTCCTCTTCTCCCCTTCAATGTCTACCCAGATACCTCCGTGGACATACTTGATGTTGGGCTTAAACAGTTGTGTTTTAATGTTTTATAAGGCATGGCAGGAGAAAAACCTGGTTTCTATCAAACAGTGCAAACTAACTAAAAAAAATAATAATCAACATATGAATGATATGATTGCCTGGTATTAAGCTACAGCTTTTAATAGTAAAAGGAAATGAGTGGGGCAATGGGCTTGCCATTACCAACTTCACCTCACAGTGCAGACCTATTGCTCCCTAGGTAATGAAAGGTTACATTTAACTTTGATATACTTGGAATTTTATGGAAGGCCACTATCTTTCTAATGGATGGTATGTTTGACAAAGGTGGACTTCAAACTCAGGGTTGGATCAAATCCTGAGGTGAGATTTTTCCTTTCTTCAGTGTTTCTGGGTGTTGTCTTTTTAAATGCCCAAAATGACTTTTTTAGTGCTTGAGTATTTATCTTTTAAAATATTAAGACTCTTGGGATGTTACCTCAACCTATGAGATTAGTCCAAGATTGTTCAGAACCCAGTTTCTTAAAATAGTACTTAAGTGTTATCTAGGCCTTGTGCTGTTCTCTTTGCAAGGAGATGGGTCACCCTGAAGGATTAGGTGCTTAACTTATCCTGCCTGAAGAGTTACGTTATAATTTAGGCAGCTTTTTATCTAACTATGGGGTAGGCCTTGTAAGATTTCAAAGGAAAAAAAGAAAAGTTTTAATGAGATAACCTGTTAAATTCTAACTTAATTTTCAACATTCTGTATGTCTTTCTTAGAGTATGGTAAAAATAAAAAGAGAGAGAGAAGGTCATGTGTAGAAGAAAAGCACATAATGATAACAGTGGGGTTGATACTCTAGAAGATATCTTTTGCTCACTAACTTTCCAACAAAACCTAAATTAGCTTATTTTACACTGAGGCATCTCTGCATGTACCTGTGCATACACATATTCTGTGAGAGTGAAACTCCTGGTTTAGCTCTGAGAAAGCAAACCAGAAAATATCAGGTATAATAGATATCCATCTGAAATGTTTGTCTGATACACTTATCAAAGATGAGAACTACGGATATAAGAGAACTGTGGGTTTTCAGCTTTTACATGGCTTCAATCTCTTTGTTCCTCAGCCACACTAACTGGAAAAACCACAGAGAGAATTATCTTCAAGTGGCAATGTCTTTTCCTCTGATCAGTATTTACATATTGTTTAAACTGAGGTTTAGGAATTAATGTAATGGTGTACGGTCTTCTGGATTTGCATGATGAGCCGTAATCAAACTCCTTGCATGGCTTAACTGTCAAAGTTTGTCTTCCCTACAGTCTGGCTGTTCCCTATGGCCTGTTCCTCACTGATCTCTAGAGCATTCCCACTTTACCACCTGTGAACATCAAGATATCAGGATTATGTTTATGGCAAGATCCACCATGGCATGTCTCATTATATCTAGACTGACAATTTTTGATACAGCTAAGACACCTTTGATGTCTTGTTCATTTGACCTCAAATTTATGTCTGTCTGATAATTTTGCAGAAGTTTTCAAACTTCTCTAATGTCTTAAAAACATGGTTTTCCTTGTGTGGTAGACTTGTTTTGATAGTAAAGTTCTGCTTGGAGTCGAACAACTTCTTTTCATCTTTTCTTTTCTTTTCTTTGCTTACAGAAATGTTTATTAAAACATAGCTCCAAAGGTTTTTTTGGTAAGTTTTCAATTCGTGGACTTGTAATTAATAGTTTACATACGACATCAAAAGTTTTTTTCCAGGCCAAGACAACTACTATGTGAAGTCATATTAAAAATACTAAACTGAATTCATACTTACTATGCTAACTTTTAAAAGAACATTTATAGAAAAAATAATACTTTACCATTAGAGTGCTGGCATTTTCTGTCTCTGAGATACAGAATTTGGTTTTACAGCCTCTCTGCTGGTAAAAATCTTGTTGAAATTAGTTTCCTGGAAGATGTTTTTCTATGAAAGATTACCTAATATCACCTAAAAGTCACTAGGATGTCTCTGTCTTTGTGCTAACACAGGAGATATTAATTCCTGCCCTGATGAAGAAACAGTTGTGAAGAAATGTAAGTTCAATAATTTCATGAGCTTACTGCTGTGTCCTTCCTGTTTTCTTTCAATTCATCTTGCAAATTGCTCTCTTTTATTGCTTTTAATTTCAGGAACTGTTTGTGATTTGATGGTATTTTCTGACGTTCACCGTAAGATGTCCTATGCTATGGCTACATTAGCAAATAAATCAGCATAATGGGGCACATTGGCTGTCTAAATCAGCTGGTGCTGAGGTTTCTGCATCCACACTACATGTTCTTTGGAGATTTTTTTTCTTCAGAATAAATTCAGTCTGGTCTCCTGGACTAAATTTCCACATCACAAACATGGTATGAAGCTGCAAAAAGGAGCAACTATTGATTCAAAACCTTTTGTCCATTTAAGTTGGTTAACACCTGAAGACACCTCAGTCCTCCTGAAAGCAATCTAACAGAATTGCTGTCAATCCCACCAGCACAGGGTGGCTGGGTTCAGGTGGGGGCTTGCTTCAGAGTGGTTCCAAACCAAAACACCCAGGTATGCACTGGTCAGCTGCCTCTAATTTCTCATAAGGAATGTTTCTGGAATTTCTGTAAACTAGGACTCTGATATCTCAAACTGAGCAGTCACACTTTGTGTTACACATTTGCTTTGTAAAGTGTAGATCACAGTAAATAAATCTTAAATAGTTTGACAATGTTAGTGCACAGGAGTATTTTCACTACCATTAAAGTGGGTACTCTGATACAGATATGGATAAATTTTTTCTAAGTATGGTGACTTCACTGGGAAATGAAGAGGCTGAAATATTAAATTTGGGTAAATTTGGTGAATGTTTTCAGCCAAAATTTAGAAGTAGGATAATATTTTAACATCTTAAAACATTTTACTGTATAGATAGAATTTTTTCAAACTGTTTAGGAAGATTTGATTTTGGGTTGAAAGATGCAGCTTACATTTTTCTGTATGTGATGTTGGTTTTTTGTTTGTTTTGTCATCAGTTTTTTAATTCTGCCAAAAAGACAAACATTTTGTATCAGTTCAATTTTTTCTTTTATTTTTTTCTTTTTGTAAACCACAAAAATATGAAAATCTATTTATTCATTTGCCATTTCTGATATGTTTAATTAGCTTCAGATGTTGGATCTTGAATTCTGATCTTCTCCAGGGTAAGGCTGTGTGAAAATCTGTAAAGCAGTTTTGGTAAATCAGAGCATTACATAAATAAAAAGACTAGAGCTTAGAGCATAGCTGCTGCTTTTTTCTCGTTATCAACCAGAAATTGCTATATTTAAAAAAAGATTCTTGTCCTCTTCTTTTGGTTCCAGCCTGAACCAAGAATTTCAGACACTTGACAAAGCGTGGAAAGAAGGGAAGTGAAAGTACATGCTGTTGTGGTATAGCTCTTGCTGCATCTGACCCAGTTACCTCCTATGATGAGGCAGTGTGGTGATACACGAGCAGAACTCAAGAGGACAAGTCGGGGCTTTGCTGAACGAGCTTAAGTGGATTCAACTGTGGCCATGTGAAGCACCACCAGCCTTGGCTCTTGGCTTTGTGCTGTCCCTTCCTCGCAGACACTCCCTGCTCCGGCGATGAAGCAGGAAGACGTATGCCTGTTATCTCTGCAGTTCAGCCCGATGTCCGACTGCAACTCACTCTCTTTGGCAGTTTAAACTAAAATGTCAGCTCTGAGCAGAAAGCCATCTCATCCTGCTACGTGGCTCTGGAAGCAGACACAGGGCAGAGCTGGGTTCAGCTGTTGTCTGGCAAAGCTCTGATATAAGCAGAGCTTAATTCAAGCGTAGAGGTGCGTCATTTTGTATCTGCAGTGTCTCTTTAAGGTATGTAGTTTGGGGAGGTGGTTCTGTAACTGATATGGTATGACCACAGCTGCCAGTTTGCCTCCCCCTGCACCCCAGCCCCCCAGTGGGAGGGGGTAGAAAATAGAAGGGTAAAAGGGAGAAAGCTTGTGGGTGAAGATAGGGGCAATTTATTAGGTAAAGCAAAAGCGGCACTTGCAAGCAAAGCAAAACAAGGAACTAATTCCTCACTTCCCATCAGCAGGCATATGGTCAGCCATCCCCAGGAAACAGGGCTCCTTCACACATAATGGTTATATGGGAAGACAACCAGTCTGAACGTTCCTCCCTTCCTTCCTTCTTCCCTCAGCTTTACATGTCATATGGTATGGAACATCCCTTGGGTCAGTTGGGTCAGCTGTCCTGGCTGTGTCTCCTCACAGCTCTTTGTGCATCCCCAGCCTACTTGCTGGTGAGGTGAGAACCAAGAGAGGCCTCTGCTCTGCTTAGGTCCTGCTCAGCAATAATGCAAATACCATCAACAATTGTGTCATCAACACTGCTTCTAACACAAATCCAAACCCCAACCTCATACTAGCTACTATTCAGAAAATGTAATCAGGAGCCACTCCTATACTGGTAATTTGAAATCTCTGCACTGGAAATCAAGCTAAAACTAAATTCTTCTTGGTCCTTTAATATCCTACTACACTTCCAACAAGCTCCACCATTAGAGGATATTAAAGTGCTTTGCTGGGGGATGCTTCCTTTCTGAGGTAGTACACAGAGATTGGGGGTTGAGAAGGTTGACTGATTTGTCCAATATCACAGTTTGGTAGCAAAATTTAGTTCTCAACCCAGTAAAGTGTCATAAAGCCACATTATTTGAATGAGCTAATAATTCTAAACTACCCTGCAGTAGTTGGCAAAGAAAAAACTGTCACATTTTTCCATGTGAATACAGACATGGCAAATGCACTAAGCCGATGAAAGGGGTAAACAGTCCTACAGCACATCTTTACCATGCATCCCTGTTTGACACAGTCAGTGCTCCTGGTTTCTGAGGGAGCTGTTCCTGGATTTCATCTGTCTAAGAGGAGACAGAAATGCTCTGCCCTAGGGAGAACAATTGAGGGGAAAAAAGTGTTTCTTAAAATCCTCAGTAAAAGCCTCTGCTTTATCTAGAGCTCATTAGAGAGTTTAAAGAAAACCCAGTGTCATGTTTAAATGCTTTTCCCCCCTCAGTTTTATAGATAGTTAAATGGCACACAGGTTGTGGCTGTCTCAGCCATCAAAAGCTAAGAAAGGAGGTTAAAAGACCCCAGGGATCCTTCACATTAATTACTACCACTGCCAGTTGGTGTGAAACCATGTTTGGGCCTTTTAAAAAGGAAGAGACTGTAAATTGTGCTTTCAGTTTAGACTGAAACAAATCCTGCACATGCTGATGGCATATACTCACGTGTAAAAATGACTAATTTCTTTCCACTGAATTCTCGTAGTTAATCTGGAAAAATTTTATGGGAAAGTCCCTCATCTTATCCCAGTGATTTTAAGTGAATTTTAGCAACTGGAGTTGGCAGAGTTTGTAAAACTGTCTTGAATTAATTGGAAGCCTAATCCACGGAAATTCGTTACAAAATGCATTATTCACTCCTGTGTAGCAGCAGGAGGAGAAATGAAAGAAGTAGAGAGGAAAAGCAGAAGCAGCACCTAAGGCAAAGGGCTGTCATTTGAATTTCATAACTGAGGGTGGAATAAAGGCACCTCTTTGTCCGAAAACTACCTTCTGAAAGGGAAAACCTGAAGAAAATCGAGAAGTACACAGTCTGAGCATTGGGGCTGGTAAGACTCTGCATCTCCCATCTTTTACAGTGGTACACAAAAACAACCAAAATGAAGAGAAGTTTCTATAGCACTGCAGCACAGGGTATGGGATACATTTACCTCACAGCCTGCCACTTATTTTTGTTGTGTGTTGACACACTGCTGAGACACAATAAAAATTTAGGTGGCAGCTACAAGAATACTGGTTTGAAATCCCTTCTCATACCTGCATCATGTCCCATGTGAGTGGACCAAAAGAGAGACATTATGTGCAAGCTATTAAACACCTGCATATTTGCAGGAAAGTGGCAGAGGTTGAAAAGATAGTTAGAAATTACTCTAAGTAGGTAGATGACTATAGTCTTGACAACTGGTGATTAACTTGCATTGCCTAACAAATATATCCCAGGAAGGAGGCCAGAGAAAGAGAATGGGAGCTGCAAAGAAAGCAGATAAAAACCTGTGTTTCTCTTTTAGCTGAAACATCACAGACTATGTCATAGTCCTAGCCTTTCCAGTTAAGACTAGGTGTTATAATCAGGAGTGACAACTTCAAATTAAGCCCTCTCCTGAGTAGGAAATACCCAGAAAAATGCATGAGGCTGTTCTGTTGACTGGTCTAGGTCCTGGGCAGAGCACTGCTGCTAAAACCGACACAGCAAAACGGTTGTTCACAGGTGGAGAGAGCAGAACTGGCTCTCTGGGTGACATGAGTGCCAGGGCTGAGCACAGGAAGGGGGACTGGACCATGTTGCTGAGCAGAGAAACAGGATTAGCCTCTCCTTCAGCACTGAGTTAAATCAGCTCAGCCATCTTCTGAATCAGCATGCTCTGTCCCTGTACTTTCACTTGGCTGTGTTACACTTGTCCTAAAGTCTTTGGTACTATTTTGCACAGTATTCTTTTTTGAGAAGATCCCACTTATCTACCACAGCAAGGTGCATGGTTTGCCTGCCAGAATTTGGCACACAGATATATGTTTATCACAGGAATTCAGTGTTTCAAGAAAAGAGCAAACAATAGAAGTCTTCCTTAGAAGTGGGGAAACCAAAAACAGAATATTCTGCTATCAGAAATACAAACTCTCATTTTAATACTCCTCAGGAGAAGTGCAGAAAAAGTTAAAGCATGGAGCTGGCTTATTATTTTTAATTAGTGTTGCATCACCAATACACTATGACCTGCTTTTTGGCTTTGCCGTATATGTGTTTTATGATGTGTAATCTCCTAGTGTCTGTTTCTGTCATTTATAAATTGGGCTAGATGCAGACATGCTGCAGGGCTGCACACAGGCATGGGGAGGAGGAGGAGGCTGTGCTGCCTCACAGCCGCTCCCTGGTGCTGTTTATAATTCACATGTAAAACTACTCTTCTACTTACATGGGCACACCTCGCAGGAGGGATGTGGAGGTTAATTAATTGCTGTTTGAGAACTGCCTTAAGATCTTTGGATGAAAGTGCAACTGAATATGAAATGACTAAATATTTTCAGGTTGGTGTAGGTCTCGTCCAGACAAGGAAGGGTAATCATGGCCCACATCGACCTCCTGTGCTGACCTTCACAGCCACACATGTGAAGCATTTCTGCGTCACTCTTGGGGAGCACACAGGGCAGGGAGTACTTTTGTCATGGCCTGAGTTATCTACCTTCTGCTCAACTTTTTTGGATAAGGTGGTGTCTTCAGAAAGGCTTAACATTTTAGAGACTATAGCTATCTGATGGAAGTAATTTGCTGTGCCTGACACAGGTTATTTAGTGTTTCAGGATGGGATACAGGTGTGTCATTGAGCAGCAAGCCTCTGCTAAGAGCTAATGAAGGGACTAATTACTTAGACTTGAATAGCTCACTAGACACAGCTGCTGCAACCTCACTGCCCCAGTCAAATAGGGGTAGGAGGTAGTCTAGGTCTGTTTCGAGAGTCCTGGGAGGAAAAAAAAAAAAGAGGAAGTTTTCTGCTTCTCACCAGGTATGTGTATATAAAAGTTGGAAGAGGTGGAGGGGCTGGAGTGGCCTTACTTTCTCTTTCAGTCTGGAGGAGAGGTAAAGGATGAGTAGGTTTGTAGTATGGCATAGCCTGTGGCTCTCTGGGACAGCAAATTAATCCTTTTTGCTCTGGTAAGAGTGAGTCCTTGAGGTGCATAGATAGACTGTGGTTTTTCAGCCCAAAACATGGTATGAAGAGATTGCTTGTGGGCACTCTTGAGGTCTTTTCACAGTTTGAAACTTGTTTGCTGTTAAAATGCTGTGATTGCCTCTGTAACATCAGATATGTTTAGTTAGAAAAACTACGCATGGATAATGATCTGAGGAGTTGGCCACGTGTCTGGTCACTCAAAAGTAACTTCTGTTTGGTTTGTAAGTTTATGTTAGCTAGGAAGGTTTGCAGAGGTCAGTCTTCTTTAAGTTCTTCTCCTTGACAGTGTACAGGTTTCCCTTTTGTGACACTCTTTCTCTTTCAAAAGCAACAGCAAATAGCTTTCAGAATTTAGAGGCTGAGGAAATTAGTAGCACTGGTGGTCCATGTTCTCCTTTTCTACTATATCCTTCTGTATGTAGTACTCTGCTTCTTAGGAAAGCAGAATGAATAGCTTTTCCAGTCACCTCAATGGGATCTTCCTTGTTGGTAGTAGCTGTTGTATGCTGGTACTTCTAAACAATACCAATGAATAATGTGTAGCTAATCTAGGTTCAACTGCTACAACTGATGAGTTTCTGACCAACTTTGTGTATGCTAAAAACATCAGGTACTTTCCAGGTATCTATATCCAAATGTTAAGGTAGGACTGAAGTTTTGGGGCTTGCCTAATGTGTTTGGGTGAAGGAAGGATTGATTAGTTCTCAAGTGCCTTTTTGGTGGTACCCTGTGATTGTGAAATTCCTTGCTATCTTCCAGGAGCAGCCTGTTTGTTACTAATAGTGGAATGTGTTGTACTTGTACTCTGATTTCATGAGGAGTTTATGCTAAATTCTATACTAGTTAATTGTTTTAACAATGAATTCAACACAGTTACATAAATTTAAAAGGGGAAAGAGTACTGTAATAGGACTTGATGAATTGTGTGCCTACAACTGCAATGTATCTCTGGAAATCCTCAGACAACTGCATAACTATTGGTCCTGGAAGCGCGGCAGTAGAAAGCTGTGGTTCTTTCCCAAGCATGGTTAGAACCTGTGACTGACTTTTCAGGACAAGCTGTGAGATATTAATGTGAAACATGTGCAATTAATTGTGTTGAGTTGCAGATTTAGAATACCTGTCTGAGAATGAAGGATTTTGTGTTTAGCGATGTTAGTATGAAGGCTTTCACTGATTGGTGCAAGATCACCTAATTTATAGGTGTGGGCTTGGCATAGTTCTTGGAGTTATGCTACCATCTTGTTGGGGAAGGCAGTGACTTAGTCACTTGTTCTGTTGTATTTTGAGATTAAGCTAAATAAATGGTTAATTCATCATTTTTGTATATCCATAGTCATAGCTTCATTCAGGGTTGTTGGAGATTGTACTAGAGATTGTCTCTGGTTCCTGAAGCAGGGGTGGTGAGATGGATAGTGATGGATAGGCCAAACCAGGAAAAAACAAATGAAACATCAAGTGCAGGGAAATAACAACATCAGAAATCTGGATGGAAAGAAAAAAATAATTGTGGAGTAACTGCTAATATAGCTGAACTTTCAGGGTTTTCCCTGTCCCCTAGGGAAATCAGAGATCTTCCTCTCTGGGATGGTGTGCAGAACAAATGATTGGAGATTGCTTCTCTTGGTAAGAAAATGTTACAGCAAGAAGAAAGTGCTGCCAATAAGCAAAAAAAAAGAAAAAGAAAAAATTAGAAGGAAAGGTGAAGTAGTGAGACAGAAAAACAGGGTAAAAGACAAAAGGTGAAGAGAGAAGGGTGTCAGATTTCTTTTGGCATTCATGTGCTCTGTATATAGAGTTTGAATATATTTTCCAGAAGAGGATTTCCCCTCGCATTTGCAATTCAAAGCTTCTAGCAAATTCCACTGTTTCCCTTGGCACTTCTTCAGCTTCTGAAAAGCAGAACTGGAAAATCCACAGATGCAGTGCAGTTGTTAAACTGTGGAGTTTTATTATTTGCTTCCCTGAAGTAATGTGGTTTAAGGTGTATTGTGGCATTCCTTAAGGTTTTAGTTCAAAACCTGAAAAGGTGCAGGGACCTTGTTCTCCTGGATTTCTAGTTTAACTAATGGTCTTTAGGCCTTTTTGCCTATACAACAGTGTTGCCTGTCTTTCTCCACTTTATTCCATTATAAGTATGACTAAGATGTTTGGGTTCTCAGTGGTATGGGTAGATGGTGATAGCCAAATATTATGTTAAAGTAAAATACCAGTAACAGGTTGTTGGGATGTTGCCATAAAACATTTAAGGAGGTGATGTACTTGGGATTATAAATAGAGAAATGAGAGACTTGCTACACTGCTGTCTCGAATGATCTGCAATGGGGGCAGCAGCTGTTTTTTTTGTGTTCCTCTCACCCCTGTATGCTTCCTCAAAATGTTCTTTTTCCTAGTCCTTTTGAAATAGCATCAATGAGATTAAGTGTCTCACCGTGAACAGTGCATATGGTAGTTTGCTTTATTTTTACCTATCCTAGTGTAAAACAAAAAAAAGGTTTTTATCAGAGCCTTGTTTTACACAATGCTTTTAAGTTACAAACACTCCATGTTTGTCAAAGCAGGACTGCAAAACAAAACAGATGACTATAGCCTGAATATCTAGAGAGAACCTTTATGGAAGAGAGTGGAGAAGTAACTAACATGTGGCTCTTCAAAAGCCCACATGCAGTGAAGATGTGTTAAAGTGAAAAATGTTTCAACTTGTTCTGAACTGAAGTAGGATCCTGCTAATGGATCCATTACCAACATGAAAATATGCAATGAGTTTTTTTTCTAATCACTGCTGTGATGGGCTGGTGAAAGTATTTGGGATAAGCTGCAGTAATAGCTAATTGTGTGTAGAGGCCCAGCAGCTTGACCAGGCAAAGGGTTTCAAAGGGCTGCATGGGAGAATTCACTTCACAAGAGGCTCCTTTCAGATACTCTCCAGGTTTGGAGCTCCTTTCCTTTTAGTACACGTTCTGGGAAAGCACTTTTTTAATCCTCCTTTAGAGTTATTGCAAGAGAATGCAGTGATGGTTCAATGAAAAAGCATGAAAACAGTAATGGAATTTCTTTTTTTTTTTCTTTCTTTCCTAATAGGCCCTTTAGAAAGTCAGACCATATGTGTAGAAGCCTCATAGAGACCAGGTTTGGCAAGAAATGTGGTAAATTACCAAAATTAATTTGAAAGTAAACCTCGAAAGCACACATTCAAGGTCTGAATTGGTACTTCAAAAGAATAAATAAATTGAACTTCTATTTGGTATCTTACAACAGTTTAAATAACATTTGGTGTAATTCGTATACAACTGAAATTTATTGGGCAGAGACAATATTGTTAGAAAAAGTTTAGAACAGTGCTTTCTCTTTGAAACAGCTTTCTTAAAGAACCGAAATTTTAAGTTCTTTGAATCTTAATACGTTTATTGCAGAAAATTATTTTTGTAGACTATGTAAATTTTCTAGGTGACTTGCATATGAATTACATAAGAAACATTTGACTTTTTTATGTAGCTGAAACTTGGAGAAAGATAAGACTGGGGGTGGAGGGAGAAAGCACTATTTTCCCATGAATGCACAAGGATTTTTTCAAAATTATTTTTGGTCTACAAGTGTTTCTCTGTTTATACTTGTTCCTAACATGTTGCATGTATGTGCACAGTAGGGCTGTGTTTACTTGTTTTCTTGTTCCTTGTGCCAGCACAAGTAAAAAGGACTAATTACTTCCTAAGATTGGCCTATTATCTCTATAAGAGTTTTATATCTTTCAGATATGACTTTTGTGTGGATTAGATGATTTATGTTCAAAGGTCTCCAAAACCAGTAATCTTCACCCCCTCCTCTGTAATAAGACTTTCAGCTGGTCATGTTGTGAGGAACAACACGGGGAAAGAAGAGCTGTTAATAGTCTATGTAATGAATTACAAGTTCATTACAAATGAATTACATTTTTGGAATGATAAGGGCTGATTTGGTGTACTTCAGAACAAATATGAATTGCATGTATAGTGTGATGATCTCCTTTGGAGAGAACATACTTATTGTTTCCCGTGCCAGGCTGCTGTTAGTTGTAGCATGGTCTATCTGATTGAAGTAATAGCTCTCCTTTACTTCCCATTAAGTGCTTTGCAGATTTGCGAACTCTTCTGAGAGAAAACCTGTGCAGCCAAAAATGCAGAGCTGAAGTATATCTGTATATCAAAAATGTTGGAGCAATTTAAACTTCTCTGCAGCTTGTTTTTTTAACTCATTACTGTCATTCTTATTATTGAAACACCATGGAAATCACCCGATAGACCATGTTAGTAGAAAGTCATAAGTATACAGTAGTTCAGAAGAATTTTGTATATTATACAATTCTCCTTATCTGTTATAAAATGCATGTTGGCCTTGCTTCTAGGTTATAAATGCCTTAAAGGTTTCTTTTGTTTTAACTGGTCTCTGTTATGTTTTTAGATGGCTCTAAAAAGGTGATGCTGGCTGTTCAATTTTAACTGTCTTGGTAGATTGGTGTGGAGTAGCTTTTTCCCGGTATGAACGCTTTGCCTTTCGGATTAAATCTTCTAACAGTGCCTGCAAACAGTGCTTGAGAAACAAAAGATCTGGAATGTTGCACATAAGGACTTGGAAAGAAAATTGATAAGCATGTTTAAGATGGCAGTAAATAACAGACCTTTTCTGGCTAATTTTAGGTAGAGAAAAGAATGGATAAGAGCAGTCGAGAGAACATGAGCTGCTTTTTCTTTTGGTATGTGTGTGATTGAAATCCCTAGTCTGTACTGAAAATGGTTAGGGAAAAGAAGGTAGACTTGCTACACATCATACACTGGTCATCAGTATAGAAATATCTGCTATCTAACAAATACATCCTGCCAAAGGAAAAAGGCCAAGGCCACACAGAGTGGAAGGAAAGCTTCTCTGGTAGATTCCAATGCTGAGATGTACCCTGCCACTGCTTTTACTCCATGTGATACAGCAGCCTTGTAAGCACTAAGGAGGATTCTTTAGCATCCCTCTCAGAATATATGACTCTAATATCTTAAATTACTGGAAAATGGCAACCTCTGGGTGGATAAAATAATTTTAGCGGTGTATTTTAGTCATAAGAAAAGGAAATGTTTTTTCCATATCTTGCAAGTTTACTGGACAGTTCTGTGGTTCCTTGTGGCATCACACAAATTAGCTAGAAATTCTGCTATGAATTAACA
The DNA here is from genome assembly GCA_013399135.1 of Heliornis fulica. NCBI lineage: Eukaryota > Metazoa > Chordata > Aves > Gruiformes > Heliornithidae > Heliornis > Heliornis fulica. The sequence goes on from VXBZ01012308.1 coordinate 81,173, forward strand.
TAGATTTGGCTACAGATAGAACTGCAGGCTAGTCATCATCATTATGGTTTAAACCTATTAAAGCTTGCAACTGTTCTTTTAAATCAGATTTGATTTTAAATAATATGATTGTAAGAATCCTTTTGTGTGTTGAAGATGAAAGTAAAAGTGCAAAAGGATGGGTAATTATAGTGTGATTTTTTTTTTTTTTTAAAATCCAAAATTCCAACGTAGAACCCTCTCTCTAAGTTTTTCAGCTTGTGGGAAAAAATGTTTGTTCCTATTATGGCCTTTTGTAGAATTATTGTAAATAGTACTGAGTTGCTTACTTGAAGCAGGATATAATAAACTTTTAGTGTGAATTGCCTCTTTCTCCATTACTTTCCCTTCATCTTAATCAGGACCCTCATTACTGTGTTGAAAGGCCTGGTTGGGTGATGGAAACGTGGGATGCTGCAGTACCATGTGTTTTGCTGCTGGTAAGACATTTTTTGTCAAGCAGCTGGACATAAGGGAAAGTGAGAGAGGCTTAGCCTTGGCATAAATATTAGATGAAATTATCTAGTGTACCACCATTCTGAGTATTAAGATGTATGTTAATGTCTGAACTCAAAATTTCTTTGCAGCCTTGTGGACTCTACAGAATATTACTATGTTTGTATTCTAGAAGAAACAGATAAATAACTGTTCAAAAATAAACAAAAAATAATTCCCCAGGCTACAGGTTCCAAAGATAATTCATTTTGAAGAGGAGGATTATTGGAGGGTAACTGCTTCTGTATGAAACATTTTGCAGACTTCCAATTAAGTGGCAGAATTATATAATTTTGAGTTGCCAGGGAAAGCTTTGCTATACATAGGACACTAAACTTAATTTCCTTTTTTCAGTTATGTCTTTCTAATCGCCTTTGAAGTGAAATATTGACAAGAGAGGGTTACTAACAGATCAAATGCATCTTGGCAAGCTGTACATGCTTTCTATAGACTTTCATATGGGAGCAATTTGTGCCATGTTTGAGAAGCTAATGCCAGCTTTATATCTCTCCTTGGTTTTGACCCCAATCCTTGAGAGTTCATAAAAAGTACATGTTTGCACCTTCTGTGATTATGGTGCAAGCACATGCACACTTATAACAAATTTCTGAGCATCAATTGCCACTAAACAACTTCTGGTCTTCTCTCATTGTTTTCCATAAAGTGTCTTTTAAAGAAAGAACTGAAATCCTGAGAGGCATGGCTGATAAAGAGCTTTGTTATTTGTGTAACAGTAAGAAATGCAGGATTGCCTCAAGTTAAGACACTTAACTAGTGATAGCACTGGCATTTGATACTTTAGGACACCTTGAGGTCATGCTTCAAAGGTGCTGTGTTTGGTAAGAGTCAATATTAAAATATCAGAAATGTAATGAAACAACAGGGTAGGATATCCTATATTTGATGGCATAAGATACTACATATGTTAAGCATAAATGTGCTCATTTAATTATTTTAGGGAGCACATTCTCATTTGACAGTCTGCCTTTGGAGGCTTTTTCATGATGAAATCTCTAACATCTGCCATTCAACTTGTTTCTGCCTAGCTAAGAAATAACTAGTCATCTTGCTTAGAGTATTTACATCACTGCAGAGGGACAACTGCTGAAGTTGCAAGCTGCTTGCTTCTGCTGTGCAAGCATTCAATATTTCACTTGATAACTTTAATAAATTTCATACCTCTAAATAGAGAGATGAGCCTAATAAAGAAACGGATATTTAAAGTTATTTTTAGTTAATGTTTAAAATAACCAAGGCAAGTTTCAGGCAGGTTAGTGGGAGGTGAGAAGTTTGCAATGTCCTGAGGCATCCAGTCTCCCTGATCTTTCATATGTGATTAAATTGCTGCTTCTAGATGTAAATCTTGCCAAATAGCTGCTAGCTTTTATATAAATTACAAAAATGTTAGAGCACAAAATAAACTTGATAAGCTGCATTAAAGCAAAGAGCGAGTTGCTTATGCTTTTCTCTTGCCTGATTACTTGTATTCACTGGTTAGAAAGAGCTCTCCTGTTGTTTTAGCTCCTCTAAATTGCCTGCTGCATAGCAGCTAGAGCTTAAAGAGATTTATTTTTTGTAAGCAGATATAAACACTTCTGCTCCTATTTTTTCCCCTTTTTTTTAATAAACATATTCTGATTTTCTGTTAGAGTTGTTACATGAAGAGAGAAAACCTGAGGGAAGAACAGGCTGTATAACAATGCGGACATTGCACATCACTGAAGTGCAAGAGAAAATTTTGTCCTGTTCTCTAATAATGGGATTCCTCTTCTGGTCAGTCTTGCCTGATGAGTTCCTTTTTTAAATAAAGAAAAAGACTTACAGAATGCTGCTTAAAGTGATGTATGTTGACAATTATTGCACTGCTTTGGGAAAGTGAGGGGATTCATGTCTTCACTGGATAAAAGGGGGCTAACAGATGGCAATGTCCTCAAAATGACAAGTGGCTTAAACAGAAGGGTCAGGAAAGCTGGAAAAGAAAATGGAGATGCTATCCTGCCTCCTGTTGTGTGGAAAACATGGTGCCACATAAATGGGCATAAAAGTACAGTAGTCTCGTACAAGTGCTTTTACCTGAGACCTTTCTTTTTGAGGGAGTGCAAAAAAGGACATTGAGGATGGAGCAGGAAAAAAAAGCGTTATTCTCTCTGGTATAGAAGTCTATAATTATTACCTCCCCTATGATGACGATACGTTTTTAAATGTAGCTGATCACCTTTGGGGAAAAACCTAACTGCCTAGCTTGGCCCTTTTTTGGAGGTGATCTTGGAGTGTATGGTAGCTCTGAGGCCAGAGCTATATACTGAAAGCTGTTTATTCATTATGTCCTGTAAACAGAAATAATTACCTTGGGTGCTGTGGTAGTGCCACGTGAAAATGGGTAAACACAAACTAGTCTAATAGGACTTAGGTTAGTATGAATAATTAAAACACAACCAAAATGCATTCGTGGCAGCTTTCTACTTTTGTTCTGTCTCTTCACCTTCATCTTGTTGCACAGTGCTCTGAGGAGTGTGTCTTTGGCAGACATCTTGTCCCATAAGCCTGGCCCCTGCTCCTTTGTGGTGAGGAGAAAATGGTTGCCTTGCTTTCTCCCAGTAGCTCCCCAAAATGTAATGTGGGTGAATGCTGCAGATGTGCTCGGGAGATGAGTGTGTAAGCAGACTCTTACAGGTTGTAAGCCATAGCCATTGTTTTTATACCATGAGAACTATATACTGATTTTCCCCTCTGTTTTCAGGCCTACGCAGCAGAGCAGTGCCAGGCTGGAGGGCTATGGCAGCAGTTGCTGTGCCTGCAGAGCAGCTGACTGGAGGCTGCAGTTAGCAGCTGCTACTTGCAGGAATTTGCATCAGGATATGGCCCCAAGCATCCCATCTAGATCAAAGTGGGAAGTGCTGCTCCATAGGCAATAGCCAGGCTTCACTTTGTTCCTCCCTCTCCTTACATCCTCTTACCTGCAAACTCCTATCTGGGATGCCTCCGAGTCAATGCCAACCTTCTTTTGAGTTGTTACTGGGAGGAACAATTTTGAAGTCATAACAATTCTTGCTGTCTGCATATAATATCTTTTGTTGGCATTGATGTCCTTGAGTTGTACAGCATTGGTTTTTTGGTCTCAACTAAGGTTCACAGCATCTGGGCAGAAAAGGAATCTGAAAGTAATTAAAGTCTGTGCTGGTTTCAATGTGTCTTATCACTCTGTAACCCATCACAGTTGTCCCAATGCTATTTCTTATTTATCTCAACCTCCTCTCTCTGGAGTAGGGCAGTTTTTAAAGTTGCTTCCCTTATGCTGTCACACTACCCATTCTAATCTCCCTTCTGTGTGCTGTAATTCTGATGGGGGGGGAAAAGTGATTTCACTGCTTGCCGTTGTATGTAGGTGATATGGTAATGGCTAGCAACCTCAGGTCAAGGCCAGGTTAGATGGGACTTCGGGAAACCTGGTCTAGTGGAGGGTGTCCCTGCCTGTGGCAGAAGGTTTGGCACTGAAAGATTTTTTTTTTTAAGGTCCTTTTGAATCCAAACCATTCTAGGACTTGTTTTTACAGCTCCAGCAGGTAGGAAAGTCACCCTCAAGAGTGGGGCATGACAAAATAAACTGAGATATCCGTGCGAGATAAAATGTGGTGTGAGCATACAGGTATCTGCACAGATCTTGAACTTTGTATTTTCCTGCTGAAACATGTCTGGGGTATTGGAACAGGAGAGTGTAGAAAAAATATTCCAGTCTCTACGACTTCATCTTAGTATTAGCTACTGCTTAAAAGTAAGTTTCCATGTTGTGCTCTCCTTTATTCCGAAGAACAAATTGGGGGAGGCAAATCTTCAGTTCTGTAAAAACACTAAGGCCATTGTGTTATTTCATTAGAGGCTTAAATGAAAGGAAATTCAGGGTTAAGGTTTTATCTCAGTCATTATCTCACTTGTATACTTAACAACAAGTATGCAGTAATATATGTTTAAGCTTAAATGCCGTAGGCAATTAAATTCTTCATAATAGCATATAGCAAATATCATGCTAAATATTACTCCATAGTATAATGTATTACTATGGTGGAGGTGCCAATAGTCCTGATTTGTCTCCTTGTCAAGTTAGTTTCTAATACAGTAGGAATAATAGGAACTCTAGCTATTCAACATTAATATTGAAACAATTTGTATATACAGTTGAATTCTTGTCTTCCATTGTGAGTATTCAAGTTTTCTGGAGGGTGTGTTTCAATATCAGTTTTCTTTCTAAAGAACTTTGTCTCGCTCTGATTTAAGTTTAACCTCCAAGTATAGGTGTTAAACAACTAATAGGGAGAATGGAAATATGCTATTAATTTTAGAGAAAGAAGACCTAACTTTCACTCTGGAAAGCATTGGAAAAGGATGATTCCTTTGTGAAGCTGCATCCCTTTGCTTATGTGTGTGTTTGAAGCTTAGCTGAAGAGGCATGTATTTCTAATGTTTGGTGATGCTTTGTGTGTTTGCAGTTGAGATATATGGTATATTGTGCCATGTTATGATTGCTGTTGCTGAGCTGCAGTCTCTTCCCCTTACAGCTTTTCTGGGAGGCAGGTGAAACTCTGGGGATTTAACTGGGCAGGTTTCTTTGTGGCTTTTGGAAAGTGCCCGCAGAGGTGAGCGGGGGACCCTGCAGCAGCAGTTCAGCCCAGGAATTGCTGGGTGAGAGGAGAAAATTACAGGCAAACTTCAGAGGTGATAGAAGGATCTCCTGAGGACTCAGATGTGACTGTATAATGCTTACTATAAGACATACCAGTAGTTAGGTTGAAGCCAAGGACCAGTCCTTCATATATGGGTCAGGAAGGCTTATACTTAACCCTTGTATTTTAATTCAGATCACCTTACAGAGCTGACACAATCTAAAGGCACCTGCTGTGCCTTTGGCTGTGTTTAGTTAAAGAAAACGGGCATTTTGCTTGGGGTACTCGCACAATGACTGTGTGTGGCAATTCTCAATTGCAAAAATTGAGATTATCCAAAATCAAAATTATTCCCTTTTTTCATAGCTTAGTTGAGTTTCATGAGGTTCCTTGACAGAAAAGCTGGGATTTGCCAGTATTCTGCTTTTTATTGCTTTTGGGCTGGCCTGTACTTGGGGAATAATATGTTGTTGAAAACCAGGAAGAAAACAGCCATCCCACACAATTGCCACATCTTGCAGACTGATCCTCCTGCAGTTTTCCATTATCTTCATGCACCTAGTTCTTATCTTAAAAGCAAATAGATACTGCTAAGGAAGGAAACAAGAAAAACTTGGAAGCTTAAAGCCATGTGGGTTTCAGATTTGGCTGTGCAGTGTGTTAGGGACACTGGATATCTACCTTTTTCCACTTGTGTGTTCATGCACCTGGAAGTGTTGTTTGGGCACTTGCAAAATAGTTGTCTAGGATTCCCTTTTTTCCACCTCCCTCAGGTGAAACAGCTGTCTCTCTGCCCAGTACTTGTATGTATGAGATGTATTTCTGCACACTGTATGGTGCCTGTGCTTCGATTTCTGAACAAGAACTTAGATGGTTTACTAGACACGTGTATGAAAGTGCAGAATACACTGGGGTGCAAATGAGAAATTATCTGTCTTAATTCAATCCCCAGAACTGATTGATTTGAAAAAAGTTGAAATTTGCAGGGTCATAGTCATAAGGAAAAAATGTGGTTTTTGTTTGTTTTTTTAAAAAAACCAACCCACCGCCACCACCAAACAAAACCCCAATTGTTTTCCCTAAATTGATTGCAAATGTGCAAGTATAAGTAACATTTGGGTTTCTTTAACAAATTCCCAAGCGATTCAGCAGTTGCCAAGGTAACGGTGCTACTTTTAATAACAATGAAGAAAGCACATAAAACTTCCACATTTCTCATTGTCAAAGATAATGCTGCTCTGATGCTGTAATAACATTATTAGCATGTACTTTCTTTTGTTCATTGAGAACCATGTCTGGTTCATAAATTGGTTGTTCAGCATTGTCTAACACAGTGGGCTCATTAGGACTTCTGGATACTCTAGTAATGTGAAGAAATAAAGTATTTTTTAGCTCCCAGTCCATCTCTTACAATGTCCTTTTGATATTGCTTCCTGTGGCTGTCATTGTAGCATGTGGTTGCCTTAGATTAGTTAGTAGAATGTTTCTGTGATCTATTTAATGCAAAAGCATCAGTATGTTATAAGCAAGTCCTGCAGATATTCTTCATGACTAAGCTATACTTCATAAAACATTGAGTACTCTTTTATTATTCATGGGAAGCTGTGTATTACTAAAGAAAACTCAGTTTCTAGTACTAAAATATTGTTGTTCTTGCATCTTTAGAGTTGCTCTTTTCAAGTCTAAATGGATGTATTCCATTCTGCTTTTTCCTTCTTTTACCCCTGAAATATGATCTTCAATTGAACTTTGGTGGATAGCTGAATGTGGTTACTGTGGATATAAACTTCAAGGTCTGGGTGGATTATTTGCATTGTGAATACTTAACCTCATGTTTCATTCTCTGTTTTTCACCTTTTATATCAAGGCTTTAGCACCTCACAAATTAGAGACCTATCTTCCTGCTTATTTTTGCAGTCAAAACTGATTTGATTTTTACATCTTTTGGCCTTTATAGTTGAGGCAAAATTGAGTATTTTAATTAAAAAGGTTGAAATAAATATTTCAAATATATCTAGTCTAGCTAGTCTAGCACTAGAGATGTGTTATGCTTCTTTTTTTAAAAAGGAAGCTGTCCCATTTTTGTTTTGTGAAAACTCCATTGAAATTACATGAGTAGTTATAGACAAATCTGTGCTACTAACTGGGATGCTTGTTGCATTGGAGATATTAAAGTTTAATCAGTTTCTCTAAACACAGACTATTTCATGTTTGCTTAACCCCAAAATCAACCAGTCCCTCATGGGCTAAGTATGTGGAAAGGGGAATCACTTCTTCATCTCCAGTCTTCACCAGTATTGATTGCTTTGGCTGTACCTATGTTGCCAACATGTAATCACCCAGGGGAGGTTAAAGCAGGATATAGTTATTGCAGGACTAGATGGCAGTTTCTGAGGTATAATTTACATAAGTGTCTAATTCAAAACAATTATGTATCTTTGAGTTTGCCAATTTGCTGTGTGTTAGTGTGAATCATGGAGTGCTCCTGGTGAATGTGATCCCTTTCCTCTAGAAAGAAGTTATTTCTAAACCTGCTGCAGCTGTCCACCTAAGGCATCCAACCTAGCCTTGGGGTGGATGCCAGGGTCTGAAGTATTGTCCCACCCTCAGAAGTTTATCAACTGTATACGGAGTGCTTGTGCACCAAAGGCATGTCCTTGAGCTGCTGAAGGACTTTTACCACACCCTTTCTCTTCTTAGCTTGCTGTAATCTCCAGCATCTGTCACGTGGGATAGTTGCATGATGTCAGCACTCACCCAGGTGCTGCTTTCAATAATATCTTGACCAGATTTTGACAGGGTCCAAGGCTGTCATGTGAGAGCTTAAAGGAGGCTATTACTTGTGATGTGCATCCTTAGATATTGCAGAAGATCTTAGAGACAAGCATGATGTTTAGGGGCTACTCAGTGCTAGTTGGCATTGGAAACCCTCTGTTGTGTTATAAGATAATCAGTACCAATTCTGTTTCTGCTTTGACTGTGCCACAAGTTATGGCTATACTGAAACAATAAACTGTTTAAAATGGAGTGCCTTTAAATTTGTATTTTTCTTTTTCTAGTGGTTTTCATGCATTAAAAAGAGGCTACTAACTCTGTAAAAGGACATATTTTATCCATGACAGCATCACCAGAAATTCAATATTTATTTTTGAAAATTAACTACATTAACAGAAAAAAATTTATCTTAGGGCAAAATGTTTGCTCAAGGCTTTTGACCCAGTGAAGTCTTTTTTTTTTTATTTTATTTTTTTTATTTGGCCTCTATGCAGGATTCTGTTCCAACTTGATCTTGTCATTTGGATTCTTTTTTTGCTTACACTAAGATACTCTGTGATACTAAGATACTAGGTTAGGGATTGTCTTTATTGTTTTATTTGCCCAGTGCCTAGGACAATGTGGTCCTTGTCCCTGGTGTGGCCGCCTAAACTGTGTTGTAAAGTAGGTAATAGGTTACTGCAATTGTTAAGGATTACTTGGTCTCTCGTATGCTTTACTTACTTTTAAAGATTGATATTTTGAGACAGGAGATATAGAGGAGGAGCAGAACAGTGGTGACCATTAATAACAATCTGTTATAGGAACAGTCTGGAGCAGATAGTACAACTACCATAATTTAGAGCTTGAAATATGACAATGCTGATTTAAGCTCTGGACAAGATAAAGTGTTTATAAATCTTTTCAGCTCTATTTTGGGAGAACTTTTTTTTAGGATAAGTATCTGGTGGCCTGTATTATAGGGAGTGGAGAGCACTTGTTTCTTTTACTCAAATATCATTCCTCCGTTAGGATTTCAGGAAAGGGATAAGTCCCCAAACCACAGAAATCCCCCCCCAACACACAAAGCCCCATACTCTCTAAAATGTAACTGGTATGTTCTGTGCCTCTATCAAGGCATGCATTCACCAAAAGTGCAAATTTGCTGTTTCTAGAGAAAATTGTTGCCTCTTAGTGGCCAAAGACTGATGTAATAGCAGGCTGATGAATTCAAGATGTAATTTTCCACATTATCACTATTTCAATGTGTGGCTGGCGTTCATCCTGTTGTTATCTGATTTTGCCTCAGTGCAAATATTATCCATAATCTTCCTTATATGAGAATCACTCTAGTCTTCCATTCTTTCTTTTTTTTTTTTGACTGAAATTGTCTATTGGGTAAGAGTTTTAACAGAAGACAGTTTGCAGTTTGCTGGCCTGTAGGAAAAGGTGAACGTGTTTTAGTGTTGTGTGTTGCTGTTTTTTTGGTATCTGTGGGTAAGGAAACAGAAGTATTTGAAAGTAGTTTGAGTTGCTTGATTCTGCTTTGTCAGTGTGCACCATTTCTGTGCTCAGCATTTGACTTCTGATCAACTGCCTCATTCTTTGCTGAATACATCTGGGAGTTGTTCTGCTTAGGAGGTTTTGCCAGGCATTTAATCTCCTGAAGTTTATACCAGTGATCAGCACCCTATCTGACACGGGCAGTCACTGCACATCACACTTTGAATTGCGATGTCTGTAGCCAATCAAGTGATGCTGGAAAGAAATGTTAAAAAAAACCCAAAACCACCCCAAAAAACCCTAGGAGAAAATGAGGCTTGAAGGCTGGTGGGGAAGTTTAAATCGGTCTCAAATTGTTCTGAGTTTTCCTTGGATTGATGGGCTTCTGCTGATTCATTAGTGGATCTGCCAGTAGGACTGCTGCTACATTAAAACACAGCCCTGCCCAGCCTTGGATAGAAAAGCAGGAAATAGCTTAAATTCAGTTAAGGACTGAGTTATTACAAGCTTCTGTCCTGGCCTAATTGGGAGCAGTACTATGGCTATTATGCAGGCTAAGGGAGTGCTAAAGCTTTTCCCGTAAGACTTGATGTGCAACGGAAAAAAAAAATAAAAAAGAATTGCCAATTATTATTCCTTTAAATTATGAAAGCTGTGAATGAAGCACTGATATTATTTAGATATTTTATTAGAGGTGATGTAGTAATATACTAGAATTCAGAGAAGTTTAGGTGATGTTTTGATCAAGTTTCAATCAAAAGTGACATTGCCCAGGGCCAAAGCTGGCAAATACTGTCCTTTTTTTTCCCAGTTGCAAATGATACCTGACTGTACTATCATAGCTCTTATTCACTGCTTTAGTCACAAGCTTTTGTATTTATTTTCTAATAACTATCAATTCCACTATCCTGGTAGTTTCCTTTTATAAGGAACCCCTGGGCACAAAACAAGATTGCTGCAGAAACACAAAGTGCTGTTTTATGGCTGTCTTCAGCCTATAATGTTTTTCCAGGATTGGGAGCAAGCCAGTGTCTATGCATTGCACTTATGTCAGGGCTGTGTCTTGTCATTTCACAGATCAAAAACCTCTTCTGTCATTCATTCAGAACTTGAGAGTTTTTGCTGTAGCTCTCTAATGTAGAAATATTTATTCCTTTTTAGATTTGGTTGCATGTGGAATTCAGTTTTTGCCTCGATATTGTTACTTGCTATTAAAATGCCGTATTCAATTGGAGAGTTAAGTTACTTTTAGGCAAAGGGTGAAATGGAATTTGTACAGAGAAGAAGTAGAAAGCTTTGAGGTTCATCTATAACGAAGGACCTCAAAGATACCTTACTAATTAGATTAAGTCAGATTTAAGCTTTAGCTTTCTGCTTTCTTTTTGTGACATTCTGATCAGTTAGTGAGATTTTACCAAAATGCCTTTCTGTGACCGTAATTCCAATCTTTGAGAGATTTGTACTGTCAAGTGTATTTGTGTCTGAACTGTTGTTTTATTTAAAAAATGGAGTTTTTTTTTCCAAAGGCCAGTATGTGTGTGGCTTAGGTATCTCTTTTCAAAATTATACTGTAATTAGGTTTTGTTTTTTTTTTCTTAAAAAACATGTCTTTCAGTAAAACAAGATAGCCAGGCTAAAGTAAAGGAAAAACTAGTTTTAAGAAATCTTTCTTGCCATAAAATATCAGACCTATAATTAACAACTGATGTTGTAGCTGTGTAAGCTTTTATAACTAAAATTCTTGTGCCCTTGATTATCTGACTTAAGGTGTCAGAACAGGCTATTTAAGTCATTGTGATAAAATGAATTTAGCATCATGGTACTTAAAGCTCTTGAATACTAATAGATTTAAAGCACAGGATTTTTGAGATGGTGCTTGCTCATCCTCATGCTATCCACCCTGCTTCTGGGTGTTCTAACTAGCGACAGTAGCACTCAAACATCTGGGAAAAAAAAACACAGAGTGAGAACACATAAGTATTTGATTTAAATATGTGTAGTATCTGGGATTAAAAGAATGCCAGAAAGATGTAATATTACTGTTATTTGCTCTAGATAAGGCTAACAGTCCACTATTTCTTTGCACTACTCCAAGCTCTCCACTTCCACGATACTTGTACTGATTACTGGGAAGAACTTGCCTATGAATTTTCAGGAAAATTGCATTCGATTGGTAGGTTGGGCACAGCTGCTTCTTAGATTTCAGCAATTCTTCAAACACTTTTTGTTTGCAGGGAGTTCTCTGCAAACACTACAGAGAAATAAAACCATGTACATCTTTTCAATAATGTAAATGGCTCAAGTAACTGTTGCTGGAGATGATTACTGTTAGTAGGACAAGGAACCAATATTTACTTTTGTTTTAATCTTTTCCTGGTGATTAATAAGAACTGACAAAATTAAGTAATAATTAGGATCTTATTTCAGTGTACGAAAATTCTTATCCTTTATTATGTGGTGTTTGGTTAGCAGAGAATATCTGACTAATGAAAATCCTTAACATCTCCTCTTGGTGAAAATGGATTGTTACTTCTGACTTTGGTATGGCAGCATCTGTTGGACAGTGTTAAATAAATATGCAAATTAAGCCAGATATATGGCCTGTAAATTGGTTATGGGATCATAGGATAAAAGCTGCTGTATGAATGTGCCTTAAGGCATGTGAGCTATAGCTCTAAGGTAGGGATGAGGGTTGAGTAGGGCAGCTTACTACAGCCCTTCTGAAGGCACTGGGGGGCTGTGTATCCAATTCTTATTGTTTAACGGACCTGGGTGATTAAATGCTGCTGTACCCTGTTCTCAGACACTTCTTTGGGCACATCTCACTGCTATCAGTCACACCCGATAGATTTAGGTTTTGCAAAAAAAGAATATTGTGATGTTGACTGAGAAGGGCTAAATAATAAATACCAGGGGCTCAGATAGAGCCCTTCCAGCCAGTGATTTTGAGTGCTCTTGTCAGGTAGGTCAGGAAAGTGCAGAGCTAAAAGCAAATACAGCTGCACGATGAAGCTGCAGCATCTTTCTCTCAGGGAGAAGCCCTCATTCACTTACCCCTAGAATGTAGGGCTCCTCCAGGGGGCAATTCCTATACTATTGTTTTCTTGTTTACTTTCCTACTTTTTTCTAGCGTTACTACTCTTCCTTGCTCTAGTCTCCCTTCTGAGAACTTAACCATTCTCCTTTAGAACCTGGATCCTTCAATTTTACCTTCTCCTTGGTCCCTCTCTAAATATTCAGTACTCTAGTCTTCCATTCCCCTTAAAGGCCTTCTGACAATAAGTTTTGCAGAAAATCTAGCTTCTAACTCTTCATCTGGGTGTTCTTGGAAAAGAGCTGCATTAGCAACTGGAAGTTCCCCGTGCTGTGCTCTAGGGAGATGATGCACACAAAATGTGCCAGGAAAAGATTAGTCAAGGTCAGCGTAATCTAGCCTGGAGTTGTCTGGGTCAAAACATGCCTCTTATTTCCAAATGCAAGTAAAATATCTATTTTTAATTTTTTTTTTCCCTAAGGCAAGGACACTGATTTCCACTGTTCCAAAGTTGCTGTGGGCCACAGGTATAGCTAGATTGCTCTGATTAGTCTATGCTCCATAAAGATGGTAAATGGGTATTTTTTTTGGGTGATGCAATTAAAATTCACAGTTCCACATCCAGTTCCCCATCAGCAAGCCAGTGGCATTATAAGCAGCTGATTTTTAGGACTGTATAATGAGTAACACTTGTGATTGATTACATACACTTTTTTTTGGAAGGCTGATGTGTAAGAACTTGTCAGTTGGGGATGCCTTGGAGCTAGGAACATGTTTGATCATATCTGCCAGTAAGCTGAGCAGGGTGCATAAGGGGAAGTCTGGCCATGGGTTTAGGTGATTGTTTTCCCTAGCTATTTTCTCTGGCACTACATGAGATGGGGATTTCTGAAAACCTGTTTGGCTCTGTTCCAGGCTGCATGGCGAAGACTTTCCCTCCAGCTCTTCCTTCCACTCAGTCCTCAGCTCCTCTGTCTTGCCTTGGGGCTGGAAAAGAGAAAGCTAAGAGCACTGTGAAAGGAGGAAAGATGTATATAGAGCTAGCAATTAAAATGAGATTGTCTGGAAGGTGGAAAGAGGAAATTTGTTCTCATTGTTCTGGTCCTCATCTTTAACTCCATCTATATTATTTACAGGTCTTCTGGTTTTGAGTGTAGTTTTGAGAATCTGTACTCATCCATTGGCTTACTAATTGAAACCTGTGAAGGAAACTTATCAGTCAAGGCTTACTTAACATCATAAATGTATGTTTGAAAAAAAAAAAGTTAGCTATTTTTCCATTGCAATATCTTACCTATCCCTTCCCCCGGGTGTCTAAACAGAGAGGCTCTTACCACTGTAAAAGATGTAGCTCTGTAGATCAAGGAATAGCAAACCAATTTGCATGGGATTACCAACATTCAGAGAAGAATCTGCAGGAAAGGATTTGTTTACTGAATTTTAACCTCATTTTATGGCTGACTGCTGATAACTTGTGGTTTCTTTGATGCTAAATAAAATCTACAGATGCTTGTAGGCCTCTTATTTGGTCAGGTATATATACAATTGGTCAGATTGAAACTGAATATTATAGTTTCATTGTTATTAGACATACAAACCATATTTTTTATGACTTTTTTCCACAAAAGTGTTCTTATCTGCTGAAGTTCTTGCCAACAAACTCACCTGCTGGATTTTTCCTGGAAGATGAACAGAAGAGTTTATAAACTCTTTATGTAAATTATTTCTTTCAATTTGAGCGGTTTTGCATGAAAAAACTCTTTAGGACACTTTTTTTTTAACCAAAAAAATATCTGCTTGCCAAGTTCCACCTTGACCTCTGTTTACCTTTGAGGGCAGTCAACTTCACTTTTCATCATTTTATGTATTGAAATTAATGGCTTTTGGCTCATTCAGCATAAAACATCTTGTTTCCTGAGAAGTACCCTGAGAAGTTGTTTTTACAGTACCATTCATGCTTGAACAGACATATTAAGTACCAGAAAGTCTCACTCAAGCTGTTCTCTTGAGAATTCCAAGTCTACTCTGCAGACAACTGAATTTTCTGAACTTTTGGGGTCCTATCCTAAACCAAGCCTCTGAGCTGCTTTTGAAGCCTGCCTGTTCTTACAAGAAGCCTTGGTACAGAGGAGGTTTGTTTATGAAAGGATATATTAGACTCCTTCATTTGCAGCCAACAAAAGCAGCTCTCTCTTTTCCTGGCTGCTCTAATTGATTTTTATTTTTTATTTATTGTTTTGAAGTTAAACAAATCATAGATTAAAAACCCTCCAACCAATGCCTACAGGTATTTTTGCCACATAGTAAAAACACAAGTACTAATGCAAATAAAACAAACCACCGAAGTTTGGAGTGTAACGTTGCTTGCAAATGCATTGTCTGTGCTTATTAACTTGTTCATGACCACATCGCTTTTTGTGGGTTCTGCTGCCATTGCTCTGGGTTTGTGATGTTGGAACCAGCAGTGAGAGTCTGAATTCAAATGAAGCTGGCAGATACGAAAAAACCACAAAACTTGTTTTGGTGTAGGTATGAGTGTCTGCATGTAATACAGATTAAGTGGACTTAATCAATATTCTTCAGGAAGAGTTTAAGGAAGATGACACTGTCACAACTCAGAACAAGCAGATAATTCCTAAACCCAAAAGACAAATGACAATTAAAGCACATTTTAAGAAAACAAAGCTTTGTGTTCCCTCTTAAACTTCAGCACATACTAAGTCCTGTGTTTTCAATTTGGTTAAATTTCAGCTGTCAGTCTTCCTTCTTTTCACTTCTACTGCACTACTCCTGGTATTATATAATGAGCTTTTAAATGTATGTCACCAATAGGCTTGGTCACGTAATAGAGTATGAAATATCCTCATGAGAGAAGTCATGACAAAGTCACTAAGAAAAATTAACTCTCTCTGCCATTAATTTTGGGCCACAACATTTTTACAGAACATAACGAAGTTTGAATCTGTGTAGCAAATACATGTTTTGGTCTTAACCTGTGCACGCTCACAAGCCTTTTCACACAACAGTCTAGAACTGGTTTGTTTGGCAAAGCAATGAACAGAATGATCTTGTGCTAAGCTGTGTGATTAGAGGTGGTTCCTGAGCAGTTACTTTGCTTTTTGCATGCCTTTTGGCCAATTCCAAATCCTGGTACTGAGCTTCTCTTTCAGCTCTCATTTAAATTTTATTACTGACTGCATTACATCCAGAAATCCTTCACATATAAAATAGCACACGATGGGGCATCTGATGTGCTTGGAATTCTTCAAAACTATCATGAGTTTTAGCTTTCAGTTTAAGTGATAAAGTCTTGCTGACATCAATGGAGTCCTTCTGTATTCATTATTCATAAAAGCAGGGTGAATTTATGAAACAATGATAACAAACTTCAGATTTTCATGATGAGATCAGAACAGGGGGCTGAGCATGGGAATGAATGGAGGTATCTCATTTGTGTTAAGATTTCCTTCTAAATAACACTTCTTTCATTACTCTGAGATGATAAATTTATAACCTTAGTGGAGAGCAATCTCTTTTTTCATGATGAAATTTTAACTTACTAGTCAGGAGACAACTTTTTTATATGCCAAAAGCCTGATGCTGGAAACTGTAGTCATATGTATTCTGTGTTGCTAGATAATGAGGTTATGTGAAATTTAAAATATACCCACTATTATTGCATATTACAATGCAGTGAAATTTATGGGGCATGCTATAGTTTGTGTAGCATCATGACTATTTTTTGTGGTATTTAACTAGCAGTCACTTGCCTGGGTATTTAAAGCCTCAAAAAATACTAAATCCAAAATGAAACCACAAAAACAAACCCATGTTTGTGGGGTGAAATAGTAATAACAAAATGTTATTTGGCTTTTGTAACACAAAAGCAAATTTAACTCTTTCTGTGTTACCCTCCCTTTCCAGTATGTGAGAAATATCTAATTACAGGGAACAGGTAAATGCTTAAACTTTCTAAAGAACTTATAAGAACTGCTATAAGAACTGTAATCTGAGTTCTACTGTAAAAGTGGGTTGATACAGTGCTGAATCAGTTATTAGATTTGAGGACAGAACTTTGAAATAGTCCATTAAGACAAGAGATTGCCCAATTAGATATTCACGTGGCAGTTAAAATTGCATCAGAATATTAACCACTTCCAATTTTCAGTTAAATGGCTTTTTAAAACTTTGACTTAAATGTTCTTAGTTCTTGCTGCATGGCAAGAGGAAAAAGTGCTTGAAGTAACTGTTAAAAATAACCAAAGCCTCACATCTACACGAAGTTCATGCCAAGTTGTTCTGTAGGTAATTTGAAAGGGCTGTGATATTTGACTTCAAGTATTGGGAATTTTAAAGGCAATATTAATATGACTTTGTAATATTACCATGCTAGTGCAAAAGATGTGAAGACTTCATTTTTGAACTGAACAAATGTTTTGAACTAACTGATCTTCAAAACATTTTTTGATGAATTTCAGGACTTTTTTTTAATTGCGAAGGGGGAAAATAATACTTAGAATAAGATTAATTCAACAGGAATATCTAAATACATTTGACTGCTTTTTTGTGTTCTCCTTGAAGTTACAGCAGTCAGCTTTTGGGGCCTGTAAGGCCTCCAATCTATGTTGTCTCATTAACAACTGTACTGAAAGCTCTGGGATTTGTTAACTTTTTCTTCTACTTTGTGAGGGATTTTTTTTGGGTTTTCTTTTAAACTTTGATTCGGTGAATAGACAGTTGAAAAGTACTTTGGGCTAATGAAGTTGTGCATCCTCCAGAGTGACACATCAGTAGAATTGAGATATTCAGTGAAGTTGATAAGAACATATTGGATGTAACAACACCACAGTCAGACACTTGCAACTGTCTAGTGAAAATAAAAAGGCACAGATGAAATTACCTGGAAGTCTACATTAGTGCTTTGCTGTCCTGTATGTGCCACACAAAGACAGCATCAAATATATAAGAGCAATTCCTCTAAGAATGACAAGAAATGCTGTAATACTGAAGCTGTGCCAAGGGAAGAATGCTTACTCCTTGCAGGGATGGTCACATTAAACAGTGCCAGTGCTCTTTGTTTTGGGAATTGATCGGCGTATCCAAGTACTGTTAAAATTATAATCCCACCATTGATGTCAGGGCTACGTCAAAACTTGCTTTGAAATGTTTATATGAATTTAGTTTCTCTGAAGTGTCTGATACCTTGCAAGTTTTGTTCGGCAAAGGATCAACTGGAGAACCCCTTTACCCCAAATTTCACTTGGTGGTTTTGGTGGGGTTTGGGGATGGGGGATTTATGTGACAAGAGGAGGAACTCCTTTTTTTCTGACAGTCTACCAGGTGATGTTGGTTTATTATCTAACATTTCACCGTATTTAGATGCTTATGCTCACAGGAATATTCCAGTTCTTTAGTGGTTGACACTGTGCAGCACATTTTGAGTTTGGTCTTTGTGTCTGAATTGAATAAAGAAAAAAAGAACAAAATGGCCTGTACCAACACTCTGCTTATTCTGGCGTATGTGAATGAGGTTACTGTTCTTGCTTTAAAAGTTACAAGGAGAATGGTGTGGGAAAGAACTGGGGATGATATGTGCTGC
Organism: Heliornis fulica; assembly: GCA_013399135.1. NCBI lineage: Eukaryota > Metazoa > Chordata > Aves > Gruiformes > Heliornithidae > Heliornis > Heliornis fulica. The sequence continues at coordinate 99,234 of VXBZ01012308.1, forward strand.
CATAATTTTATTTCTATTAATATAAAACTTAATTGTTCCTTTACTAATGTTTTGACATATAGTGCTCTAATATAATACATGTTGTGAAAACACTTCTCAATGAACTCCTTGATATATAGAGTGTTATTACTTTTTACTATGCTGTGGCAAAACCCAAACAATACTTGGTGGGTCTGTGTTTTGTTGAAAAAGATAGGAATGAACAAAGAAAATGTATTTAATAGCCTCATTCAGCCCTTCTCTCCCACACTTCTTTTTCTCTAGGGTAAAATGGTATAGCTTACTCCTCTATGTGCTGCTCCTAATAAAACTGAAAATGGAGATACCCTTTGCAGTATTTATTCCTTTCTCAATGTTCTCTAACACCATGTAGATGTGTTGTTCTCATTTGAGTAGGCAGTTTAAAAAAATAGCCTCTCATAATTGAATTTTTTGTTTTTAAAAAGTGTACAATTTTTCAATCACCAGCAATCTAAAGAAAATACAGATGAATGAGAAAAAATGAAACGTGTGGTGGGGTTTCTTTTTATTTTTGAAATTTTCAGTTCAAAGGGATGGAAGGTTACTGAGTTTTGACACATATACACTATATATTAAATATTAAGTAGTTGAAATGAAGAGAGTCTATGTTTCATATGGATGTGATAGCTTCAATGCAGGCATTAAGCTAAAAATCATAAAAGTAGTATGCCAAGTTCTATGAAAGTAAAAGAAGTCAGTCTTCTGTGATGTCTAACTTAAGGCTGAAAAATAAAATATTTTAAAATAAAATAAACTTGTTAAGGAAAACTTCTATAGCTTAAATGGAGAAAATATCTAGTATATTGTTTCAAATTAATCACTGCTTAAATCAATAAGCAACAGATGTTACTAGATTAATGGACTGCAGAAACCCTCCATTGGGCTACCTATGGAAATAGAGTAACATTCTCTTATTGCTTTAGATTTAGAAATTCAAAATGTAGTGCAAGACATTCTAGTAAATCCTCAGTGAGAAAGCAATGATTTAAAAACATGAAAATGATTCCAACTTAGAATGAAAGACTTGCAGAGGAAGTAGGTATATTCTAAAAATGTAAAGATGGCTTTTAGTCATCATTCAGATTGTTTCTACCAGAAACTCAACACTAGAGTTGTTTCAGGATAACAGAAATGGAAAGTAATATGTGGCAAACATAACAAGCCTAAGTATTGCACGGGGAAATGAAGATGAAAAGCTTTAAACAGACTTCAAAACTAGTAAATAAAACTAGTAAAAATGCTTTTTATACAGTTTAAGATATTCCTGAAGTCTAGAATGTGACTACCATAGAATGCCTTCATTTGAGAGGGTCGAGGAATGTACTGGAAAACTTTAGACTGCACTGTTTGATGTCATTCATGTGGAAAGTCTTAGAAGCTGTTTTAAAGTTTTAAGTGAATTTTAATAGCCCAAATGAGAAAACACTTGGAAAAAATGTCATATGATTAACTGTTTACCTGCTGAAGTGTAAAGCAGGCCCACTGGCAGCCTGGAAAGGAGTATGAAAAGCCAGAAAGATCCTTTCAGAGCTGTGAAATCTCTGAAGAAAGTTGCAGAGAGTTGCGTAGAGATGTGTGCTACAAAGTGCTTGTAGCTCTTTTGTCATCCATGACTTGCTGTTCTTGACCAAAACCAGACAACAAAAATAATGGCTTGAATATTCTTTAAATATGTTAAGAAAACTGTGTATTTGTTTATTTTTTAAAAAGGCAAGAAGAATTGTGAAAACCAAAGAACCCACTGTACTTGGTGGGGGAAAATAGTTCAGGAGACCCATAAGCTTTACAGGTTATGAAGAGACATGCATGTGGCAACTTAAGATCTGAGGAACCCAGGCTTTCTTTGGGACAAACTGTAATTGTTCCTGAGAATGCTATGCAAAGTAAGGATTTCAAGGTTAGAAATCAATGAAAAGGCACAACAAATAATGAGGCTTCCCTCAGTGCAATCAGATACAGGAGACTCAGATCATTTAAGTTTCTGCTCATAAATTGCACAACAGTCTCTTAGGAAGCTATAAATGGGGGGAGGTGGGGAAAGCCTAACAGACAGTTTAAAACCTCATATATAATGGGTGAGATTCCAGAGCATGCTGCCCAGGAAAGACACTTTCAAGTGAACATAAAAATCCTTGAAGTGCTGATCCCAACGTGCACAGCTGCAGTAAAGAAGGCAAACAGTGTTACTGCCAGAGGACTGCAGTGTAAATAAGGGAGCTGCCATTCTCGTTATCTGCTGCTTAGAGCTTGAGCGCAGGGTCTGCTCAGTGTATCTTTGACAGGAAATAGCCACTCTTAATGGGATATGAGCGAGATGAATCCAACTGGCACCATAAATCTTGGAGACGTTGGAAGATGTAAGGAAATTAGGATCCTTTTCACTGCAGAAAAGACGACAGTTTTATTACTTCTTTTAAAGTGTGTTTTTTCATAAGTGCCTTTTCTTTTTTCTTCATAGGTGCCTGTTTTGAAACCATTTCATTTAAGTATAGCACTGAGTGAGGGAACATAATCTCAACAGGAGAAGCAATCTGAGGTTTTGTGTAGGTTATTTTACACAAATGCGATCCAAGCCAGCTGTATGTTAGTTTTAAATAATTCAAAGTAGGGTTTGGTGTGTTCAGCCATCATGTAGTGTGCAAATTCTGGCTTCCAATACAGCTGCCCAGGCAATGTTGTGAAAGACGTGCGCGATAGATTATAATTAACGGCTCCAAATGGTGCACTCCATTTTCCCCTGCTAATCTTGGCCTCCAGCATCTCTCATTTACTAAATCCAGTGGTAATCTTTAGAATGCGAGTGGTATCCGTTGGACAAAGTGCTCCTGGGTAGGTACATGCTCTCCAGATGTCCCAGAATGGTGGTGGAAGAGTAGGTGGGTGGGAAGAGGAAATGTGTATGTTAGCGCACCAGCTTTTGCAAACAATTTAAGACTTAATATTCACATCTAGCTTGGGAAAACCTTTTCCAAACTTTGTTATTCCTAAAGTTCTACTGCAATGGCCAAACACAAGTTCAAAGCTGTAATCAAGGCAGATAAGACACTTCAAAGCTAGGAACCTCCTGTTAGTGGGGTTTCTTGGGTTTATATTTTTTTGTAAAAAAAAAAAAACAAAAACCCCACAACTTTTTTTTATGTTTGTCATCATGCTCTCTGAGCACTTTGTTTTGCGTTGGTAACTTTTGAGCTTGTGCTATTGCACAGAATCATATTTTTCCATTGCTTTTCCCAAAAGGCCATTGCCTGTTTTCCTTTACTACCTGGGGACTTTGCTACAGACTAATACTCATGTACCTGTCTTATACCCCAACTGGAAGAGTTGGTTTATTTAATTTCCTTCTTTCAGATCCGTGCAAATTGCTCTAACAGGCTGGCATACACCATACAACTAAGTGGTTGTGGGATTTTTGTCCATATATCTAGACTACATATTTATTGGTTATGTGCAAATTGTTAAAATTCTCTGTGCCTTGCCTTAGAAAGTCTTTTAGAACTTTTTTTATACAAAATCTGTGGTATGGTTCTTAGCTTCTCCCACACCCTCTCTGCATTACAGCTTTGCATGCAACCCAGATGTGGACTTCTACGGATGCTTAGTCACGTATCAGTAGAAGACAAATTTATTGTGATATGCTGAGGGCTTTGTATTACTGTGTCTGCCTGATCAGGCTTTTTGGAGCCTAAGAATGATGAGAAGCCTTTTTTTCCTACTATGGAAGTGCTTCAAAGTCCCCTGAACCTGAGAGACTGTATGTTTCTTTTCTTATTCATGTTGCTAATAGTGACTTGTGTAATTCCACTATGATCTTAATAGCACTTTTACTCAATTGTCTTCGTATTTCAGATCTTTACTGGATCATCCTCATTGTTGATACTAACAACATTGAGGGGCATCTATCCCTTTGAGCATGCCTGAAGGTTTCAGTGTGGATTGTAGAGATGTGTCATCAGTGAGGTAGCTTGTGAGAAAATGATGACAGTTTGTCAGGAAAAAGTAGTTTCTGGTATCCATGGGATTGCACTGTATAAATCAGCTATTTTTGTTTGCTGGAGTTATGAAATAATCACACTGACAGCTCATTTGGCTGGTGTCTCCAGTTCTGATTCCTCACATAGTCTTGTAGTGTGGTCAGTGAACAGAGCTGTGAGCTATTCTGTAAACTTCCTCACATTTGATTAGGGTTTCCCCCCTGAGAAAACTAGGGTTATAAAACAGTTGTTTAAGGAAGATTTTCACAAACCAGAAATGGAGAAAACTAAGTAATAGAAGAGTGATACCAAATTCCCCTAGAACTTCAGGAATCTCAGAGTGGAAAAATTCTCAGGGGAGGGGTATTTGGTTTGTGGTATTTTTATATTATTTTTTTAGGAGAAAAGAAAAGTTACATTTAAGAAATGGAAGATTCAGAATACAGTAATGCAGACTTTGGGAAATGATCAAATGGAAACTTGTCTGCAACAAATTGCTTTAATGATCAGCATAAATGTGTTTTAATTTGGATTAATTACAGTCTGGGAAGACTTTACTTCTAAATAAACTTCAAGAAAATGTCATCCATAATGAATATACTAAATAAACTTCAGTATAAATAAATGGGTCATGGCTCTCCTTCCCACTGAAGACTTGCTCTGTTTTAGAAAATGTAAACAAAGCCCTGCATATATACTATACCTTAAGGTATTTACGTAATGACAAAAGATCACTTTTTCATTTTCCAACCATCACCAAGGGATTGCAAAGCAATCAAACTTTAACAGCCAATTAATCTCTCTAGATGATGTTTGTGTAGCACTTAACCAGTTTCAGTAAATTAGATCCCTGTGGGCTGGGCTGTTACATTGATAGAAATGTTACTGCTAGCTGGAGGCATTCATTTACTAGTTTGTAAGAACAGCAGTATTGAGAAATTGTGAGCATATGGAAACAAACTCTCTGCACCTTTTTAAAAGAAACGCTGTTTGTAAAGAATAGGAGGTTCAGGGAGTCACCCAGCATGGAGCCTCACTAAACTAAATAAGTAGTTTGTCAGTTCTGTTGGACTGGAGAGACTGCTGTTAAACTCCCTGTAAGAAACAGAAGAAATCCATTGGGAGGCAGCTGCGACTAAAGAAAGGAAATGCATTGCAATAGCATCCACTTAATCTGCTCCTTTAACAGTTTGCTTTACTTAAAGTCCTTCTGTGCACCTAAGCAAAATACAGTAAATAAAAAACACAACAAAAAGCCCATCTCCGGGATACCAAAATCATTGTACATGAGAAATCTATCAGGGAAGTATAATCTGGGAAAGAAACTGGAAGCTTTCCTGTTCAATATGGTGGTTTAAGGCATCTGCACCGGTTTTTAGGCCCCCTGTGTGCAAGTTGAAGCCCAGAAAGCTCAACTGGAAATCTCCAAGTGAAGAGCTGCAAAACTGATGTCTGTGTACCCATGGCAATACAGCTGCAATTACTAGGTGCTGGATTCTTTCTGTATGTTCCTCAAGGACTCTAATAGCACCATGATTTCTGTACTAGGTTGCTGTAAGAGTTCCTTTGTCTGTTGTGATTTTGGAGACTGGTCGTGGGGAGTCATGAATTAGTTCAGCTTTGTCTGCTCTTTTCTTTGGTCAATTTTAGCTGGGGACATGTCGGGGAGCCTGTATCAGAACTGTTCCTGTTGGAAGCTTCACTGCTGTTGCATTCAGGATGTAAATAAGAGAAAGTGAGATGACTGAAAGTGTCTCAGTAATTGTTTCTGATCCATGGAAATGTCAGGAGTTCTTGAGGGAGAAGTTAGCTCCTGGCAGAATGAAGACACTTGGCAAAAGTCAGTTTGGATTGCTGCTCTCGAAGTAGGTATGCAGGCAGTGACACATGTCTGGAATCATATAAGGATTTTGGCATAGTGGATGGGGAAAAGTCTGTGTGTGAGGTTGGCTTTTCCTGGTAATGGTCAGGGAGTCTGTGGAAATTCAGAACTTATGTTAACTGGGAGTTGTCAACTCAGGATTGTCATGGTCTAACCTCTTGGTAGGTCAATTGGAGAGGCAATTGGCTTACATATATTTTTAAAGACTGATGGATTCAATGTAACTGGATGCTTGCCTTTGAAAGGACAGGCTGCCCAAACCCTGCTCAGGCCTGTGGTTCCTGGAATTCATTTGTTACAAGGTGCATGTGAACATTTGAAGACTGTAAAAGCTGCTCAATGTTCTGTGGGTGCTTGTGGAAACTCGGGGACGTGAGCACCTGCTGAGGAAGGCAGGTGGTAGCAAATAGGAGTTGACCTTTGGATGTGACTTTCTGCCTTATTCCTTCTGATAATTTACATTATCACATGGTGGTTGATGATGTGGCCTGACCATATGGTGTTTAGCAGGGGAAATTTAATTATAGCTTTAGACAGGCAGCATATACACTTGCAAGGCCAAAGAGAGAGATGATAAAGGAGGTATGATGCTGTATCATGCTGCCAACACTGAACTTGGTGCTTGTGGCCTAGAAATCACAGCATGGTTGAGATTGGAAAGCGATTTCCAGAGATCATCTGGCCTAATCACCCTGTTTAAGCAGAGCCACCCAGACCCAGTTGCCAAGGGCCATGTCTATAGGGATTTTGACTGTCTTCAAGGTTAGAAACTCAATAGCAACTCCCAAGACAACCTGTGCCAGTGTTCAGTCATTCTCTTGGTGAGTGTTCAGTTAGAAATGCCTGTGTTTCAGTTTATGCTCAGTACCTCTTGTTCCTTCACTGGGCACCACTGACATGAGTCTGGCTTGTCCCCTCCTCAGCCAAACCAAGAGGCAAGTTTTTGCCTCCCTCCACCTGCTGGCAATGCTTTAATACAGCTCAGGACACCACTAACTCCCTTTGCTGCAAGGGTCCTTTACTAGCTCATGCAAATGATACTCTTTGCTTAGGTGCAGTTGTTCTTGGGAGCATCTTTGGCAAGATGAGGTACCGGCTGTGGTGCTGAAAATTAAGTTTTCCACCTGTGACAGTTGTCTTTTGTGTTCTCATGGTCATAACTGCCCCTTAGTTCTACTAACAGCATAAATTGTGTGGATGCAGTAAGAGCAAATATATTTGCCCTCATGGTTCTGTGACCCAGTGTTTTAGCAGGGCTTGTGCTGCAAGTGTGTATGTTTAGAAGTTCTGCTTGAGAGAGAAGTAGAAATATCACCCCAGACTTCAGCATCTGTAGCACTTCCAAGAGTGGACAGGGAGGTTTTTGAGAGTGGATATTGTGGTCAAAACATAATTTAGAATATAGGGTAGCCTGTAGTAATAATGTGCTATTCATTAAAACTTTCTAACAAAGATGTTGTCTGAATGGTTGATAATTATTTTACTTACTGTTTAGATGCACAATAGACGAGTTTGGAGGCTCATTTTTGAGAACAGATGAACAGATTCATGTATTGAATAAAATTACAACTTCCTCAAATGTCATACTGGGAAAATAAATGTATCTAACTGATACTTGGCTCTAGAGGTGAAATGAAAGAACAAAACTACAGGACTCTCTCCAACCATGTGAAGTTCTGACAAGGTCATATAACAAAAGCATAATAATATCACTCTGGGTTTCTGGTTGTTATTCCAGCATGTGCTCTGACCAGTGAAAGCATTGCTAATTTTGTTTTGCACAGCTGTCCTCCATGTCAGGAGTTGTATTTTTTTTGTATTGTTGGAACTTGCTCTCTTGCAGATATGCCTGTTTTCTGTCTCTTCTGCAGTAATAAGTAGCTTTGAGACTTAAAATAAAATCTTCTCAAAGTTTCAGCTGAAAGTAACAATGTTTTTCTGCAATTTAATAGCTGGATGTAATTCTGAAAGGTGGTACCATGTATCTGCTAAATAACTATACTCTGCAATGCAGGTGGGCAAGTACATTAAACTTTTACACCAGTTAACCAAGCACTGTCAAAGCAGGAGCAAGCAGTGTAAAGATTCAAGAGGTGATGCTTCCTCCTGTTGAAACACTAGACCTTTACAGAGTGTTTTAATGGGGTGGGAAGCTGCAGAAGGGAAACTATGACACTTTAGTGCCTCTTCCTGAGATCTGCAGTTTGGGAGACTGCCAGTCCGAAGGGTATAAGTCAACATGCTGTTCCTGTCACCTACATGTTCAGTTCAACCACAGTTTAGTTCTGTGGTACATGTGTTTCTCTTACAGTCATCTCTTTCACCAGAGAACACTGGCTTTGGTCTTGATCTATATTATTATATAGAAGAAAGGTTGGGCCTCAAGAAAGGTTGTTTCACCATGCCCAAAGACAATCATCCAGAGAAGTACTGGCATAAAATATGGGGGCTGATGCTGCACTAGAGATGCAGAGGGGAGAACGCAGATGCTGGTATCAGGAGCTTGTCGAATTGGGAAGCCTGGAAAGTTTCCTATTTGAAAACTGTTTAACGGTTTCTCATGAAAATTCTTGATTTTAATTTAAGGGGTGAAGAGGTTCTTTGCATGAAATTACTCAAAGAAAAGCTTTCTAGAGTGAGGCAGGCCATGTTAATGGGGAAACACTGATGTTCCCCTCTGGATTGGATTTTTTACATGGTCTTGATGAGAACTATTCTGTAAGTATGACAACACACGTTCTTCTTTACTTGAATCTGCTGCTTGAGGCATAGAAAGAGTTACCTTCTTAAAAATTCTCTTTAAACAAATGTATAGATTTCTCTCACCCTCTCTCTTCTCTCCTGACTACATTGCATCTATAGAGGGGGAGTGGGAAAATACCCAACACTCTGCACTAAGAAAAAAATACATTCAATCTCATATGCATGTATGTGTGAACAGGCAGCACCCCTCCATGCCCGTGGGACTGGCTTCCATCCAGAGGCTTGCCTACATTGCAAGGGGAAGCAGGTGGCATCTTTGCACAGTCTCCAATTTCAAATTGCATGTTATCTTTAGGGCAGCTTTAGATTCTAGCCAGCGCTCTGTGGGAGCCTCTTGGCACACACCATCTGGTAGAAACACTGAATCAGCCTGGTTTGGTCATGTCCTCTGCTTGAGGTTGTGGTGGTTGAGAAAATACTGTACAGCTTTTCTTTTTTTTTTTTTTTCTCTTCTCCTCCTGTGAGCAACTTCAAACGGTCTTTTCAATGGGGACTCTGAACTGAGGATCTGCCAATGGCAACCTGACTCTAAATTGAGTCTACTGAGTTGCACTTTGAAGACGTGTACTGGCACAGAGGAGAATTTTTAGCTTTAAGACAACACCATGATACTATAATGTCCATCTAAATCACCTTTTTCTCAGTCTGAAAGAGTATCATCGCTAAGAGTCTCTTACAACACCAGTGACGTTTTTGTATCTATAGTCACCTCTCTAGATTTTCCTTGTCTTCAGAGCTTTTTGGGATTAGAAGCAGAACTGAACACAGTTTGAAAAAGCAAACCAAATTTGGATGCTACCATAGGCTTGGAGTGTCAGATGTGAAGGATCAGATTTTTATTATATGCTCCTTGGAAAATTTCTCTTCTGATTCATTTCCCCTTTGTTGATGAACAATAAGATGACACTTCCAAAGGACCATCCAGAATTTTCTTTTGAGTGACACCTTTCACGGGATTGTCCATTAATATTTGGCTTTTTGTCTGGCAATAGCTGATCTAATCACTGTGTCTTCTAGTTTGATTGATTTCCCCTTCGTGCCTACAGAGCTTGACTTTGAAGTTGCTGATGTTGAATTCCATCAGATAAGGGCTCCTGGTCTCTGCAAAAACCTTTTGAGGACTGGCCAAGGAGACTTAGAAGTCACCAGTGGGAAACTAGAGTTATTTTGTATTTAGAGGTTTTGGCTACTGCTGTATTTCTTTCATCTCATAACACCTCTGGGTTCTTTAAGGTTTGTCCAAAAAGAAAGATTTGGGGGGATAGAATAGATTAAACAGACTGCTAGCTGTTCACTCCTAGGGGCTTATAGGTACTACTGTATTGGTGAAAAATGATAAACATAACTCCTAAGCTCAGAAGCAGTCTGAGGATGTATCAGTTTAGGTCATGTTCCACCCCTGCATGACTGCCTGGCATAGTGTTAGGGAAAGCAAATGGCCATCAATCTTGGAAAGATGGACCAAACATGTCTCTTGACACCAACCCTCTTAGAAATACTTGGAGTGCTTGACAAGTAAAGCCACTGTACATTGTTAAATATGCATAATGGGCTGCTTGGAAAATGTAAGACAAACCAGCAAGATGTTAAATATTGCTGTTACTGCTAATATATTCTTTTTTTAAAAAAACTTCTTTATTTTCATGTTTCATTGTGCACGATACACAATCAATCCAGTGCCACAGGCTAATATTTTCATTAGTATTCCTATTTTCAGTAAAAATTAGTTACATGTGAAAAAGCATGTGCACAGGATAAGTATAAACTGTGTCCTGGTGTTGGCAATTCTGTTGTTCATGCTTGTTAACTTTACTGTAGCCTTAGGGTTCTCATGCTGACTGTGTTAAGCATTGAGTGCTGTAACTCAGAGTGCTGTTTGTGTTAGGCCTTTAAACTTATCTTTCCGAATATTTCTACTAGTTTTACCGTGTTATTTACCTTGCAGCAGTTTTAGGTGTCCAAACTATACAACTGACTCCTTCGCTTGTTTCCTCCTTTTCCCACTCTTTTGTAAATATGAATAAACTGATGGGAAACAGTTCATAAAGAGATGTTACATATAGAGATTGAGGTTGGTAATGACCATGTAAAGTGTTTTCAGCAGCTGTGGCTAGGATGGGGGAGAGGGACAAGTACAGGAAATAGCATGGAATACCTTATGGTGAAGGTGCCTAGCAGGCACAGGAGAAACCAGAATCTGCAAACAGCTTAATTCCAGTAATGCTAGTTTGTCTTGGGTAAAAGTCCAAGCAAAAACTTTGCTAAACGTGGTCAGATAACTTGCATTTTCTCTAAAATGAAAGCACATCAGTAACAGCAATTTAACTAGTGTTCACTGGGGCAGCCGTAAGGTGGAAGAGTTCCAGCACGCCTCATGGGCCTTCCACATCAATTCCCAGGACCTGGGGATGACAGAACTCGGGATTTCAGCAGTAAATGTAGAAGCAGCTTGCCACAGTTATGATAGCTCAACTACTGTAGACACTTCCAACACATTACTGCCTGAAGACACACTACTGTCTGCACAGCCATGTGCTCCGTGTCACCTAAGGAAACGTTGGGATCTACTGAGACAGGAGAAGGGGTTGAGGAACGCTTCACAGGAGGTGAATTTGTGGTGGGCTGGGAGTATAGGCCTGTGTGGTATTAGGACTAGAGAAAAGGGTAAGGTGGTGAGGACATGATTGGGGATGGTAAGATTTGCTGTTAGGGAAAAGACAGGGCTGAAGCTCAAGCTTGAGGATGAGGCACACAGGCTTAGAGCTAAATAAAAATAGTGGTGTAACAGAAGAGGCTTCTGTCTAAAGGCAGCCCTTTTCCCACAACTGTCACTGTGTATTTCTGAGCAGCAGGAATATATATCATGACTGATCTGCTTTATTTTCAACCATTTGTATGCTCATCAAAAGTTTTGGGGAGTCTTCTACTATCTGTTACAGTCAATTAGATTTAAATCTGCTGGAGTCGGGGTTATGCTGCACCCTCTAGAAGCAGATGTCAATCCATGTCAGTGAACAGATTTCACGTTACCATGTAGGTATGCAGCTCTACTAGTGGTATGCATAGTAGAGTATTCAGAAATGCTTAGTGGTTTGGAAACCCTCATTATGTGAGCCTTCAATTTTGACTTGGCCAGCAGTTGTGAGCTGAAGAATTAATAAAATAACTAAAAATCTTTGCTTTAAAAGAAATAGTGTTTGGTAAGCCACTGTAGAAAGGACATGCAATGGTTGAAGCTTGTTACCAGTTGCTTTTTGAAAGGACTGACTCCTAGCTTCTAAATTCATAGAATACTGAATAAATGAAATGTCTAACAAAAAAGAATGTCTGGCAGAAATACTGCAGCTTCCCCCTGTAGGAGGATGTCTTCAATGTGAAACTTCTCCTTCAAACATTCTGTGTGAAAGTTGCTTAAAAAAGGGAAAAGAGAAAAAAAAAGTTGAGGTAACATTGCTGTCTATTTTGAACGTGTTCCAGCCTTTCAGTTCTTGGTATGCTGTTGTCTGTGGGTGAGATCCTGCAATATCTCAGCAAACGATGGTGGAAGGCTGGCTGTATGTCCATTTATATGCATCTAAGGATTTAGTCATAATTTGCATACAGTTATGCAAAGTAAATCGTGGGGGAAGGTAAGATGGTATAACTTTTCTCATGATGAAGTTTTTTAAATAAAAATTTAAAATGTTTAGTTGAATCTTGTTGGTGATAGCGAGCTCGGCACCTCTTCTCGTGAACTCCAGAATTCTTTAATCTTTTGCATTTGCTGCAATTGCACCTACTTCAAAGCATTGCTGCAGGCATTGGAAAGGATCCTGGCACTCGGTGGGAATAGGGTGGGGATGTGAAATTCTGTCATCGCTTGGAAACTGCAGCCTTTTCTGAAGTGTCAGTGTGATCTAGCTTTACAGAAGGGCAGCAGCATTATGCAACTAATGTGGTAATGTAGGAAAGTGTGTCCTTATTGGCCATAGCTTTGAAATTTTTTTTTAAAACTCCAACTCTTTATACTGAGAAGCACTTGACAAATAATCTGAGAACTGACTATAGTGTGGTAACAATAGCTGGACATCTCTACAGATAAATATCATTCTAACTTGTGCTTTTGAGACCAGCTGTAAGAAGATGAATGCTGGACACAATCCAGCTGTTGATGTATGGGGTTGTTGGTACAGGAACATAGCAAAGGGTCTTGGGGAAGAGCTGGAGAAGAGGGTGTGACAGTGTTAATTTGGAAAAAGGAGAGCTGTGTTAGTATTAATAATGTAGGTAGGTTGAATTTTAGCTGTTATCACTCAAATATCAGCTGATCTTGAGAAATCACCTTGCTTTAGGAGGTGAGCTGACATAGTGTGATGGAAGCTGGGGATGATCCATATGAGATGCCAAAGCTGTCCTACTGGTACTGTACGAACGGTATGTCAGACCTGCTGTGAGAGTGAAATTTCTAGTGAAAATACTTGTCCTCTTTCAAGACTGATACGTGCTTTTAGTATATTTGTGTGAATATAATTTACAGTTACCTTGTGTTCATACCTGGGGAGGGAAATGCACAATCATAAATGTCGATCATTAATGGCATCTACTTACACGGAGTTGTGCTTTTGAGTATGCAGCTGCTGCTTTGAGTTGCAAAAGTTCAAGATACGGTTTCTCACTGGAGCAATCTAATTGTAGAAGAAGGTGTAAGGTCTTTATGGTGCTTTGATTGTGTTTTATTTTAAAGGCCATTTTAAGAACATTCTACAATTAAGTTGCAAAATAATTAGGCACTACAATGCTTTTCAAGCTGCCACTGTTGTAAAGAATTACAGTTCTTAGAGTATAAAATGTGACTAAACTGCTCTTAAAGTAAAATCGAGTGCACTATAGTTGTTTCTTGTGCAGTGCACTTAGGTTATGAATTCATATGGTGGTAGGAACAGAAGGCAATTTCCAAGGTGCTTCCAAGCTGGAGGCATCCAATATTTTTATAGTCAACAAGTCTTCAAGTAGCCTGTATAACCAATCTTTCACAGTAAAAGATGACTCTGTTGAAAGATGTCTTTTGTGGATAAGGTATACTTAAAAATAATGGTCAGAATTCTAAATTTTGCTGCAATACTGCAAAGTTTTTGTTAGCTCTTTAATATGAGTGCTGCATGTCTGTGATCCCACTTAACACACCTCATAATGTCAGAAGATGAAGAGCAATTTCCAAGTTAGAGATAGGACTAATACTGGTCATAGCATTCAAGTTTTGTGGTTTTCTTGGTGGTTTTGCTTGTGTTATGTTAGGTTTTGGGTTTTTTGGGGTTTTTTTTTTTTTTTTTTAGATTAGAATAGTCCTTTCTGTAATTGAAATAAACAACATAAATATAAAAATATTTTTCTCTAGAAATGTACCTCCAATCTTGAATTGCCCTTGGAAAAAAAAGGAACTAGACTGAACTTTGATCTGTACTTAATAAACTTGATCTTGGTTTCTACTTCCTTCTGTTATGAAAGATCAAAGAACACTTAAAGCTGAGATCTTCTTGGAGTTTGCATATTTAATGTGATGCTGTTTGGTTTTGGTGTTGGAGACAGTGCTGCTTCCTCAAGGCAATAGGCTCAGAATAGGTAGCTGTTACTGGGCCACTCTGTGTTTATATTCTGTTCGGGCACCTAAAACATCTGTTCCTATTCTATGACTTCTCTTTGCACAGTTAGTTGGCAAAGATCAGTCTAAAAAACCATCAGCAAAAACCATCTTGGATATCACCTGGTGTTTTATTGATGTATATAATCTTTCTCTACAGAGACTGTAAAATCCATAGATGGCCTATGGTAATGTCAATCAAAAATAAGTGTATCCTTTACCTAGAAAACTATCCCGATATGTGGTCAATGCTGATATGAATTAATTTATGTATATTACTAGACATGACATCATTCACAAGGAACATGTGTTCTTTCTAATTAATCTTGAATAGGATGCAACCTCTTACTTGCCCAGGCAAGAACATATTAGGAATTATTGTACATCTGTACAGTAAAAGATCAGGCTGTTGTATTCATTCCAACTTTATGGTTTTCCAAAAAGGTGTATTTTACAAGTTTTGCAATTTCAATATTAGTATTGATTTTTTAATTGCATGATCAAAATATGATTTTTAATCAGTGTACTTTATTCCACATTCTGCTACATAACCATATGCAACATAACCATGATTTTGTTACTGATTCCACAGTTCATATAGTCATGTAAGTAGAGGATCTTATAGGCAGCAGTAAGGATATGGGGGAAACAGTGCATATAAAAATTAAAGTGAAGTTTATATATATACCATTCTCTAGTTCTTAGCTTTGCTGAATATATGCATGTTGTCTGTTTTAGATCTGTACATCCATAATTAGGACTAGTCCTGAAATTATATTTCTCTTGTGTTTTCTGGATGTTTTACTTTGTCCAGCAAGGCATGAAGTAAAAATCAGTTGGTCTGGATAGATGGCATATTAGATAATTACAGAAAAATATTACAAAAATAAATTTTACCACCTGGTCATATTTGGCTTTCCTTTTTTCTTTTAGTTTCCCAGAATCTGTATTTTGATAGTTGCTTGTTTAAGCAAGCTGCAAAACCTAATCTTGTTGGACTGCGAGCAGACTATTGGAAGAATCTAAAAAATATCAGTGTTCTAGGTTTTGCTAGTATATGGGACCAACAAAACATGGTCTGTGGTGGACTGATTCTGCAAGCTCAGCAATCCTAAGTTAGGCTAATGTTTGGCTTTGAGACCATATGGGAATCCTGGGTGTACTGTAGGCACAAACTAAGAGGTCAAGATCAAACTTTTGGCAAATATTAGACCACAGATGCTGAATAAGCAGAAAGACTTCATTTGGTACCGTTGCTGCTGCTGAGCTGACAGATGGGAGTAAAAACCCATGAACAGCCCTTCCCCTCAGTGAAAGCTTTCTGTTGGTCTGTGAATGACTGATGACACCCAGAAAGCAGCATGTTGTAGTTGTCCCTTTTTGGGCTAATGATGCCATGCATTATCCATGAAAAGAAAAAAAAGTTTTGAGGAAAGCCAAAAATCCTCTTTTGTGTTTCTCTCATGAGACAACATAGGACAGATATTACTAGAGGATGGTTCAGAGGGAGGGGTGGCTGGAAAAGACAACTGGAACTTGGGTATTGCTAATTCCAGCCGAATGAGTGGCTTTTGAAGAATTGTTCTAGGAAAGGACTGTTGATAGTAAAAAATATATTTTCTGGGTTTGGTTTTGCTGTAAATCTGTAGTAGGAACAAGAAATAAATAAGTTATCCCTGCAGGACTGCTGGGAACAAATTCTTCTGTGACTGTCTTAATATCTGTTCATAATGCTATTTTAACATCTGGCATTCCTGCTTGTTTTTTTTTTTTAGCTGATTTGTCCTCTTTAATTTTGTTTTATGACTTTCTATCTGATAAAGTGCATTTTTTTACTATGTTAATATTCATGTGTATGTTTCCATAATTCACTGTTTAATGGCATTGTGTGCAAACTTACCGGGTGATTAGTAGCCAGAAAAAAAATTGGTTTTGAAATATTTTCCTGTAGTTGAGTGGTGTCTCTCCTCTACTGATAGTCTGACCTCAAGATATTTTTCAGAAGGTCTGGAAGGCAAAGATTAAATTTCACCAAGATCTAATCAGATTTTCATAAAGTTAGGCCAGAAAATGAGGTTGCTTCCCTGTCTCCGTTCTTGACAGGTTTGCACTTTTTCTTTTAAATTGTATCTCTGACTTGCTTGCTCTGATGATCACACGCTAGTAGTCACAACAGTCAGTCTCCTTTTGGAGAGAGGAAAGCTGCACAGAAGGGCTGCTAGGGAGCTCAGTGCAGTGCCAGAGTTGTTGCTCCTGCACTCCTGAAATTTTGTGACACTTATCTATGTCTGAGTTAGAAGAGGGAGGCATATGAGTTCTTGCTTGCTGTTGCT
This sequence comes from Heliornis fulica, assembly GCA_013399135.1. Classification (NCBI taxonomy): domain Eukaryota; kingdom Metazoa; phylum Chordata; class Aves; order Gruiformes; family Heliornithidae; genus Heliornis; species Heliornis fulica. Next base: position 115,821 of record VXBZ01012308.1, read on the forward strand.
AATTTTCCTTGTATACCTATGGTGATGCCCTATAAACCTCTCTTAAGAAAACCAGGGTTGTAGCAGAAAGGGGAGGCTAACTGAAGATCCATGTAATGTTCATTGACAGACTATAGGCCATTTTCTGGATCTTTGTAGTGTTCAATGCAGATCAGCTTCTCTTGGCTCAGCACTTCTTGGATTGTAGTTAATTACCTTTCGACTATTTATCTGTATGAGAGTTTGGGTGGATAGATAAAATAAAACAGAAACAAAAGGGGTATGGGACATAACTAAAAAAATATTTTTTTTTTAAGATTACTCTTGCCCTCCTGGATTATGGAAAACCAAATCAATAGAGTTAACCCTGTCACTAATATCAGGGGGATGGATCACCAGTAGATGTCCAAGGGAGTTCTTCATGGAAAGGGTGGTAAGGTGCTGGAACAGGCTGCCCAGAGGGTGTGGATGCAGCAACCGTTAGAGAAATTCAAGGCCAGGTTGGATGGGGCCCTGGGCAACCTTGTCTAGATGCAGGCCTGGAGGTTGGTGGCCCTGCCTGTAGCAGGGATGTTCCAACTTAATGATCCTTGGGGTTCCTTCCAACCCATTCAGTGCGATTCTGTAAGTCTACAAGCATGCTGCCAAACACATGATCATAAAGAGAAGAGTTAAAAGATGTAATGCTGGGCCCAGAAGCCCAACTATATGCTGTTTGCTACCGTTTGGTACTGAATTATTTGCCTCCTCAGGTATGAGGGCCAAACTTTGTTTACAGGTTGCACTCACTAAAAGCCAAGAAATGCTGGTTTTCTAGAGTTGAATACTCATATATGTCACAGTCATGTGACTAGCATGTCACCCAGAGGGTTGCTTGTGATAGCTGTCCTGTCCAGGAGAGCTCAATGTGGCGCACCACACCAAGAGGGCAGAACAGCAGGGTAAGGCAGATGACCCTCGGTGATGTGGCATCCTGTGCAGTTAACATCTACTCTACTCTTTCAGCTGAGTGCATCTGTGGGAGCAGCTTGTGCGATCAACTGACCTGCATCTTAATGTGTGTTTCCATCCCCATTCTTCAGATACTGAAGAATTAAAATTATGGGCAAACTGGCACAGTAAACTTGGCAGAGTCTGTCTTTATTCATGAAGGCAGATCTAATGTTCCCTGACAAATTGTTCAGAGAAGTTGTCTTGTAAAATACAGTATCTGCCAGTTTCTTAATACCAAACTATATTCCTATTAAGGCATAGAGTTAATGATTCAATAGAAAATATAATGCCTGGTGCAGAGTGAATCTGAAATCATTTAGCATACTTGATTGTTAACCGAGCTAACTATCCTGCGAGTGCATCGGCCGCCATCTGTCCATTTACTGACAGCCTTCGAGGGGGGGAATCTCGAGAGCTGGCAGTGGTCCAGTTTGCCGCAGGTCTGCTTTCTAGTGTTTTTGTAACAGATGTTGTGCCACATGCCCAAAGCTGCTACTTGTAAGCTGCTGTGTGCTCAAATTTTTAATCTTAGGGGTGCTTTACTGTCTTTTTCACACAAGATTTGCATTTATCGTAGCAGCCCTTTGTGGAGTGTCTTTGTTATAATGATAATCTGATAAAAGCTGGAGCCAAAACCACTAGGCCTCTGTCACAGGTTTTCTGATGACTTTAGTAAGCATTGGATTGGACTGTGACTTGTCAGTTAATATTTTTCACCTTTTCCATTTAATTCTGTGTATTTTAAAGTACAGTGTTTATAAAACACTTAATATGAAGTTAGAGAGCACTCAAGATTGCACTGTGCTTTTAAGGAATTCAGTGGTCCCTGCTTATCTGGGATGCTCCAAAATTATTTATGTGTACAGACACGGTGCCTGTTATTCCAAGACCAACTAAAATTGCACTGGATTCTTATTCCTCTGTTATCTTCCATTTGCAATATAATTCCACCATAAGCCAGTTGATCCTAAATGAATGTACATCAGCCAAGGTGAGAGGGAGCTTTAGAAACTGGTGTGGGTTTTTTTTTCAATTCCATGATTAAAATGCCTTGTTCCTCCTGTGAAGTTTGGTGGCTGTCGGCAGCATAGCAGGAGGGAATTATCGTCTTCCTGCAGCAACCCCTGCTGCTGCTGATAGGAAAGATTTCTTCTCCTTCCTTGCCTTCCACTAACAAAAAAAGCAAAAGGGGAAAAAAAGTCAATTACACAACACAACATGTGACTTCATGTATGCTTTTTATAGGGCCTCAGTTTGTAGAGGATTGCTAGAAGAAACCGGTAACATGGTTATCCAGAGAATCTCCTGTTTGTTCTTATATTTCCACTTGATCACTTCATAGTGGACTTGTCTGTATGATTTCTTGGAGGATGAAAAATGGCTTGACTGTGTCTGCCCACTTATCTTATGCTGACTGTATGTGTAAATACAATATAGTACAAGAGGCGACTTATTTTGTATTAGGCATGGGGAAATTCTGATATCAGTGATTCATTTATCACCTTTCAATGGAAAAAAATTTGGGTGGTTTCTCTAGTATGTTGCTTAACTTGTCCTTGTACAATCTGAGTTTCTTTGTGTAAAATACTTGGTTTAGAGTCTCTGCTTTTAAAAATATTACAGTGTACAAAATACAAATGTGATTACAAGATTATATCTGCTCGATTGGTCTCTATTGTTCAGTCTGCTAAATGCCATTTGCCAGTGTGGAGGTTTAACTCGATATTCCCTGTCAGGGAAGTGTGTATCATGTATGGGGAATACTGCTGTGGGGCTACAGAAATGATGTATGTAAAATACCCTGATTTTTGGGAATGGTCTTCATAATATCTCTAACTAGCCTACTGACTAGGTAGTTAGTCATAATCTAGGATCTCTGGCTGAGAAATGCTACTACCTTGTACTGTGTATGCAGACATCTGTTACTCGGCAACAAATGCCACTCTCTTCCAGATGAGTTATTAGCAAATGCTAAAAAGACAGGTATACAGTAAAAGTTTAATGTCTATGAAATGACCTGGAAAGCTGCAAATGCCTTACCATGTAGAATAAAACTTAGAATAATAGAGATGAGCATTCCAGAGTATTTATGATGATTAAAAGACTGCTGCCATGTCAAAACAAAGATTTCAATTTACTGTTTCAGCAATGCATGCTTTACAAATGTGCATGCTATGGTTTACAGAGGCATTTAGCTGAACAAGACAACAAATGTGCTTGCTGTGAAGTAATATGAGGCAATGCTTTTGTCTACAGCTGAAAATGTGTAGTTGTTTTCCTGAAGGTTGGAAGTAATCTTACTAAAGCAGAACAAGAAACTGTTACAGCATCAAGATAACATAGAGTGGACAGAAAAACTTTATTTAAGTCAGGTTAGGATATGGCACATACCTATATCACCTGATTAAAATACTGCATCTTTCTATATCTAATAGCACGAGAACAGAATTAAAATGCTTGTGAGAGCTCAGCTTGTTCTGTTTTCCATACTGTACATAGTTTAAGTTACATAAAAGCAAATGCCTGCACTATTTCTCTAAAATACAGATAGCAAATATTATAGTAGTTGCATCAGGACAGTTTCTCTGGGTCTTACCTTTTAATCCAGAGACAGTTGTTGACAGTTCTGGTGCATAACTGCTTGTGCCACTGCTCCAGGATGTAGCAAAACTCTGCGTGCTGAGTGTGCATTGCTATAGATACTGAACTAGAACTGATTAATCGTGGTAGAAATAGTTTGGAAGACAGGAAACAAAAACAACTAGAAAGTTCATATTAAAAAGGCTATATAGAAGCTTTTGTATGTCCTGTCTATCCTTCTAATCCTGAAGTCAGGCGCTCTCCCTTGCCTTTTCTCCATTGCTTAGCAACACTCATGGGTGAACTTACAGCAGAGCTTTGTTCCCAGATGTAATTTCTGTAATATTTGCAGGCTCAACAATTCTGAGATGTGAAAATCAACTCCATTTCTCCCCACCACCATGATCCTACTTGGCTAAATAATCTCTCTCCTTCTCTCCTCCTGCACGCCGGGCATGTTTCAGTTTTTGTCTCTTCAGTTTTTGTCTTCAGTTTTGATCTTACCAAGAGTGATGTGGAAGGAGGGGGGAGGTTCAAATAAAGCCTTAATTATGGAGGACACTTGTACAATGGGCACAACAAAGCTGCGTGTTGGGCATAGAATTGGAGTGTAAATGCAAAACGGGTCAAGAAAGGAACTGTTATTTCTTTCTGTTCAATTTTATTTTTGAAGCAAGATCGAGTAAATAGTATTTTTCATGCCAGCAGTTACATGCTGAATTGGTATGACCAACTGCATATTACAATATAGCCTTGAATAATCATTTTAAGTAGGGAGAAGCTACAGTAGCTAATTGCTTCCTATATAATTTCTCTAATTTGGGTAACACAGTGACATATCAGCACTTCCTAGAAATGTTTGGTTTGCTAGGCTAATCTGTATCTGCATTCAGCTATATTCTTTCTGTATTCAGCCTTTTTGGGAAGGATCCTAAACACGCAGGTTGTAAACTGTGCTTGTTCTATCAGGTGTTTCCAAAATCTCTTTTCATTGCTGCTGTCAGCATTTGAGACACGCCTCCCCAACCCCGGTTTGGGATTTATCCTCTACTCAAAACTAATTCTGTGAATTTGCAAATTGGTTGGGAAAATCCAAGATGTGGATTGGTTTGGGTTATTTTTCCTTCAGAGTGGGCACTTTGCACCTGGAACTTTTTTGTTGCTGAGTTCTAGCACATGATGCTGTTGTGTTAACCTTCTGAACATCTCCCCCTTGTGACTTAGTGTTTTTCATATCTTCTCTTTATCTCTGTTCCTGGACTTTATGGGAGAAAATGCTCAATGTAGTGTGCTGCTGAGAACGGGGAGTGAAGAGGGTGACTGAGCACAGACACAAGTTGTTCTGGTATAAATGGTGTGTGATAACTGTGCCTTTGTGCTGCATGGGCAAAAATCTCCCATGTAGAAGACTCCCATGTATGACATGTAGCAGTGACTTATGTTGCCTTGTTTTTGCAGGCAGTTGTAGACAAAAGGTAGGCAACAGCACTGATATCTTCTTATTTCTGTTTTTAAGACGAAGAACCTGCGAGTGTGATGTGTGAAATATTTTAAGTTACTTCTGCTAAGTGTGATACAGTATGTCAAAACTTTTTAACCCTCTTACAATGGAGCCCTTGCACGTTGTTAAAGAACACTGCTGGGTGGCTGTGATGCTTTCTCTTCAAACTGCTCCCTTTTGTGGGAGCCCTGGGCACTCTGGAATGTCATACTAGAAGCAGTAGTGGAGCCCTCCTGTGGTTCTCAGGAGGTTCCCCTTCCCACGGGTAGGCCAAGGACGTGGGACAGCAGCAGTTCTTGCTGATATTATTAGAAAGGTCTTGCACAATCTTCGTTGTTAGTGTACTAACTTTGGGGTGCAGATAAATTCTGCATCTCTGTGTGTATTCTGCTTGTGTTTCTGTCTGACTTAACCTACTTCTTCTAGTTCTAAGGAAGCGGGTAGATATAAATGAGTTAATAACCCACCTAAAGATTCAGGGTGCTATCCTGCAGGCTCTTAGGTACTTGCCAAACTGTATTTGCAAACAGCTGTATTTATCTTAGTCTGCAAACTAGTGTGCTTTTTGTCTAAGAGCTTTTAAAAATTGGTGCTTGAAGGGATGGTTTTGTTCTATTGCAATAGTTGGTTTTGTCAGATTTCATTGAGAGCAGGAATGAACCTTAAAAACAGGTAAGAATTTTTCTAACGTGGCTACTTTAATAAGAGCATATTGTCTCATCAATTTTTAAGCTAAACTCCCTATAGAAATCAAAGAAGAGTTCTACTGAAAAATCAATTGTACAGTGTGACCCATAGGTACTGCATGTCTTACAAGATTGAACTGCTCTCTTTGTAATTCGCCCTCTTCCCCACCTCCCCCTTTTTTTATTAAAACAAAGCAAAGCATGTGCAATCTTTCTGGAGCGTGTATTAGGCATGCCATCCAATGGTTGAAATTGCTTCATTTCCTTTGGCTGGGGAGGATAAGTTAGCTCCACGTGAAGCTTTGCCTCCTGCAGACACCAGAATAGTATGTGAAATATTTACCATTTTAATTGTATGAGGCTTCATTGAGAACCTTATTTTCCTTGCTACGTGTCATTTAGAGAGGCAGAGCTGAACTATTGCAGAAAATGGGAGCCCTGACAGACAGGGAGTATGGCACTTGTTTAACAAAGAACAGCATGAAGGCTTCACATACCATAATGCTTAAGGCTATATGATTCCATTTTCTTCTGTAGATTTTGTTTCATTGCTTTAGTGTCTGCAACACATAAGCTTTTAGTATTCAAGGGAAAAAATTCAAAGTCTGCCTAATGTGATGCCATGTGCAGAATAATTTAAGTTTTGCATAATAGATGTTTACATTTTTAACCAGAATGTGATACATAAAGAATATAGAACCCTTTAAAACAAACAACAACAAAAAACCAAAAACCAAACCCATGAAGCAAACTTCGTCAGGTTTCATGTTACTTGTTATCAGTATTCATATAAGTAAATATGTATGCTTTGATGGTCCTGGTTTTTTAAAACCTCTAATCAAGAGGAAAACTGCCTTTGCACATAAAACCTACTTATGAGTTCAATAGATGATGGTTTTTATGACACAGTGAAATAAATGCATCTTACAAGCAAAATCACTAATTTTTGCTTTATCACCACATTGGGAAATTTTGACACTTTCATATGGGTAAAAAACCAGCTTTTCATGGTAAATTTGTTTCTCATACTCCCCTCCCCTGCCCCCGGTCTTCAGTCATAGAAAAAAATCTTTTAGAGAAAGAAGATATTTACTATTTGTGTAAATTAAATTTTTCATTGCTCCAGCTTAATGGCTTAAATGGGTTATCTCAAGAGCATTCACCCATATGAAGAGCTACATTAGCTTAACCATTTGAAAGTGTGGATTCAGTGTTTTTTTTTTTATCTTGCAACTTATTTTCCCAACTGCCCAATCCTGTGATGAATCCCTCAATCTATCTCTTTCTTTGCAGGAGCTATTGCATACTACTATGTGTTTTAGGCAATTCACATTCAGTATAATTGAATTTATTTAATATGTCTGTTGTAGCTGAAATCACAAATGTTTCTGTAACTTTCTTTGCTTTATATCTGGGTCTTATATTGCAATTCCCAACTTCAGCAGTGACTAGAACTAGAAATACCAAAAGAACATTATTTCTAGTATTTCTCACCTGTATGGAAAACAAAGAGTGGGGTTGAGGGTCCTTAACAGGTGTTATTTCTATGTTCACCCCAGATTTTCAGATTGGTGCATTTTTGTATGAAGTTCAAATAAGTCTCTTTGTAATTTGAACCTGAAGCTCTTCTGAGATTCAGCATCATTACTTATTCTTTCTCCTACTTTTTGACATGCTTATAATTAATTTTGTATCGTGTATGCTTTATAAGTGCAAGTTTCTTAACTCATTCTGACTAGGTAAAAATTATAGGGTAAAAATAAACTTTGATTGTGTTCCAGCAAGAATAAAGATGCAGCATTTATTAATGAGAATGTCGGTCCATATCCATCACTAATAGAATTTTCTTCAGTAGTTATCTGTGCATAGCTGTAGCTAGACAAAATTGTATGTGATCCACAGAGGAGGTAGAAATGTGCTGGAGAATACTCAAAGCTCAAAAGAGCTGTTGTACAGCGTTTAGGTGGCAGGTTGGGCCAAGTTACTTTGTACAGAGACTTAAAAATTACTTTTCCCTCCTTTCCTGGGGAAGTTGGGTTGCCAGTAACTTAAGTTTCTTTTTATTCAAATAACACAATTTTTTATTTTTTTCTCTGCTGTGTGTAATCTTTAAGGCTAACTATCTAAAGTCAGTGTTTTAGGGAAAAATAACGATTTGTGTGTTTAAAAAAGTTTTTTCTTACTTGGCTCCATGAAGAACCAAGATACTGGAGTTATATTTTTATAGTAAAGTAGTCCAAGCTGACTGATCTGATCCAGTTTGCAATTTATTTAAGCACCTGTATCAATACCTAGGCCTTAATAATAGTAAATTCAGTGAGCAACTGAAGAGGCAAAATACAGCTAGTGGAGGCTGAAGGGCTTGGGACTTCTGAAAATAGCTCCTTTTTATGTCTATGTCTGTACTTAAGTGATTAGCTATAGGGGCTCAAGTGTGGCTTGAACTTCTTCCCACAAGTGAACTGGGTGAACAGATCACAAAAACAAGGCAAGTGGGAAGCAGTGATTCCATTAATATCAGTGTTACTAATAAAAACCAAACAAATATGTTGACGTAGTAACTTGCAAGTAGGTAGTACTGAGAAAGATGCAAAGAGTAATATTTGAGCAATGTGGTTAAGGGTAGAATGCCTTTGGAAAGATATCAGAATAATAAAGCATTGATTATAAAACTGGAGGGAATACAGGTTTTTTAACAGGAAACCTGTGCAATTGAAATAAATTAATCTGAAGAGTCGTAATACTTCATTAAAAAAACCCTTGTGTTCTCCTACTGCTTAATATTTTTTTGCTTTGTCTGAAATGATGTCTTTGAATGCTATGACCGTTTTGTGTACAGGAACCAGCTAGTTTATGAGATTTCCAGAATGACTGGAAGTAATCTTCCAGGGTAATAGAAATATCCGTGTTATATGAGGTGCTGTTATCGGCTAACATGGGTGAATTGGTTCACACTGTGTGCAGGAATGAACCGTGGTTCCTTGGCTTGCCAGAACTGATCAGAGTGTAAACTGTGTAGTAAGTATCAAGAACTGTACAGCATCCCTACCTTCCAGTGATGAGAGGATTTGATGTGTGATTGACATGAGCTGTAACAGTGACAACTGTAACAGGAGCTTGGAAAACTTTATTCATATATGTATATGCTTCAAACATGCAAATCAAAGAATAATTATTGTAATACTTTGGAAACAGAAGAGAGAGCTACATTTAAGATATTAATGCACATGTTTCAGCAAGATGTGTAAAACATCTGCAATTATGAATGGACTCGTTATTCTAGCATGTGCTCACTGTGCTGAAAAGTAAGTAAAAATAAATCTTTGAGACACTTCTATCATTTCCTTTTTCATCCAGAATTTACATCTGGATTCCTCATGGAGACTTTCAGAAAACCCAGCAATGTAAAACGATCTCCCTGACTAACACAACTATTTCATTACACTGGTTATGGCTTTCTTATGGTTTAATTGTTGTAGCCCCTGTAATGTTAGCCACTGGAATGAGAGATACAGATGACAGATATTAACTTTTTGTTAACCCAGATCCTTATCTTCTGGAGAAGGTCCTTTCCTCTAATGAAATGAGTAGCTTTTCACCGAGGCTGCTGCTTTCCAAGACCTCAAACTGAAAACTTCTGCCTTTTTTTTTTTTCAAAGTTCCCAAATTATACAAATTTATGGCTTTTCATATAAAATGCTCCTGAAAAAACATGAAGGTGTTATGTTGTTTTAAAGACCTGCTACATTTTCATCTTGAAATCCTGTTTAACTGTGAGCCAAATGGGTAATCCTGAAATAGCTTTCTCTGCTTCCTGTCAGACACATGCTTTCATTCCGCAGAAAGCAGCGGGAGGCCTCTTGCTTGTTTGGAGTAGTGCTCATAAATATAAAATTGAGCTGGACACCTGAGTTTGAGAGTGAAGGATGAATGTTAATAGATCACACACAAATTGGTCTCTGTTGCTTCCAGACTCCATAGCATGAGGTCTACCAATTGCCAGGCAGAGCTGTATTGTGGTTAAGGCTGACTCTAAGCAATTTAGGTGTTTTGTGCAAGCATAGAGCTAGGAGAAAAAAGCTTGATGACAAATTGGTAGGTAGGCCCTTCCAGAGAATGGAGGGGTCACCTTGAGATTTAAGACTGTAGCGCTTATTTGTCCAGTACTTTGTGCTGAGAATTTCGGCAAGGGTTTGAATTGTTATGTGTTGCTGAATCTAGGATAGCTGAAAAAGGATATGCTCTCTCACTATTGAGGCTTGTGATGTGCTCTAAGGCTAGCACAGTCCAATTACAAAATGAGTTGTATGTAAGAATAACTAACCATCTTATCTCATAGTGGTGAGCTAACTCGTTACGTGTAACTTCATACTACTAGTGTTCTGCTTGGTGTTACAAACCTGCAAAATGTGAATTATGCTCTTGGAGTACAAGCAAGTGCAGAAAGAGGTCAAAAGACTTCTTTTGGGTCATGGGGTAAGTGCAGCAGAGCAGAAGAGCTTCAAGCAGCAGACTTCCCATCACTGTGTTTACTTAGCTTGGTTAGCTGGGGATTAGATGAGAATTTCTTCCAAGTTAACTTGATGTTTTTTTGTTGTTGTGTAAATTGATTTTAATTGTGTAAATACAGCTTGAGATAGACCTGGATAGACCAGGGAGATTATAGGGACATGAGTCTTGTCTGGTTTGCTGTGTGAGCTCCTGATTTTACAGTGAAATATGGTAATGCAGCTTCCTGCCTCAGGATGCTCATTGTGGCTTCTGCCACCTGGGCAAGAGTCACTTTTTGTGAACTTCCCATCCAGACCTGGGAATCAACCCGGAGAAACCACCCAGCTGTAATGGATTTGGTATATGGCTGTAGCATATAAAAAATGTATTGGCTCATGGTATTGAGGCACTTATTTTAACAGAAAGCTTAACGGCTGCAAATAGATCATGACAGTGACCTGAACAAGAGTTTCCCTGGGATGTTGCAACCCAGGCTAGTGTTTCAAAAGCTATGATGCCATAGTGTCTGTGCTATTGGTGAACTTTTTATTAACTTGAGTAAGAACTGGTTCAAGACACTGTTTGCACAGCCCTGAAAATATCTTTTTTTTTTTTTTTTGTGATAGCTCTGCGTGAGTATCAGCTAAAATGTACCTAGCGTATGTAGACTTGTCAGGATTTGAACTCCAAGTACTGATTTACACTTGTCTTATGGAAATTATGAAGACAGAAGGCCACAGATTGAATTACAATTTCTCAGCGCTAGGATCTGAGTGTGGTGAGCTCTATGGAACAAGTTCTATCAAGTCTACCAACTCATTGTTGGTGCTCATAACAGCATGTTAAATGCTGTTGTCTACCTTTTCTCAATCGGAAAATTGCCTTGTCTGATAGTGAAACAGAAGATAGTAGTGTGTAATTCTGTGAAATATTGGAGTTGTAAAGAAGGAAAAGTTATGTAAGGGGAAATCTACTTTAAATGCTAAAGATTTTAGAAGAAGAAAGGAAATTATTGTAATTATTTTGTTATTTCATAGTTATTCTACCCACTTGATTGTAGCAAAGGAACAGCCTTAGTCTTAGATAAATTCAGAAGGACAGCAAATCAGACTGCACACATTAACAAAGTCTCTTTGGTAGAAACAAATCTCTAGAGAAAAGCACTACTTGAAGAATTTTCACCCTTTAACAAGATAAAAAGACAATTAGGAAGTGTTTCAGATTGAAATAAGATGATATGTGGAACAGTGGTTGTGCAGTAAGAAATTAAAGCCCTGTGAGAGAAGTGTGCCCAAAGTTCACACTGTAATGAGAGCTTTTCTGACACTTGGGAAGACGTTTCCCACTCTGATCAAACAGGACTGAGACAGGTCTGTCCTGAAGGAACAGTGTGTGTAGATCAGATTAGGTCGTTCATTTAGTAAAGCTCTTGAATTATCTCAATATACATTAAGTGCTTGGAAAGCCTTTCTGATTTAGGTAAGAGGCCCTTATTTAGGGTAATAGACCTAATGAATGATGCAATAAACACACTGATGTCAAATACAAATTCATCATAAACACAGATGAATAGGTTACCTTGTCTTTTTAAGGAAGATCTTATTTAAATGTTTATGTCTATGTAAAACTGCATGGAAAGTATTTCAAAACCAAAACATGATTGGAATTACTTTCTGTTATGTGGTTTGGGTATGTCTGAAATCTGATAAACTTCTTGAGTTCAAGATACACCCACACTGATTTTTCCTGAGTTTGCTTCTGATGTGTGTTTAAGCTGTTTTATCTAGTTGAGAGGCCTAATGGATTATAAAGTTGGCACATCTTACTATTTTGAAATAATTATTTTAAATAATTTTAATTTTTAATAACAACTTTCCTTGATTACTGTAATATACAGTATCAAAGATGAAGTGATTTGGAATCTGAAAACTCTTACACACATTGTCACTATTTTATGCCCTTCAAATGTGCTTATCTCTGAGCATTTCAGAGTTGTGTGGGTTTTTAAGCCTCATGACAACCTACAGATTTTAGCGATCTTTAGTGGTAAATGAATAGTTCTATGTAAGAAAGGTTTCTTTTGATAGTTTAATTCTGTAGTAGTAGAAGATAACCTATGCAGTATTTTGTAGAAAAAGGACAGAACTAATCATGCAAGTTGATCTGAAAGAACAGTAAGAGCAGCAAACCCTTTACAGATGAATTATAGCAGGGGAAAAAAAAAAAGCATTCACTGAAGGCTTGACCTAAAATCTGCTAATTCAGTCAAAAAGATTCCTGATAATTAAAATCTGTACCAGATGGTGGATACCGAGGAAAGGTGAAGGCAGCAAATGTGACTGGAGGCCAGAATTGTGGTCCCAAATGCTGAAACAGAGGATTGATCCAACCGGTTTGCTGACACAGGTTAGATGAGTCTGTGTTATATGCACAGCTGGCTGTAACCACAACAGCTGCTGAAGGCATGTATTCTGGGGGAATTGTTTGGCTTAGTTTGAAGCCTCTTACAGGGCAGAGGAACAAGAATCAAAATTGAAGTTTGAAAGGCTGCACTGAGGCACTTCAAGCTAGAAGCAAGATTTAACTTTAGGTTCAGTTAAACTCACCTGTTGGTATAAATTTAAATTCTTCAACCTCTTAGTACCTCTGTATTCCTGTGAGATAGACCTAATATGTTAACTGTTTTACTCCAACAGTTAAGTGCTAACTTAGCTGAATTAAGTTCTATGGTAGAACTTAGATCTGAGTTTGTGTCTTATGGTCCATGGATCTGTCAGTTTGACCTGTGCTGTGTTGTTTCCTACAGTGAGGTAAGGGGGAGAGACTTGAATGAAAATTTTGGGACAAATGGGTCTGAGCCTAAGACAAAAATAGGGCATCTCATTCCCAAAAGTCTAGATTGCACAGTGTTAGTGTCATAGCTGAACTTTCTGAAGTGTTTACAACACTTAGGTGTGGTGGTGGGGAGAAGACTTGCAGTGGAAAACAGTCTGAGTGGACTGGTGTGTCAGTTAGGTGTGTCTTCATCTGAATGGTTGTTTTGTCCCCACAAGGTTTATAAATGCAACAACAGGTCTTAGATCTACTCTTACTTTATAATGTAGCTTCCTACTCAGTGAGTCTTGAAGTGCATAATTTAAAAAAAATTAATGTATGTATAATCCCATAAAAAATCTCCTAAGAAAATACCATTTAATATCTTAAGCATGGGCATTGGACTAGAATACACTTGTTCTAAAACAAACACAGGCTTAGCTTGTTTTTATCTCCCTAATGTGCATTTATAACAGGCAGATTATAAAACTTCTTTCTATATTTTTTGCTTGGTTCTGTTCATTTTAGTAACAGGTAATTTTAGAGTACTGATCTATGAATGAGATGGGTATATATATTTATTTTTTTTTCCTCCATATTAAGGAATCTACATTCAACTTCAAGCAGTTGCCAGGGCTTCTGGGGAAGCTTTGTAATGTGCCCAGCAGCTTTTACTACTTTGCTGGGCATAAAAAAACTAATAGCTTGCCAGACATTTGACTTGCTTTAGTTCCAGAAGGACATACGACACCTTGAGAGAGTCCAGCACATGAGAGAGTCCTAACATTCTGGGATTCTGTGACATTAAAATAGTCTCTATTTGTGTTATCCAAGATACATTCCTTGGGCAAGGAAAGCAATGTAGGGGAAGAAGAAACAGAAAGACATGAATAAAGCTGTAGCTTTACATCTTAATGTACTTCCAGTGCACTCATAAGAATACAGCACAGAACAAAGAAACAGGGAAATCCAGCTTACTGAGCTAATGAGGACCAAAGTCCCTTCATGTTCTTCCCTTCCAAAAGTACAAATGAACCTTTAAAAATTCAGGTCAGAAGAGAAATTATTTAGCTACAAGTGTGTAGTATTACTGACTCTTCCTGTCCCCTCTGCCTTATGCAGGTGAACAAAAAGTAGGGTATTGACCTGAGTTGACAGGCAATACCAGAGTAGTCTGGAAAAAGATGTACAGGATGCCAGTTGGACTGAGCTGATGTGTCCTCTGATTATTATTTTTTTTCTGGATAAGTTTTTCCTCCGCTGATTAGAGTGATCTCAAAATAGCTGCTATTTCTCACTGCACTTTCACAGGTGTGTAGCTGCTATTTTCTCCTCTCTGAAAAAAAATGTGCAGGGGGAAAAGGATCCTGCTTTCCTTTTAACTTTGGTTGCGCTGAATATTAGTGCGCTATGTGCCACACGAGCTCACTGCAGCCTAGGTGTGGAAGAGGTGACCATTTCAAGTGGTTGTGGAGCACCACTGTGTCAGGTGCTCTCTGTGTGGTGTTACAAGCACTATCTTTGTTAGCTGTTTTTTTTTTTCTGGATATGATGCAGAAGTTCCTTCAGTAGGGTTAAGGTGAGGGACAGAGTGAGATGACAAAAGAATGTGCAAAGATTAAGGCAAACATCTGTGTTGAACTTAGTATACTTACATAGTTGCTTATACTAGAAACTTAAATAAAATAATACTCCCTGAATTCTCTCTTCAAGTTTTTCTGAGGCCAATTCATTGTATTCTAAGTCAAGAGAAAGGATGGTCATGTAACTTTCTTTGTGGGGTATTTTTTTACTTCCCCAGTGCAACATGAGAGGTGGTTATCCTAGAGACAACACCTCCTGAATTGTTGCTGATGCTTACTGGGAAGATTCAGTACTTCAGATGGTTGAAATTTCAGGAAAAAGCTGGAAGGTCCTTAAGTTTTATTCTGTTTTGCAGCTTATCAATATGCCCTATATTGTTAGGGAGAAATAAATGGTAGAGTTCTTTCATAAGGCATAATTTCCTCATCTTTCTATGATCTTTTTGTTATTTTTTTTCATTTGTGGGTTTTTTTTTTGTGTTTTGTTTTTTTTTTTAATGAAATGGCCAAAACTGAGAAGTGGCTTGAAAACACAAAGGAAGTAAAAGCAGTAATAAGATTGATGCAACTGAAACATATAGCAGAATCCTTGAAACCTTTTCACAGGTGACTTACATGTTAGGATCAAGAAATGCTCTGGGTAAGATGATTTAGTCATACTCAGGAAAATTTGAATGCTGTCATCTTATTGTCACTGGGATATAAGAAACTTAGTAGAACATCAAAGAGAAAACTTTATTCTGGAGTGATTTTTAAAATCTCTATTATAAGAGACTAACAAACCATAGACAAATAATCTGTATTCCAAACATGCCCAAACAATGGCTTAGCACTCTGAATATTCAATAAATAAGTCATCTTTTTAATAGTTATTATGTTCAGTATCAATGGCTGACAACTGCTGTCACCCCATCGAATTGTGCTAAATCCTCCTAAACAAGACACCCTTGCAATAAAGCTTCACTTGTAATCATTTTTTGGCAAGCACATCTTACAATTGTTATTATTCTAACTGCTCACACTCGTGTACAGCATGAGGTGCCAATGTTTTCAGTTCCAAACATTAAAGATGTGGTGATAGAGAAGGCGAACCCTTATTAATTCTGAGAGATTTGCTTAATTGGGACACAATGTGAAGATTCTCAACAATAATAACAGATGATGGGGAATAAATAGGCACGGCAGGAGAGAGAGGCGGTTTCTAGTGTGAATTTCCCTTTGCTTCTGTTTAATTGCATTACATACTGTGGGAAGTATCTGGAGTATGTGTTTTCTAGTTAATTTTTCTTGACTGCATCTATCTAGCTACTGCTCCTGGACATTTTAATGTTTGATAATACTCTATTTGCATATGACTACACATCTATAGCTGTCATTAGAACCAATTTACACACATGATTTGCTTCTTTGAAGTGTCAACGTCTGAATTTTATCTAGAGACAGGAATAGGGTCAGGAAAGTTTAATTGATTGTATAATGCAATTGAAAAGGCTGGCAGGGATCTAGGGCAATTTTGGGACATCTGTCTTTGAGTCATCAAAAATAAAGCACATAACAGCTGTGGTAACAGCAGGATTATGATTAGATATATAGCGTTCACCATCAGATTGAGCAAGGACTGGAAAACAAAAAGAAGGTAAATAAGTCAGTTTTGATAACACCACTACGTGAATTTTTAGTAGTTCTTTGTGTTTTCATTTTACAAATTTATATGCAAATATGCAATTGAACAGAAATATAAACAAAATATGTGTTTTTTTAGCAAAAACTTCTATAAACAGACCTTGTTGCCCATTAGCAGTTATGCAGCTAAATGTTACAGCTCCACTTACTACATAGTGTGCTAGGTTAGGAATTCTACTTCAAAATGGTAGCTACTAGATGCTGTTCATGATTTCTGCTTAAAGGATCCACAAAATATTAGTGACTTGTTGCCATTTCTAATGCGAAATCACATTTATCTGTATATCTTTTCTATGTCTCTGGATATCTTTTAAGCACCTAAGTACAGTCAAAATAATTTCTTTGAAAATAAATATAGGGAAATGTATTGTGCTATCACAAACTTGAGGACTTATGGGATAACATAAAACATACCTATTATAAACAGATACACCTGTCCTCTTTTTCTTTCACAATCTTCAGACTTTGCTCCATGTTGCACTTATGCTTCACTTGTTTTACAGGTGAATGTCACCTGACTTGAGATGACATTGGTTTTAATGTATAAACTACTGCCTAATTCATCCTTCAAGCACCTAACAAGTACTTCAGCGAGTCTTACAAAAATTGTCAATTGTTTGCAAAATGAAATTTTCTAAGCTGTGGAGCAGAACCGATTTTAAAATATGAAAGAGCTAATTCTTCATGTCATCAAGTACTTTATGTAATTTCTAGTTAAGTCTGTATTGATGAAAGCTGAAGATATAAAAGGTATGTTTTTATACAAACTTATCTTAGAATTTTTTGCATCTGTAACTTTTGGATTCAATTTGGTCAAGCTTGGATGTATATCTCTACAACTAGAACTAAAGATACATTTTTGTTCTGTAGTCACCACGTGAAATAATAAATCAGAAGAGAAATGCATAACTTCAGCATTCATTTATGTTTTCTGGTTAAACATTAATTCATGAAAATTGGATACATAAGCAATGACACTTTCAAAATTAAAGCACTGTTTTGTTCTTCTATCGGCATGAAAAGAAATGCTACAGCAACATAGGGAAAACTACAGAACGCTTGCAAAAATATGCAGCGTGGAGCTGCTTTCTTGTCCACAGATTATTGTCTGGTTAACAAATTCATTTTAGGATCAAATTAGAAGGCTGACATGAGTTTAGTTGCTAAGATGTTCTGTGGCTGTCTAACTCCACACTGTGCTATTTGCTTTTCAAGACTGTTTTTCGTTCTGAGACTTCTCAGCAACTGCCCCATGTGATATAAGGCAACTTTGAGTCTTGGAATCTGTCACTTATTTATTTCAGATACTTCTAAATGAAGCAGCGATTTGGGTATGTTTTGGCATGGAAAAGCACCAACTGCAGTGAAGTATGTGTTTTATGCCAACTAGTTTTTTCCACCCGTAAGTGTCAGCACACTAACAATCATGTCATAATCAGTGTTTAGCAGATGCACTTTTGTTTTAATTCCTGCAGGCTCTGTGGAGCTCTCTCAGATCTCTCGTATGAACATAGCATCCTCACTCACTGCAGCAATTGCACATAAAATTTCTGCAAGGCAAAAATATGATACTTTACTGATAGCTAATAATATTAACTGGCTTATCAGTGTCCTCCAAAAGATACTGAGGTAGTGTAACCCAAACAACAGTTAAGAATGGGTATCCTAGGATACTATGACAATGTTTATTCAAGACTTATTCCTAACAAGAGCCACTGTTGGTGAGATTGCAATAATTAAAATCAGTAGGTTTTTAACTGATGTCATATGCCAGTCAGGAGTTATTTTTTTCTAGTTCAGTTTTTCACCTCTCAAGATTTCCTAGTGCCTCTCTGATCCTGAAGTATGGCAAAAAAAGCGTGGTTCACTAGTGTTTTAGAAATGAAAATGAAACTGCATGTGGGAAGAATTAAGCATGTGGGATGAAGTAAAGTATGCTCATAAATTTTGCCTATGGAGCTCATATAATGCCAGGCAATGCTGAAATCTGCATTTGCCTCTAATGTATGAACGTTGCACATGTTTGTTTCCCTTAACGATGAGGATTAATGGCTCAAGGAAAATGAGGGTGGGGGGAGAAAATGAATCCTTTGAACTTAGCTCTAGTTTCATTATTCTATTTTTAGAGTCCTAAAATATCATTGTCAACCTGAATGAGTGTCTGCATAAGTGATATTGGTTTAAGCACAGCAAATATGTTTTCACTGAAGCAGAAATGGTAGTAAGCCCAGGCAGAGAAGTACCTGGTATTCATCCAATTTAAAAAAAATCAAACCTATCATGAGGTCTTAGACATAGGAGAATTTTGCTCACCACCTGCTGTCTTCAGATCATTCTCATGTGTTAGGGCTTCCATGCTGCTGAAGCCAAGGATGTTCTGGAACACAAGATGTAGAAGGCTGCTGAGCTAGCAGATATTGCTACGCCTACTGTGAGTCTGCAGTTAGTGTGTCATGATACTAGTAAAGACAGGGGAAGAAAACAGTTTTTTGAAGATTGAGCTGAAATATTTTTGGAGTAAGAGGAAATGATGCAGGAAACAGCATGTGCAGCTGGGTGCAAAGTAGAGCTCAGTCAGAGGGGAGAGGTGATTGGTGCATAGCATTTGGGGAAATATTCTACAGGAAGCACAGGGCTTCACTGACAGTGCCTCAGCAAGGAAGGAGACTTTTCAAGAAAAGATCTGCGTTTCCTGTTAAATATGGGCAAATTTACTCCATCTCTGAAGTGAGGAACTGCAGCTCAAGCTTGTTCCCTTTGTCTGTATTTCAAGATTATTTGTCTGCTAGGATCACACAGTGCTGAGCAGCTTTGTCTTAAAGTTGGTTTCCAAAGTCTTCTTGCAGTGTGGCTCTGTGGGAACTTAGTACTAATGGCTGTTCCCAAGACCCAGCAGTTATGAGAGTACTGTTGTGCACAGGGTGTCACAGAAGAGGTTATATAGTGGCCATCACCACTAGCTCTTTTTTTACTCTGCTTTTCCCTTGTCCCTTCCTACAAGAAGGACAATTCCCATATGTACATGCAGGACATAATAAATATCCCTTCAGCTGGGGTCAAAATTCCAGGCACTTTCCGGTAGTTTTGTTTTCAAATTGAAGCCTTTACTTGTTGTAAGGGTCTGGTGTATGATACAGTAAGAGGAAATCTCTCACACTCTTCCAAGCTGATTTCATGTCTTCAGGTAGAGAGAAACTTCAGGCAGGAGTGCCTTCACTCTTTTGTAAAGGATTTGAAAGTTAGTTCTTTTCAACTTAGCAAGTAATTAAATGAATGGCAATCAAATGATTTTGAGTCTTTAATGAAGTCTTGGGAAAGGCTTGTGGAAGTCGTAAGTATGATTGACTGTTCTGCTTAAAAACACAGCAGTTTTGCTTCAGATCAAGGCTCATAAGATGGCCAGGTTCTTGGCATTAAGGTAGGACAATAGAGTGAATAATTACTTTGCTTCTGATGCTTCTGGGCATGTGAGGTAGTTGCAATCTTTGTTTCCCTTGAGAGACCAAGGAAAACATTTAGAGTGATACAGCTGCAACTAGAGAGAACTTCATTGTTCATGTGGCTGGAAACACAATTGGGCTGCATGGAGTTTTTTTGTTGCTGGGTTTTTAAGGTTTTCATCTCCCAGAGACACCTAAATCCTTAAAGAGAAGCTAATGCATCAGATAGGTGTAGTAGTCTTACATACCTGGGTTGTATGTCAATTTTCTGGCTCATGCATCAGGATCATCAGTCTTAGTGAAATCAGCAATGCTCAACTTGTCCTGTTGTACCAAACCATGATTGCAAGTATAGTGTTGGTGTACTGGGGCTTCTATTGTGCCAGCATGACTGGGAACCTCAAAGTAATCTCTGGTGCAAATATTTTTTGGAGAAAAGAAAAAGACATAGAGAAACAAAGCAAAATGAGGAAATTCATTCTCTATTTCCCCTCAGTGGGTGCAGATCTCAAGCCACTTCCTGAGAAGCAGGGCCTCAGTATGTGTAACAGTTGCTTTGGAAGATGTGTGCCTTGACTACAAATGCCCCCATTCTCCTTTCCCTCAGCTTTTTATTGTAGAGTACAATGTCATATGGTGAGGAATATCCCTTTGGTTAGCCTGGGTTGACTGTCCAAGCTATGTCCCTTCCCAGCCTCTTGACCCCCACCAGCCTACTGGCCTTTGGGGAGAAGGGTGAGGTTGCAGAGGAAGCCTTGCTGCTGTGTGAGCACTGCTCAACAGTAGTCACAGCACTGGTGTGTTAGTTATCAGGGCTATTCTGGCCACAAATGCCAAGCACAGCACTATGGGAGCTGCTTCCACTCCAGCCAAACCCAGTACAGGTGTTATCGAAAGACAAAATCAGAGTCTGAAAAATCCTGCTAACCAGGCTTCATTTTCTCTTGTGTTCCTTACATCTATTCCAAGGTTACTGATGTCCTATAAATTCACCTACAATGTTGTTCTCTGGTCCAGAGCACAGCAGATCTACAGGTAGAAAGGATCTATGAGGGAGTGCCCTGTGCTTCACAGTTCATGTTAGCAGGACCACTTGGATATGTTGCAGGTACCTGTTGGAAAAATTTGGAGGACATGGCCAGTTGTGTTTTTAAGAACAACCTGATCAACAGTGAGGCCAGCAAATTGTAAAGGTGATTTTTTTTTTTAGGGGTATCGAGCAGTTCTGCTTTGAAGCCAAAATATAGGTGCTGAGCTGGGACCTTGAACTAGAAAATAATATGAGTGTGATCTGTCTATTTGTATACATGAATGCCTGTGACGTATATATACAAAGCTTGCAAAGTCGATGGGAGTTTGTAAATACAGGTACAAAAACGAGGTTTGCAGTGCTGTCTGGATTGATTAGAAATCTATCTGTGGACTTGGTTCGCAAGCTGTGTTTGGAAGTAGACAAATACTGTGAATCAAATACAAAGCTTCTGAAAAGAGTAAAGTGTCTTGGCATGAGTTGCTCTAGTCATTGTAGCACTAGTGCCTAAGAGCTTTTATGAAGATTAAAGCATCTACTGATTAGTGGGACACTCTACAAATTGCATAAAACTGGTGGTGAAGGACTCCTCTAGAATGAGAGTCTGATCCAACAGCTGCCGAAACTGAGGTAAAGACAAGCATTAGCAAATGCCACTTAAAGTGCTTTAGCAGGGGAACAGTTCATTAAAATCAGTGCCTTTTCCACAAGTCAAACATGCCAGAACAGGATAATTTTGTCTGCTTTTATATAACTTTTTGTGTGCAAGAGATTATGCAGAGAACGCTCAGCAACAAGCTGATGTCTTCAGCTTGTAGCTAAAGTCAAATGCATTTGTCCTCACCCTCTGAGGACCAGAGATAAGATATTATTCTGGATGTAAGGTGGGATTGATTCTTCATAAGGTGGGAAGAAGAAAATGCCAGAACTGGAACTGCCGTTTGAATTCTGTTTTCTCTAAGTGTCAATTTGACAGGAGGATGCTTCTAAGCAAGACACACTAGCTAATATCTAGGAGAACTTGAGCTACATGCTGCAGAGGATGCTTTGTTGTCTCTTGCACGTGAGCTTTTCTATTTGTCTTTCCCAGTAATGCAGCTCAGGTATCTGAAGGACAGTGGAGTGGAAAGAACATCTCCAATAACGTGTATAGTAGAGCTGACATAACAGCACTAGAGTCTCAGAAGAGAGACACCCTTCACTGCAGTGTTTTTTCCCAGCTGGAGTGCCAAATGTCTCTTGATTACCAGGCTCTTGACAGCCGGCAGATGAGGGGCAGAATGCACTTGGCTTTTGGGGAAGGAAAAAGAAAAGCAGCTAAGCTACCTCTTCTCCCTTAGTACTGTAACTCTTATGTGCTCTCAGACTATATAGACTGATGCTGTGCTTGAAATCTTGATCTTGTTTTACAATATTTATTTCCTGAAACACTGCTTAAGCATTTAGTATTTGACAACATAGGAGTTATTTTAGATCTCCAAATTGTACAGTGTCAGGTTTTCACTCATAAAAATTCCATCCAAGTCTTTTTTTAAAAGTCTGAAGATATGTAAAATGCTCTCTTTGAAAATGGGAGGGGGAGAATAAGAGCAATTAAAAATGTAAGAATAGAAGCTAATTATGAGCAATTCAGGAAGAGCTTTGTTTAGAAAATGTATCAGTATAAAATGGATAGGTGAATAGATTAGCACTGATTGCAGTTTTTACATATAATAGTCTCTTTTTCATGAGTAATCATTAGCAATTATAATGTAGGCTTTAAATCAGCCTGGGATGGGACTGCACTGTAATATGAATACTAAATAATTGTATGCTTCTAGGCAGAAGAAAAAAACTCTGTGGTTTGCTGATAAAATCCATAGTGCAAGTATTTCCTCGGACTGTTTGTCACTTGCTCTCTGTATTTCGGCTCTGGGTTCAATAACGTCAGTACTGAATGCCAAGGTTTGCCACATAAATGATTGTTACCTTATGTTAGCTGGGAGTGGAAGTTGCAATTATGCTTTTAAATCATTATGACTTCATATAGTAATTACTGGTATTATTAATTGCCAAGGGAAGAAAAGATGATTCAGGAGAGAAAGTGTCTAAAAGTAATGATGTAGCACACTACAGGGCTGTAACAGTGTAAGTGTATTTGGGGGTTGTCTGTGCCATTGATCAGTGATTCCTTTCTAAGCCTGAAGGTTTCCTGCAGGGCTGCACGGGAAGACTCTGTTCGTGGTGCATGCTAACACCAGGGCTACTGCTTCCTTGGTTGCTGGTGAAGTTTTTCAGGAGTGCTAATGGGTAATAAAAAGAACTTGTGGTGCTTTGCATCTGCATTTCTGGTCAAGATCGTGACCTTGTTATTTTAGGTTCTTAATTGTTTCCTGAAAAGTCTACGTTTGTAAAGGATACACACCTGGGCCAGAATGAATGAAATGGTCTGAGTAACAGCAGCAAAATGTTCTGTGAGAATTATAGGCACAGATTAAGTTTCCTGTTTCCTTGAACTTGTTAATAATGGTTTTTAATGGAAATAGGCCTGTGTTTTCTGTCTGTCCAGCTGCCAGTCCCTTGCCCGACATCCTCACTTAGCAGCTAATTTTAATCAAACTAGACAGTTAGAAGACTTCTGGAAGACCATAGTCTTGGTGTAAATTGGAGGTTGTCAAAGGAAGAAATTAAGGCACTCTGCATCTTTATTCTCTTAGTAGGGAAAGTGGGAGAGTAACGATGGTGGAAGGGGAAGGCAAATTGAACAGGAAATAAGATTACATGTCAACAATCTGGAAAAAAGCAAATGTTTGAACTGCAATGGCTGACATCCAGGCCTAAAAAAGGTTTTTTAACAGGAAGGCCGGAGCCCTGATTTGACACTCCCCTAATGTCATCTTGGTGGGAGTTTTTTACCCCTTGATTGGTACCACATTTCTGGTTCTAAATAAGAATCAGTTTTATTCCAGAGCTTTAAAAATGTCTCAGATACAGGAAGCTGTATAGCTTTCCTGAATGCCCAAATGGAAGCTGGAAGTAATTAAGTAGAAAATTTACATAAATCTCTAAGCTGATATTCAGATGTCATCTACCTGCATAGACTTTTCAGAGGTGTAGAGGCTTCAGTACCTTGAGAAACTAAGAAATGATCTAAAATAAAATAACCAATAGGGGCTGGGGTCACTGTTTGCTGGTGTAGCCATCTCCGCTCAGTGTTGTCCTCCAGCATCCTCATGCTGTATCTGCATCTGTGCTGGTTGGCAGCACTGTAAATACCAGTCAACAAAGACAGGCTGCTGTTTCACCCAGATGGTTTGTGGAAGGGTTTGTCTTGCTGACAAAATTAGGATGGAATTTTGAGTTTGCCCCTTCTGCATTCAGCAGGGGTTTACAGGGTGTTAGCTAAAAAAAACCCTGCAAGCACACCCCCTTTATAAGTGGAGACCTACCTATTTAGGTAACAGTTCATAGGAAGTATACATGTATTGTTTTAGAAATGTAGCCTGGTTTTCTTCTGCTTTTAAATTGTATTAGGGAACAAAATAAAGTTACAACTTAAATATTCATTAAAAAACAATGCTAGCCATTAAAAATGGAATATGCAGGGGGAATGAAACCACCAGAACAAAGCTCAAGGGTCTTGTGTGTATGTCTGTGTGTGCAGTCTCTCAACTGAGAGAGGTTATTGCTTATAAGACATGCAATTAGGTGTGTGTGTATATATCTTCACCTTTTTGAAGAGGGGGTGGTCAGTCAATGCCTTCGTGTTTTGATTTTTTTTTTTTAATAGGTCCCAGTTCTCCCTTCTCTCCCTAGGGAAGATTAATCTCCAGAAATATGAGAGGGAGACTGTATACCGCAGAAATCTGCATTCTAATGTCCTGGTTCTACCCTGAGGAAATGCCCTGCAGGTATAGAAGCACTGCACACATTATACTTGGCCAGTCCAAAATGAATACTTCTCCTAACAAGGTCTCCTTTCACATGAGTTCTACAGGTTTCTATAAATAACTGTGTTTTTAATAGTCCAACCAACACACTCAAAAAATGTTTTGGGAAATGTGGAATTAATTGCTTTCCTTATCCCTGTTTAGAGATTTCTAAGACTCCCCCATACTCCCCACCCTGATCCCTGTTAGCGGGCCATGCTGTCATTCTTTGCCCTGTAAGGGCTGACTTACCACCATTTATGGATGAGTTTGACTATTCAAATCGTGTTAATATTTGACTGCAAAACACCTCAATCTTATTTTTGATTGATCTAAAACTTTAAAAAAAAAGCTACAAGCCATTTACATGTCAAGCTACATCTGAAAAAACTGTTGTTCTGAGTTTCATTAGTCTTTTTATAAGTTTATCACTTTTTTCAGCAATGCCTGCTATCTTACATTGGGAAGTATTGAAGTAATGCAATTCATCTCCCACCCCCGGCACTGAATATTCTTTTTAATTGCAACGGTTCAGAAAGTAGTGAATTATTCTGGTCAAGCCAACTCTACCGATTTCAACAGATAAATATGAGAAACACATAACACTTTGTGCTGCTCCAGTGGTTATACTGCTGTGGCTGTAGGTGTCAAAACATCTTGTGTGGATCAGCCCCTGAGTAAAGCAATATGGCACATAGCCATGGCTGCTGGCACCTCTGGAGTTTGTGTCCATTTAATGATGCGCCTCAGACACCTTCCTGAGCCTCCTGTCCTCCTGTAACATGCTTCTGGAGTGCCATGGTGACAGTTTCTGGTCTGCCTCCTTGCTGACACTATCACTGGGCACTAGCAGATGTGCTCAGGTCTTGGGGAGCCAGATCCAGTTACCCTCACTTTGGTCTAATAGCTTCATGCTCTTCAGATGCTCTATGGATATCAGTAACTGGACCAGGGGTGTGAGGTGAAAACTGATGAGATTCTGGCTGCTTGCAGGAAGCATGTGGCTCTGATTATCTACATCTTTTACTTTTTAATACATGAATCAAGTTGCTTTGGGATTGGAGCAGCCTAATCCTAGCAAATTCCAGCCTTGCTCCTTTCCACTGGCTTTAAAAGAAGTTGTGTCTGTATTTGTGTGTGTGCTGTTCAAAAGCACTTTAGCACTTGAAATGGTGATGCTTTATGAAGTGAAAGAAACAAACTGATAGGAAGTGAAGTGAGACTGAGGAAAGGCGGACTTTACCCCTTCCTTCCCACTAGCCTTCACTCAGTGGGACATAAACAGCCCCGTTCCCCACCTCTTTCCCAAGCAGCTTTGCTGTCTATGAGCAGGAGCAGCCACAGGAAAGCTTTTGAGTATGAAAGAAATGATACATCAGGTGCTGAAGGAGATGTTAAAATGTCTGTTTGCCCCAAGTCAGATAATAGTGTATATGTTAGGGATAAACAGATGCACAGCTGTCCTTAATCTTTCACGCTTCTGTTTATATACAGAAATAAATGTGTTTCCTATAATGTAAAGTCACTGTACTCATTTAAACAAACATTACTTGTGTAAGGGAAACCTCAGCTTTTATCTAGTCCATAAAGTCAAGGGAGACTTTTTTTTCATACTATAGAGGAGCTTCTGGAAGAATAATCTCTGGGCTCTCCTATAAGTTTTTGCACTGCCCCTTGAATAACCTTGTGGAAGGCTGAAACAAATGGAAATTCCTGTGTGAGCAAATAGCAATATGCAGCAAAATGGGGATTAAGCAGAATTCATGTCACTTCTCCAGTAATAGATTGCCTTTAAGGAATGTGAGTAACAAGACGAGCTCTCCGCCTGTGCTGAATCAAGGAAGTTGTGCCTGCCCTGACCCTCCTGTTTTTTTTCACCAGGGGATTGAGATTTAATTTCCATATATGATAGGGTCTTTATGACGGCTGGAATTTCTGTAGTGCAGGAGTTAAGCGCCTCTGAGAGGGAGCCTCTCCTTTGCCTCCTGTGGTATGGTATGCGCCGCCCACGCTTGCAGACAGGTTTTTGGGGTTTTTTTTTCCTACTTGAAATCTGCTCACCTCCACATCTGGCTTGTCTGTGGTGAGCTGATAAGATATCAGCATATCTAAACGAGGAGCACGTGAATGATCTCTTCTGGCTCTATTCTTCCCCTCCCGTGATTTGTAAGTGTTAAAGCACTCATCTGTTCTGGCAGTTAATGTATGCAGCCTCTCAATAGCTAATATCCTGTCATAGGCAGTGCAAACCAGCTTAATCTGGTTCACTGCTTCAGCAAGTAGTTGAGAAAATATAGGTGAAATGAAGTGGGCTACTAGCTGGGAGACTAGTGCTGCCCTGCTGCAAAGCGATACAGAAACATTACACGGAAGGCTGTGCCTGCCACGGAAAGATCCACACTTTGCTGCTCACAACAGATTGGCCAGAGCTCTCTGTATCACTCCACAGCTCTGAAGTCTATTACTTTGCAATATGAACGCTGATGTCTGAGGATTTAAAATGCAGATGCAAAAAAATCTGCTATGAATTGTAACTTGGCAGGGATGACCAAAAAGGAGAAGAAAAATTGATTTTCATGTCTGCGGAATCCATCATCCTAAATTTTTGGAAGTTGGTTTCATTTGCTTTGGTAATAAAAAATAAATAAATTAGTCATTTGGACACCAAATGCTCCTCTGCCCTGATATGCTGGGGAAAGAGTTAGTAAAAGCAAAAACCAGACCCTCCCAGAACTGAACAAAATCTTTTTTACCTATGGAAGATCTGGCAGAATTAACCTCTGTCATTTCACTGCCAGCTTTGCCTTTTCTTATGAGTTCCCCTTAACGTTTACACAACTTTTGCTGCCCCGGCTTCCCCTGGGCTTTAATGATACAAATAATAATAAGAGAGTGCAGACCCGCTGAACCTGCTGGGTTTTAAAGTTCAGCATCTGCACTTTGATCTTGTGCCATCTCCAAGGTCTTGTTTTACGATGCACCCTAAGTTATACAGTATCTTGTGAGAGCAGTGACTTCTTAGTGCATGTCTTGACTCTCCTGGAAAAAGCGAGGCTAGAAGAGTGGGTTTGGGAATCCGTCAGAGCCAGCCAGTTGCTTGTTTTAAGGAGGTGAACGTAGAAACTTCCAGAACTACTGTGCAAAAAAGAAAGAGTAAGACTCTGTCTTTTATGAGAGCAAGATAGGATTTCAGAAAAGCTGGAGGTTCAAGGGCAGAGCTGGACCAGCTGCAACCTTCCCTACAATGAGCTGCCCCTTCCCTGGGGCTTCTGTGGTGCAGGCTCAAGGAGAGGGCATTGCTGCTGCTTACTGTAGCACAAGCCTCTCTGTCCCACCAGGTACTGTCTGTGACCTGCCAGAAGCCAGCCTGGCTGTTTGTAGAGAGGTGTGGCAGCCCAGGAGAGCCTATCAGTGTAAATCTGTATTACTGCATGGTTCTGGAGCTTGGCAGACCTGTGGTAAGAATGTTGGGAATACGCTGATCATGGAGTGATGTGTTTATGCGTGACTTTAGCACCATGCTTGCTATGATCTACACCAGTATGAAGGATCCATGGGCCTGAGGTGCCTTACCTCTTCTCTGCTTGTAGGAAAGTCTTTACCCAACCTGTGCCACTCTCTACTCATTTGGTAACAGAATAAATTGTGGGTAGTGCTTTGTCACAAAGGAGCGTCGCCTTTTCTGGGTGAGATGTGTCCTCCTGATGTGCAGAGGTTATGGTTATGCTGTCTGTTCTTCCTTTAACGATAAATAAAGGCATGGCTTATTGATCTGCCTCTGATTTTGAGCTTGCTGCCCTTTGTTTTTCTTTTTCTTTTTTTTTTTTTTTTTTTGTTGAGTAGAAATGACATATGAATCATTGGCTCATCTCCTGTTGTAGCAGAATACAACTTGTTAAAGGGAGCTGGCAGTGACCTCTGTAAAGAGACTTCCTACTACTTCTCATTAGAAGGTATTTTTGCAATATCTGCACCTTTGCAGTGCACATCTCCAGCCTTTGGAAGTGAGCAGAGGAAGGCCCTAAGGCTGTGATGAGGGCTGTTTCTTTGTTGTCTTAAATTCTGTTCCATCTTAGTTCAGATGTACGAATGTGATAATATTAACTTCCTTTCTGTTGCTCTTTTTGTACAATAAAAATGTTGGCATCTGACCTAACTGTAGCTTCGCTGGTAAAAGTTGAGAATTGGTTGTTGTGGCACTGCCAGAGCCTGAGCAACTGCTTCTTGAGAACTGTATGCCTGCGTGGATCACAGAGCAAGTGATGGGACAGGGTTGCGCTTATGTTGGACTTGCCTCCTGACTGTTCACACCTCAGTTTTCAGAAGTTATTTGGGTCTTGTGTGCCCTATAGCAGTGATCCCAGAGTTTTTGAATGTTAATTAGGCTGTGTAGCCACCATCTGAAAAATGCTATCAATTGCTGGAGTTTGCTGTCACTGAGACAGATCCCCTTGGCAGGCAGACTTGGTCCTTATAGCTGTGGAGACAAGCCAGATGCTCTTTGCTCTCTTAAGGAGGCAAATTTGGTCACCTTGCCCCAGTGGTTACTTAAATTTTTCTTTAATTTTTTTATGCCTACAATAACAGCTTTGTTCTGCTGCCAGCAACTATATTTAGTTTTGCAGAAGCATGGTAAATACGTACTGGGACGGATGTTTGTATGTGATCAACTACCTTTTGTTGTGTGATACCCTGGTGTACTGAGCAGACATGCGAGGAGGTGAGAGAAGGATTGCACAGGTTTCCTGAGTTTGAGTTCCCTAGTTTGAATGCATGTTATATTGCCTGGTAAATAACACTCCAGTACTGTGACTTCAGGCCTTGAATTTGCACTCAGGGTTCAGTTTTGTGTACTTGCCTTTTCATAAAATTAAGGGTTTTACACTGATGTCCTCTTAACGTTTTCTCACTAGAGTTTTTGCTTAGGGAGTGTTCTGTCAGACTTGTATCCTATTGTTTGTAAGGGAGTGCTGTGGGATGCTGTTACCAGGCCTGCTTAATCCACTCTGCCCTTGGCATTATTTATTGCAGAACAGTCAGCACGTGCTGTGTTGTGCTTCTTAGGTAGTGAGAATGTGAACTTAGCAACCAGGATCTTCTCATCCCTGGATGCCTCCTCACACTTCTGTCTAGATTTTATGGTGGTGTGAGTTCATTGATTATACTGAACTTCATACCATTTAAAAAACCAAACACCCAACAAATTAACTAGTCTGGCAGTCATCCTACAGAAGGGCAATTAGGCCTGTAATACTTTCTGAGCTATAGGAATAGTATAGAAATTATAAAAGTGGAAGTATATCAATAATGCATAAATTGGTGGTAACTAAAACAGTTACCAGCAAGAAAATGAATCTTGAACACTGCTTTCAACAGGGTGATTATTTTAAAAAATAATAGCCGCTAGCTCTTATGGGCAAAAGTTGCAGTGGAAAGCTCCCACAGAGCAGTGCTGCTCAGGCTTTGAAATCTGTGCCTCCTTTCAGACCACTGCAGATCCTTTGTGTGCTTGGCCACGCTGCGAGTCACGGGAGCATACCGAAGGTCCTCACACCTTTCTGGCATAAAAGCACACCTTGGAGCTGGGGGAGATGACTGGTTTCAAGCTGACAGCGAGGAATGCTTTGTTCTCAACACCAACACACAGAGTACCCTGATACATACTTCACTTTATCTCTTTATGGTTAGTCACAATATGCAGTTTTAGGAACATTGTATTACCAAGAAGTCGTTTTTGTAGCAATGAGAAATGGAGGTTTATAGATGGCTCCTGGTTTTTGTGGTTTGGGGTTTTTTTTCTTACCTGTGTAGCAATGCTGGTGGCTTAGAGTGTGGTAAATGTGAGCTGAATTGAGCTGTCAACCCCTATCAGGTATAAACCTTCATGTGATAACTAAGCATGAAGGCTAAGTGACATGTTATAGGTCATTCTTTGGTCATTTTCTGATACTTTTTGTTTTCTCCACTAACATTGCTATTATGGTGATAAAAGAGTTGGTGAGGAGAAAAATCCATGGAGAAATGGAGCTTCTGCTTCACTCATAAGAAGTTTTAATTAAACATTCTTTTCAGATTGCTGAAATACTTGTTCTTTGTTTTGCTGATAGAGTATAGATCACTTGGGTGCACAAGGTGAAGTTTGGGTTTGTGTCAGGTTTTGTGGGGCTCCTAGGAGACAGTGTCATCACACAGCATGAATATTAAATGCTTGCCACTAAGAATTTTGCCCCATTTCGTCTGTATGTTTTGACCTGAAATGCAAATTCAGTCCCTGGCTTTGCTTACCACTGCTATCATAACTCAGTCACTAAACAGTTACAGCCTCTTGTGTGGCTGCTGTAGCTCCTTTAGCAAAAGCTTGGGGAATATGCATAGGCAGGCAGCTATGCCCTGTCTGTATTAAAGGATTTCTTTCAAATTTTTATTTGGGAGAAATGTAATCAAAGCAGCTCAGAAGGGGTGTAGCTGTTTCTGGCTTATTAGATATTCACTTTGGGTGGCAACTAAGGAGTTGTTCCCCCCTCAACTGCTTGCTTGTCACCGTGTGACTTAGGTGAACTGTTGTTTTCTCGACAAGATGAATTCCAAAATTCTGCTGATTGTACATGGGGATGTGTGCTGGGGACGTCTTGCTTCCATAGGCTGCTTGAGGCATGAAAAGCTGTGAAGCCTTGTCAGTCACAGGTACCCATTTCAGTCAGCTTGTCCTGCTGTGCTCTGCTGCATAAACCAATCTCTGCAGTGAGGAGGCAGATACTGGAGAGCTACTGGCCACCCCTACTAAGGTCTGGAGTACACATAATGAAAGGAGAATGAGGATGGAAAGAGGTGCTGTTCTGTGGAAAAAACACTCTTCTGTAAAGTTCTCCATGGCAAGCAGTGTCTGGGAAGATCAACCAAGGCACTCTGTGTGCTCATGGCTTTGTATCACTTCTGAATGTAGGGTTGCACCTAGGAAGAGAATCTGGGTACACAAGAGAAGGAGGTTAGTGAAAACCCTGGGTCATGACAAACTGTATTTGGATTCTTACTACTTTGTTAGCAGTTTTATTACATTCTTTACAGAGGAAAGGATCTGAATATGTCTGGTGGCGCTCCCTGTCCTCACAGGGTGGTGCAGTGGCGGGAGTGCAATTGGGCAAGTGTAGTTATTCAGAAGCCTGGTATCCAGGAGAAAGAGTGGAAAGACACACCTGGAGCCAGAAGTCTGGAAGATGGTAGTGAGGAGTATGGACCAGACAGACAGACTTCAGGGAATATTGCACACACGAGCTGCTGAGTTAACTGAAAACAGACCTGGAATTAAGGGCCTGCCTGAAGGGACGCAGCAGGCAAGGGGAGATTCAGTAAAAGCCCTTAAAACACTTCTTTTGTCTAATGAAATGATTTTAAAGGAATGCTGGTGCTCCAGATGGACAGTCGAGTTCTGTAAAAGATTAAAGTTTAAGTGCTGTTGTCTTTGGATGCAGACACTGCTTCTAGTTTAGTTGTCTGTACTTAAGTAGCCCAGGTTTCATTGCAAACGAGATCGCTTGAGACTTCAGTTATATTCTAGAGATTTTGAAACTTCATTGCATAGAAGTTGGGCTTTACCATGTCTCTTTGTTGTGTGTTTACTCTTTAAAATGAATTTATACAAAGATCTTGAACTTCAGTTTCCCTCATCTGGATTAGTGGTATCCATCTCCTTCAGAAAGACCCTGATGAAGAGGAGTTGGTACTAGTCTCTTGTTGGCTCTTTGCAGTTGGCCTCTTGGTTCTGGGTACAGCTGAACTTTGCAACACAAGCTGAATGCAAAGGCCAATGTTATGGTCCACTACAAAATAAGGAGCAGACTGTGGAATGTCTTTGCAGGAATATTGTAGAGTCAATGAATAAGACTTAATAGAAGCAATTTCCCCCCCTCCTTTTCTATTTCCAAATGCTTTTGCTGAGTTCCTGCAGAGCACTTGCATATGTCATAGCTTGTGACCCTGTGACACAAAAGACTTTGATTCTCTCTAGAGGAAATGGTCTGGTTAGGAGCTGGACCAAATGCAGATGAAAACACAGTAATTCCCAGAGTTTGACTCCAGCTGTTGCTTAGTTAAAAGCTACTTTTCTGGCACTATGAACAGAAAGAAAGACAAAGAGATGTTGGATATTAAATGTGACTGAGCTATCCTTTTAGTTGAAAAAAGTCTTTTCTTAATCAAATGCGAAAATTTTAGTTTTTGAAATACATTTTTCATTGAGAATATTTTAGGAGGCAATCTTTTCTTTTCCAAGTCAGTCTGACAAGTTGAAGGGTGGAACATGCTTTCCAGGTCAAACTAAACCTCCCCTGAAATTTTTGGCAATTTTTCCTGATAACTACAGGACTAATCTCCTAAATCACATCTATTGTTTTTTAAGTCTTAAACAGTTGGTGGTGCTTAAGAAAGCAGCATCTGAGACTTGTGGAAACGATGTCTTTTCATAAAGTCACTTTGACTTTTATCTGGGCTGGGGTAAGTAGTTTGGCAAGGCAGAGGCAAGGCATGTGCTCTCATTCTTACCACAATCCTTCTGCTCTTGGGGCTGAACAAGTGTCTCTCCTTTTGCCCTGTGAAATTTCTGGGTTTCTAAGCTAAAGAAGAGTCATCTAGGTTTACTTAAAGTTAGTAGTGTTTGTTCTAAATACCCTTTCCTGAACTTTTAAGTGATACAAACAGAGATTAATGCAGAACAGGAGCAGATTTGAAATGAATGTTGCACTTCAAGCTCCTTTTTTGTTTCAGCAGATGTTGGGCTAGGTCAATGCTGTGAACAGTCTCCTTTGATAGTCACGTCCGTTGCCAGTGTCATACTGGAGCAATGAAGGAACCCTTAGCTGTGATAAAAGTTAGGTTTGATTGCCTCTTCTCCTTGCTTTGCAATAAACCTCTCAGTGATGTGATGGAGCGTGAAGAGATTTAAGCTATACTGGAGGCTTCTGTCTGCCATTTTTGGTACAATCCAAGTCCTGTTTTCATGGTTTGCAGAACTGGGTCCCACCAGCTGTTAGGTACCTGCTCAACCTTCCAAACTGTCGTCTGCCCTTCAGACACACTATCAGAGTACATTTGCTTGATAGCTACTCCTTTGAGCAAATTTTTTCAGAAGAAACTTGTATCACTGAAAAACAAGAATATGTGCTTTAAAAATTTGGTCAGGGAGTTGTAGATCATATTTCTCAAATGGTGTCCATTGGAGCAGAAAAGCAAACAATAGTTTGTTGGTTTTGGGGTTTTTTTTCCAGTTGGCTCTATTGATATCAATGGGCCCCAATAGGAGTATGTGCTTTGTCAGGCACTGTAACATGAGGCAAGTGATGTATGTTGCTGCATTGCCACCTAATGGCAAGGTAGATAAGGAATCAGTGCTGTGTGTTTAGCAGTGACTGAGAAGAAACGACCAGAATTGGCCAGCTGAGCACCAATCTCCCATGATTGGGTCATAGATATTTAAGTAGAAGCTTCTGCTAGGCTTGAAAACGAACTATAAGGAAGGTGGATGACTGGGAAGCCCTTGTTTGCTTTTCAATTGCAATCCTATAGTGAATGAACTGTTCATCAGTGATAATTGAACATGTTAATTTGAACTCATGGATCTTCCTAGTTTTTAATTTTGTGCAGAACATCTGTTAGATAGCTTGAGGGATCAGTATATCTTTCTTATACAAATGTATGGCCAGAATACCCTCAAGATCATGTTTTTAATAAAAATGCAACCACCGGAGTTTGGAATAAAGATGTTTCTAATGCTGCGTTTCCATAAAAATGTTTTTAAATCATAAACCACCCATATTTTTTAAATATGCTTAGCTAAGAGGGGCATTTATTCTATATTCTCTATTTCTAAACTAAACATATTCCAGATTTAAAGAGCTAGGATGAAATATTTAGTGTCATCTACTACTGAAAATGTATTGTGACACTTCCACCACTGGCAAACACACACTTCTGAGGTACTAGTAAATTATGTAAATGAACAGAACCCTTTTGGCTGATTTTATGCTTATTTAAGTAGTTGAGTGAGTGTGTGTGTGTGTGTATATATATATACATATGTATATATACCTGTTGGATGTTTATGCTAATGACCATGTAGAAGTACTCAGAGGTTTCAGTACTAGGATTAGTTTTTGAACCCCTGAAATAAATGCTAACATTCATCCTGAGAATTTCTATCCTTACAGAATCCTGAGGTTTATTTTGTGCCTGTTGCTAATTATTTTTCAGTTGGTGGATGAAGCTGCTCCTCCCAGGACTGGAAAGACTAGCATGGGCCCTCAGGCATGGCGCTTTGTCTGCTTAGTAGAAGAAACTACAGTTTCTTCCATTTCTTGCTATGGTGGGCAAGAAGGATCCAAAGAAAGGGAGGAGGGGGACAGCTGTTGTTCATTTACATGATAGGGCTAAAGTTTCCATAAGAGAGCCATTGATACCCCCTCTCTTTTGGAGAATCTGAACTTGTTTGCAACAAAAATTAGTGAGAGAAATCCAAGTTTTCATCAGAAGGATCTCCTCTGCCTTGTTGAATAACCTTAAAGACACCACAGCTTGCTATGGCTTGGCACAGGGCTCGTAACATATTTTACCAATAAAACACAGTTCTGTCTTGAACACACTTGCCCTTGTTTTAAGGATGGTATTGTGGCATATATTTCTCTTAATTATAAACTCTCTGTAGTCCAGTTCAGCGGATTTCATCATGATTTTGGATGCAGTCAAGAAGGTGTTTCCTTCCCCAATCTGTAATATGTGGAGGGTTCTCTAGGGTATCTGTTTTAATGGTTGTATCAAGGAATGGCATATGACTATTTTCTCCATGAAAAATGTTATATGCAAATATATTGCTGGAAAATGGAAGCTTATTTTCTGTGAGTGAAAGGCTGTGCAGAAGCTTATATCTAAGAAGGTTGTTTGGGGTTTTCTTTTGAGTCAAAGACAGTATTTGGAGGTGATACTGTAGCCACTGCAAGGCAGATAATTAAATCCTTGGATGTTACTGCCAGAGCATTGCATTGTTCAGCTTTTTGTCCAGACGATTCAAATTTTCTTCTGTGTGTTATACATGGATCATGATTTATACATTACAAAAAGTGTTTTCTTGCAGTTGCTTATCACACTTGGCAGATGCTACTGCACAGAAGAATGTACTTCTATTATTTTGTCATACAGATACGCCACTGTATAGAATTGTATTTATTTCTGTCTGCAGTGCATTTATTATCATTGCTGAAAGATTGTTAACATAAGGTAAATACCACATTTACAGGAAGGCTAAAAGTGAAGTTAGGTTTTATTCAAAGAAGCCTCTGTGGCTACCAGCTGTGCACTAGAGGAATCTCGATGCATAACCTGCAGGGCAGCCATTCTGCTCTAAAATAGACATTTTCTTAATTACTTGCATACTAAGAGGGATCTCATTCCCTCACAAACACCTTATCATTGTAGGTAAACTGAAGGGGAGAAGCCTGTGTGTTTTGAGAGAATCCAAGCACAGGTTACAAATTCCCATTGGAAACCAGAAGTCTGGCTCTGCGAGGGATTTAGAGTATTTGTAAAGCCTTGGAGGATGCTTGGCTTGATTGTTTTGTATTTTAAATTTAGGGATGTATTTTTCTTAGAAGTAAGGAGTTTACCAATAGAAAAGATACGGGTGGGAGGGTTTTCTGCTTTTCATTTCTTTCCCCATCAGATCCCTGAGGATGAAAAGCAAAGTCAACATATTTTTCTTTTCTTCCCACTGCACCCTACATTTTTAACCAGGGAATCCTGTAGAGGATACTGCTAAGGAACAGAAATAAGACAGCTTTGCTGCACTGAGAGCCTTTTTTGACAGCCCTCATGCTGCTTTGAATGTGGTTGGAGAATGTCAAGGCAGGAAAATCTTGACAAAGTGCCCATTTGCTATCCCCGAAGTTGCTGGTACTGCTGTGGAATCTTACTAATTTCAACTGTGCTGGAAAGGGAGTTTTCAGATGTTTTCCTTAGGCAGAATGTCTCCCTCAGCTATAAATTAAATAAATGAAACTGCTCACAGGTGACTGGTGGTCTGTGCAAGCTCATGATCTGCAAGAAGTTCTGAGGGTGTGGCCTTTGGAACCGGAAAGGCAGTGGTCTGGGAAATCACTGCCTCGCCACTCACGCTAACAGCAGCGTGGTCTTTCTAGTGCTGTGGAAGGTGACAACTGTACACAAGGAGGGACAGCAATTACTCTCACAAATAAAAATGATCCATGGTAACATGAATAAGTAAGTCTGCTCTAGGGAGCGGAGCCCCATTATCATCTCTGAAAAGCTAAAAGCCCGGAGCACTAGAGTGAAAAGAAGTGCTCACCAGTAACTTTCACAAGGCCTATATCTTTTTTGAAAAATCTTGCTTTGATGGCCTGTAATTTAGCCTCACTGAGAGCTCTGTGTAAACTTGGGTGAGTAAAAGTGGAGCCAATTCATTTTTCAGAGGAAGACAAAAATCTATTTGCTTCTTGTGGTTCAGTAGTTGTGCATGCTGAGTGCATGCATGTGTGTCAACAGAGGCTTCTAGATTTCTTCCTTTCCTCTGAATCTCTGTAAATAACTGTTTTAAGAGCCTGTGACAGACACAGATCCCCTCCTAGGGTCATAACTGAGAACTCAGTGTGGCCACAGCTCCCTGCCTGGGTAGGGGCCACTGGAAAGGGTTGTGGTAAGGACTGTGGGAAGACAGAGGGTCTGGAGGGGTTGCCCTGTTTGGGTAATGTCAACATCTTGACCAGAGGCTCCTGACTCCAGGATATCACAACAGAGTCATGTATGGGGCAGGAGCACCTGGTTCTGCTGCTTCAGACAAGTACAGAACATTTTCTGGGGAGGGGGGAGTTTGTACCATTTTAGATTGATCATTGCTGCTTTCAGTTACACAAGGGAATGAGGTGGAGACAATTATATGAATTTAGGACTTTTTTGAAAAAACAAACACTGTGGTTAGTGTGGGATAATTTCCTGCTTAGTGAGTCTGAAACTAAAATATTTTTGCAGGTTTTTATTTTTATTTCTTTAATAGTTATGAAAAGTTTGATGCACTGCTGTGTTATGCATTAAATCCTTTAGAGGAGCTTGTGGAAATTGGCTTATTTTTCCTTTTGTTTTATTACTTCTGTTTTACATGAGGTATGCATTGAAATATGCTCTGTTTAATGAAACGTTGGTGACTTCCCACTGTGGAAAAGAGTGGCTTATCTGAGGCTGTCACACTTGCCTGATATTAATTGATTAAATATTCATTTGCTAATTTTGAATCCTGTGGCTTTGTGAGCACAATGAACAGACTGGAGAGGTCACAGCCATTATTGCTAGAGCAGAAATATCCGTGAGTGGAGAGGCTGTAGTAAGACTGATGGCTGCTGTGAGGGGAAAATCCATAAGTGTCCATCTTGTGCATTTCCCTGCCTTTTGTGGTCCTCCGTGGTGTGTCCTGCACTCTGAGCTGGTGTCTCTCCTGTGTTTCTGTCCTGCAGTGGCTTTCTTATTGTTCAACCTACCACTGGGGTGGGTTGCAGCATCAGTGAGGGATCAGGTCCTGTTCTTGCCTTACTCCCACCTTCTTCCCAATTACAGGCTGTCTTTGTGCTCACAGGTGATGGATCTCACCATCTCTGCTGACCCCAAGCATCTACCTGCAGGCTGTCCAGAGTCAGGCTGTGCTTGTGAAAAGCTAATGGACACCATGCTCTGATACCTCCTAGTTCCTTGAACTGGACTGCAATGTGCAACTTCAGGAATAAAATCTGTGTGGAAAAAAATGGTAGGTCTGCCAGAAAAATGGTAAAACACTTGCAATTAGGTTGCTACATAGGGAAAGGAGACAATAGCATTTTCTTCCCTTTATTCAGCCTGATTCCTTTTTAAAATGCATCACAAGTGCCAGCCATTATAAAACTCTGAGATACCAAGCAAATGAGGTAAGTAAAATTAGCGGCAATTGTACTCAGACTACGTTCTACTGAGGAATATTAGCAAGATGGCTCCCCAGAGACAGCCTGGCTTTTAGGGGAAGCATCGAGACTGTTGTAGAGAGCTGATGAGGTCTCATGACTTAGTTATGAGACATCAAATTTCTATTTTAAAACTTATGTTATCAGAATTTCAATGTTTTGTGTGCAACTTCAGGTATTGTGTTAAAGCTGTAGTCTTGTTGCTCGGTTATTTATTTATTTAATTAATTTTTTTACTCTGCCCTGCTTGAAAAGTGACTGAATTTTAACAGATGTATTGTACTGAAGCATTGTTCTGCATTTAATAGGTGATGGGAATGCTGTTCACAGGATGGAACCAAAACAAAAAGCTTTCTCCAAATACATCTCGGAAATTAATAAAGCAGGGAGCAAAGCAAGCAATGCATTTGAAAGAGAAGCTAGGTATTCTGGGAGGTCAGAAGGTGTAGTTAAAAATTGTAAATGGACTGAGATTGAGTATCTTTCTGCTGCTTCACTTTACCATTTAGAGAAGGGTTGTGGATTATTATTTTTGCATGTCAATTAAAACATTCAAACAAGATTTTTAAAAAAATCACATAATTAACTGTTTTTAAGATTCTTTAAAAAATACATTATTCTCAAGTCAGGCACCTATTAGTAAGGATAGGTATCAGTAAATGACAGTGTCAGTACTTGTAGATAATTGATAAATTTGTGGCTAAGGCTGCAATTAACAACAATGCATTGAGCAACTGGGTTTTTTGAGCTTGAAAGTGTACAGATACAGTTCTTCAATTGGCATCTAATTAGTTATAGTAGATAGTCCATGAAAAAGTCTCTATTTGGAGATGACTGCCAAAATCTGACTATATATGATTTCCTCTTCCATCTTTCTTACAATTGCAATTAGATAGTGGTGTAGAACATCTTGCCTCGAAAGCATGGGGATAAGAAATTGGGGTAGTTGCTGTCTTTGAGTTACAGGGACTTCAGAGCTGTTGGCAAGCAGTCAACTTGTTAAAGACTAATTTCTCCATGATGGCATTGGTGGAACCAGAGAGTTTGTAGCAGTCACTGTTTGGATGGCTGGTTTCAACAGACTAGCAACTGTAAGCAGTAGGTAGCCTCTCTTAGGTGATAGATTGGTGTATAACTGTAATGCTTCGCTAATCAATTCTTCTACTGACCCTGCCTGCCAGGATCAATGCTGTCACAAGAAAATTGAAGAGGCTGACGTTATTTATAAAGCAGAATTAACCATCTCAAAGAATTACCTTTCACTGCTTCTGAAATGCAGAGTATTTTTATCAGTGTGTCTCTAGACTTTTTCAACATTCAAGTAACTTCTGTGACCTACCATCTAGTCTTGTAAAACTGCTGATTGCATCCTTCATACCATGCAGTAGTGTTATGTCCTCACAGTATCTCTCACTCTTCAGGTGTGAAGAATCTTCACACCTGAAGAGTGAGAATAGTGAATCTTCAGATTCATTAAACTAATTGGAAAAAACGTAATTCAAAATTAATATGTGTCTTCGTAGTAGAAAAGTCTGAATAGATTTTGTCAAGTTCATATATTCTCTGATGACTTTGCAGATTTTTTATATGGGTTTATTTGCTAAACTGATAGCTTCCTTGCAGACATTTCTGTAAATTTTCTTAATGTACACAATCCAGTCATCTACACCTGCTCATTGTAATAAGGGTCATATTTTCCCATGTGTCAAAATACACTGTCAGCAGAATACTGCTGGAGGGATGAATGGATTTTCAGATCTGATGTGTTTGTCAGAAGAACCTGACTTGGAAGCAATTATTCTTGGGTCAGAGGCCTTAAGATGCCTTGCTGCTTTGATATAATTTCGTACAGGATGAAATTAGTACAAAAATGCTTAATGCCATTGGAACCTGAAGATGTCAGAATTTGGTATGTACTTATGGCCTAATGGGGACAAGTACTTACAGTACCCTTTTATCCCTGTGCATGTATAACGTCGTTAGTATTTTCACATATAGCGTGTAAGCATCTAACACCACAGGAAAAATAAATTTTGAGAAATACAGTTGTTAATTCCAGTATATCTAATTTGAATGCCCTAAATTAACATGTTAATTTCTTAACAAGTAATGCTCAGTTATGTACTCTTGGGCAAATAATGTTCCAGCTAGCTATTTCTTTATTGCTGATTGCAAAGCACAATCAGCAATGCTTTTCACCATGAGACCTTTGCTGAGACAGGAGTTTGTAACAAATTCAGGGATAGAATTATATAACTATTTAAAAAAAACCCTCCACATTGATCCTTAAAAAGACTATAAGTAAATGGGTTTTGGGGTTTTATTTTAATTTGTTCCTGACTTAAATCTATTTCAGAAAACAAAAATATTTCATCTTGCTGAGTGTGGCTTCTGCTATAATGCTTGTTCTAGTTTTTAAACTTGCTCTAATGTGTGAATAGCAAATTGCTATTAAAAAGTTTTGTACATAAATGGTATCCAAAATGTTTGCATTGGAGTGGGAAGAGGGAAAATTTTCCTTTGTTCATAACTAAAACTTTCCAAACCTTTGTTGTCTGGCAAGATTTGTGATAATTCAATAGTGATGGAGAAAAAGATAAATATAGGATATATATTTGCTTATCTGGTTTCTTATTCCTGCACTTCGAAATAGAGCAGTAGTCCTGAAGGAAAATGATTTTCTGAGAGCATTTGTTTGCAATTTAGGCTGGAGAGACCTGTAATCTTGTTGCCTAGTAAATGTTATTGCTATTTCAGATTTTTCTGGTAGGGTGAACAGATCGAAGAGGAGAGGTGATACAGCCAAGTCAATGATGTTGCAATGTGAAGTTATGTATTTAACAGTTAAATCATTATATTGCACCACTTTCAGATTCAAGATTTTATTTCATTAGAGGTATTCATTTAGGAGGATTTTGTGAGATTGCTTGAGGTCTCTGGGAAGAGCCTTTGCTTAACAGGTCAGTTCATTTATTGTTTTAATATGTACTGCAAAATGAAATTCTTAGCCTTTTCCTTTTCAGATATCCTTGTCAATTCACAAAGCATGAGATTGTAGAGCAATTTGTGATAGATTCAATCTCAGGAAAACAGTAATGGTAGCTTTTTTTCCTCTGTGCTTCTGCACAAATTAAAAGGGTTTGTGAAGTTGACGATTAGCCTTAAATATGATGCCAAGGAGGTCTATTAATTTTTAGGTATGGAGACACATCTTTGTCTTGTAATTACTGTCTTTTTACCTTTAAAAATGTACAAATTCATCTCTCTACTTTGATTCTATTTTCTGTCTGCCCATGCTATCATGGGTGGTTTTATATGCACTTGCACAGCAATCTCATGTCATGTAATTAATATCTACAAACTATTCGAAATTTGTAGTGTTACATTTGTTTATTAGTTCAGCAAATATACATTAATAAATTCTAAACCATTAGTGGGAAGTATGCATCCACTAGTTACTGATTTAACTGGAAATTAATCTGACAGAGGAAAAGCAATTTATTGCAATGATAGGAAAGGTATGTTTTTGTTTCAAATATGAAATGTCTAAAAAGGCTTGTTGTGTATTTAGCTAATAAGATTGTGTATGGGTTGCTTCCAGTCAATGCAAGTGTAAGACATGCTGTCACTAATTAGTATGCACTGCCAGACTTTGATTATACTGGCTCTTTGACCTATTTTTAACAGAAACTAGGGCAGTCCTTTGGATTGCCTTTCCCTGTCCCTGGACACCCTGCTGTGTTATGTTCTTCATATTTGACATTATAACATTCAGCTGCAGTGCCAAACTGCAGAATATTCCTCGGGGGCTTTCATTGAAACAGATGTAACAGATGTCTGCCCACTCTGAAGGTGCACAGTAGTTTCTGATCAGTCACACAGTAAATGATTTTTGTACATTGTTTATTAAAGATTACTTTAGTCAAGAGCACCTTTTAGAGCATACTATGGGGAAGGTTCTTCTAGAAATTATTTTCAGATCGATCTGAAAGATGCTTGTCTGTCCTTCCTCACCATGTTCAGTTGCATTTCAGGTATGGCTAATGACTTATTAGCCTGTTAGGTATCTAGGAGTTAATATATTACCTATTAAACTGCAGACACTTGCATACTGCTGTAGATATGTCATAGCTATTGGGAATTTAAAAAAAAAATGTCCCCAAAACTCCTGTCAGGATATTCAGTAATGCATGGCTTTGCTAGGGACACGTTTTTAACATGCTTTAAAATGATTGCAGCACAGCAGACTTCAAATACTTCAGGACTAGACAAAAAAATTTTGCTTTGCTCTGTTTAAAGTTGTTCCTTAATATGCCCATATGTACCTTTGGGGAACCAGGAGTGTGTGACTGGCAGTTTTTAGACAAGCCAAGCAGGCAAATACATGAAGTGAGCCATGCTAAAACAAGAGGGGAAGTGAGAGGTTGGCTGTGGATGTGAGAGTGGGCAGAGGAGAAGGAGGAAACAGTAGCCAGAGAATGTGGGAGCTGAAAACTCTGCTTAAGCAGGGATGTGTGGAACAGATGCTTGGGGCTGGAGTAGATATTTGCCTCTCAGATGTGTTTTGAAATGAAGGACAAGAGGAACGTGTGATGACAGGAGGGTTTGGGTAGCAGGTAGTCATGAGATGGTTTTGCTGGAAGAACGGAAGGAGAAACTGTGTCTTCAGGGCTGCTGGGCATGGGTGTGAGTAGGTGTCCCTCCCTCTGTGCAGGAAGGTAGAGAAGGGAATGGGTGGTGCTGTATGGGGTGTGCCTGTGCAATTATTTTTTTCCTTCAGGAACAGCACAGTCTAGAAATAAAATGTTATGCTTGCCCGCTTGCACTTCTTTGCGGTGGCCAGAAATTCTATAGGCAGTCTATACAGAGGCAGTTCTGTCACTGATTTCCCAGTGACTGCTCCCTTCTGTCCATTCTGCAGAATCTTCAGCAGTTAGCT
Source organism: Heliornis fulica (assembly GCA_013399135.1). Taxonomy (NCBI): domain Eukaryota; kingdom Metazoa; phylum Chordata; class Aves; order Gruiformes; family Heliornithidae; genus Heliornis; species Heliornis fulica. The sequence goes on from VXBZ01012308.1 coordinate 159,430, forward strand.
TCCTTTCTTGTTTCAACCTTTGGCAACTGAAACCCATAGATACCATCCCTCCCTCCTTATCTACTACACTGCTTCTATCAGAAGCCATCGTCTACTTGGGTGGTGGGAATGATGTTGCCTCTTCCCTTGCTCTCATCCTCCCCTGAACAACCTCCTTATAATATTTGCATATAGCCTTTGTGCTGGGATTAAATGGGTCAGTAATGGTGTTGGGTTGCCCATGCACAGACTGACTGAGAAGAAGCCATGCTCTTCATGGTTGATTGAACTAGTAAAAAGACTTTGGTCCCACTCTTGGTGAGAAATGCTGGCATTTCGCTTCAGGAAAGCAAACCATGGACCAAAATAGGCAGTGATTATTGTTTCCTACACAGGTAGGATATAGATTCAGACACTGTACTGAGTGCAAGGTGGTGAAGCCACATGTTTCTCCCTGAGAATTTGTCATGCCCAAAGTCAAATGACTGTTTCGGAAAATCCCACTGGATTTACTTCCCTGAGTCAGGAAATGTTTCTTTCACTGCTACACTGAAAATGCCTGTTTGTCTCTCTTGGGCTGTGATAGCATGCTCATTACTGAACTTATATCTGATTGCTACACAAAGACATTACTTGATTTTTAAATCAACATATTTGATTTTTTTCATGTTTTATTAATAACATTGTCTTCTTGTTGGAAAATTAATTCCAACCATCATGTACAGTGTTATCCTAGCAAGCAGGATCACTTCATGCATATGTAATAGTCTTACCATGTCATAATCTCTCATCTTTTGCCGCTGCATTGGAGTAATGAGAGAACTTGCTCTACTCTTCAAAATTTATTACAGCACTTGAGGTAAATCACTGTGGTAGCCTTAAGTAATCTGGGGATGATTTATAAATCACCTAAGAAGGTTCATGGATGGATACTTATGCTTTGCTTGCCTAGATCTGCAGTTGCATGGTGTCCTCTTTGAGTGATTTTGGACCCCATTCTAGTGCAGGGGTTCATATAGAACAGTTCTGCAGGATGCCACTTTGGAAGGCATTAGATGGTGGAAAGACCAGCCAGATTCTCCTGATGAACACTGAGGAGGTAGGGCAAACATTTAAGATGACCACACAGTACCATGATGACAATAATTAAGTTTCACTTTTCTGGTGCTTCATAAGGTAGCATATATTTTAATGCCACAACTAATGAGCAGAAAGCAAATAAAACTTCAGCTGAAAACCCCAAATTTCTTGAAGATATCCTGGAAGGTAATACTGAAAAAAGGTCCCTTGTAGGTTCCTAGCATGGTGACTGACCTAGCATCGACTCTCAAGTTTCATGAAGAACACAGTTTCTCAGGGTCAAAGGTACTGGCTGTGTTTTTCATACCACCTTTGTGCAAATGTCATGACTCCTGTATATTGTGTCGTATGCTGTGTTCTATTGCTTCCTTCAGTGACTATCCTGCCATTAATTGCAAACCCCAAAAAAGCAAAGATCAACATTGGTGCTTGGTTTACAACACAGCTCTTGTCCTAGGTCACAGTGATTGCAAAACAAGGGTCCTACAGACACCTTAGGAAATACAGTAGAGAACATGGCGGTGGAACTCATTTGTGAATTGGTAAAATAAAATGCCTGGGAAGTTGTGCTAGGGACCTACAGGTGATGAGTAAGAATTAATTTCCTTTTCTCATGCTACTACTTCAGGTATTACCCAGCATTCCCAGTATAATGATGTGCAGCCCTCTGGAGTTTGGATTATCGAAGTCACTGCAGTATCAAATAGTGTCAATGCAGCTTTATGACAAGAGTCACAAGATTGTGTGCACTGTCCATGTTTTTCTGTGTCCTGTAGTCCTGTGTTTAGACTTATTACTCAGGGAGGTCTTGCAGGTGATAGGAAATTAGTAATAATGAAAGTAGAAAAGATGTTTAATGGCATAGGCCATTACAGTTATGACACATAACTTGAATTTTTCCATCACAAACAGCTACAGTGAGATCTCTATAAGTAGCATTTATCAGTTGCAAGGAGACAGTACAGGCACTTGCTTTTTCCCTTCTATAAACTCTAAAGGGAAGGTGTGTCCTGTAATTAATTGCAGTGGTGCGACTTTGAAATGGTACTGGCTCTTTCAAGATGTTTGGTTTATAAGCCATTTACCACTGAAGTTACTGTGTTGTGAATCACTTTTGCTTTCCAAAACTGGGACACTTTTTTTTGAATAAGAAAACCCTTTTTTTTTGCTCATGTGTGCATTTGATGGCTGTATTTACTGTAAGATTTTTAAAAGGACCACTGTCTCCTTGACAGTGTCTCTTTGGGGTGTGTCTGTGAGCCCAAGATGTTTTTCTGGTGTGAGTGGCTCCTGTATCCCTGTGATTCAACACAACTGACTTTAAAATTATTATTCCTAATTTTTTGAGAAAGGAGAACACTGTTTGTTTTTAATAAGGTCAAGAAATGCTCACAATGACTATGTAATTCAAAAAGAAAAAGAAATAAATTGGCTAGCTATGTTCAAGACTTCTGGGCCAGAAAGGGCATCCTTTATCTTTGTCCATTGCTTTTGTCCATACCTTTTGGTAGCTTCTTCAGAGCTGCAGTGGAACAGTGTGTCTGAGGTGCTTGTATTCAAGGTGATAGTAGCACTCCCTCGTCTTTCCTCTTTTGACTCTCAACTTGGGGAATACAGTGGTAAACCATGCTGAAGTATATAAGTTTTATTTCACCTTTTAAGTGTATTTTGCAATATTTTGGGGTTTAATCACATGAAAGAGCATACTTTGAAAAAGTCATTAGCAGAAGCTAGTAAGATATCAGAGTATTGCCTATGGTGTGTATATGTATAGTAAATTTTGAAATGTTTCCATTACAATTATAGGGTATGCTACAGGTACCCCAGCATCATTAAATAGGCTGGTTTAGATGCTTATTTGCATTTTAACTTCTGCAAGCATGTTAAAAACCAGCAAATACCAGAAACCAGCTTCTTTGGAGGGTAAGCAGTAAGCCTTTTGGATTTATGCAGTGCTTGCTGAAGAAAAGTCTCGATCCTACATAAATCTAAAAACAGAAAAAAAAAAGAAAAAAAGGTTTCTTCTGGCCATGGATAGACTACCACGATTGAGAACTGCAAGATAAATACCAGTTTGAAAGTTGGCCTAGAAAGACTCAGCATAAAACACGAGTTTGGAATAGAGATGGCTTGAAAATGAGTTTCCTCCAGGTGATTGGCACAGTGAACCTGTCCTGAAAGAGAATAGGTGTTCTGTGATGGTGTCTTTCTATGTACAGTGATCATATGTGTTAACTTCCCTTTTTACAACTATTGTTTGGGCAAACAAAGCTGCAAGGAGGCAGCTTCTCAGGCCTTGAATAATTTTGGCTGCTCCATTGCAAAGTGGGGTGTAGCTAAGTTCTGCTGGGTTAAGAAGAAAATGAACTGTGTGTGACTCCTTAATATTATGCTCTCAGTAAGGGAGAGTGAATGAAGCTACAGCCAGAGGTCAGGTTGTAGAGGCATTTTTCCTGTCTGGCTCTACTACAGGTGGATCTGTGATAATGCTGGTTGCCAGTGTTGCCCAGCTTTTTTTTTTTCTTTTTTCTCTGTAGGATGCCCATTTTACTTCATAACTTCTAACTTTAGGGTTGAGCTTCAGGTTAAGGTTTTCTTTCACTTATGCTAATGTATTTATGACCAAGAATGATGGTTGGAAAATCCAAAATCCTTTATTCCTTCCAAACAAATAATCATCTTCCAAATATTTTATTTACAAAATGAATTTTTATCATAGCACTCATAGGATCATCTTTTTACAGTCCAAGGTGTGTTTATTCCTACTCAAATCTGGTCAAACTTTGAGCACACCTAGAAGCATTAGTTGTGATTAATTAAAATATGATCTTTAATTTCCTACTTCAGTAGGAATGAGCAGTTTGCCTTCAAAAGCTAGTTTCATATTAGTGCTTACAAATACTGAGCTGGTTGGCAGAAGTTAATTATTATTCCTTACAGCCACACTGGAGCTAGAACAAGAGGTTTTAAGTAGACAGCTAGATGATGTACTGTTTTTGTACAGTCCTTGCTTACATGATTTGTTTATAATGACATGGGTTGCTACACTGTATTTCAAAATAACCAAAACCCACCACCCAGAATCAATGACATGATTTTTAAGGCTGCCCTTGGGAGGATTTCATATTAATTGTATTACTACTGATAATCTAATTATGTGGTTTTCATTTTTGATAGAAAAATATTTATTATGATTAATAAGGAAGTGTTAAGACTTGTTACTTTCATAAGTATGAAATAATTTATTTTTTATAATACTTCATTTGAAAGTGTCTACTGGAAGTGTGCAGCATATGCTGAAAATAAGCAAATGTCAACATGTGCTGGAGTGCCCCAATGTCAACTTAATCAAAGTACAGACAATGTTTTTCCCTGACACTGAGCCCAGCGTTTGGTCCATTTATGAAACATTCCTCGTGTTGCTCAGTATTATTATTTTCTAAGCCTTTTTCCTTCATGCATTGCTGCTATTAACTGATATTTTTACCATCTGGTTTTGGGTGGAGTAAGAAATTGATTAGTGATTAAAATATTTCCAAGCCTATCTATAATTTAAATGTAAAAACATATCATTTTAAGTGTCATTGAGTTTAAATGGAAATTGTGACCAGATTAATAATGTGTTGAGCTTGTGTGATGGCACATCTCCAAAGCATCAGCTCAGTGCAAACCACTACATCTGCATTTCATGACTTCAGGGGAATGCCAAGATATTTCCATGGGGTCCAAAGGCAGAGCTCTATAACAAGGCAATAGATGCCTTCTGGTCAAACAGTCACAGAAAATATTTGAGCTATGTGTGGCCTACTAGTGTGTCTCCTTCACTGGAGACACACAGGACTGTTTTAATGCAGTTTATTTCTTCAAATTTTAACACAATAGTTTAATTTAGGCCCGTGAATATGTGAACACCTAAGAATGAGATAGAAGGTAGAATATGGTTATTAATAGTGAAATACTGGAGCATCCTGCTAACACATCTGTGCATGGGACTTTAAATCCCAGACCTATGTGAGGAATTGGTGCTCTGGTGCCTTAGTCTTGGAATGGCTTAGAAGTGTGCAGAATAGGAAGAGCAATTGAAAGAAATCACGATTGGTGGAGAGAGCTTCATTGCGAAGGGTTAACAAGCTTCCATGTGAAGGTGTTGCTTGTGACTTCTGTCATGTAGCTTTCACTATAGAAGCTAGGAAGAACATGAACTTCAAGCAACAGAACAATTGGACTGTAGCATTCATGCATGTGGATGCATGAATTTGTGTGGCTGCTGTAGGGACAGCCTTCTAAAATACAGTTTCCCTTGGGAGAAGGTCTGGATATCATTGCTTTTTTTTGCCTTGTGTGGCTGCTAGCACAAAGCATTTTCCTCATCTATTTTTGCTGGAGAAGAACTTTGGTTGAATTTTTGATTTGTGAGCTTAAATAGATGGGAAAGTATGGGGCTGCACTACTTGTTTTACTTTGAACATATCAGAAATTTTAAGGCAAGATCTTGTTCTATGAAGGTTAAACCAAATGCAGCTCTTCACTGTGGTTTTCTAACATTTGTTTGCGCCCTGTCTTTGCTGTTTATTATTTGTGTTACCTTAAAACATCTTAACTGCTATCGTAAAAATCTGGGTGCACCAGCCACAGGCACCTCTGGATTGAAAAGCCAGAGTGCAAAAAGGAACACACCTTCTGCCACAGAACCTCTCTCGCATCCAGAAGCAGCAGCTGGTGGATGGACTTATGATTTCCATATCACATGATAGACCTCTAATATATTTGTAGTAAATTTATATTTAAGTATCTTTATAGTACAATATAACTGTAATATAAATACACTTAAAATGCACTTGTGCTATCAGATAAAGTGCATGATATTTCCTGTTTAACTTGAATTTTTAGGAAGGAATCTGAACGATACTTAAAGAAAGAGCAGGTGGACTTTCTATAAACAGTGGCACTTGTTGTTTTTCAAATTTCACAGACCTACCAGATCATCAGAATGTTTCATTGCCTTTTCGTATTTCTTATCACAAGACATGTATGCTGAGATGCATCCTCAGTGATGGTAAGTACTAAGCAGTATCGATAGGAAACTCTCATATCATGAAATCAAAGGTGAATTTCTTACCTGTCTGTAATGAGCATGTTCACGAAGCAGAAATGACAAATAACTTAGAGATCCCTGATACTCGGAGATTTGGGGTCTTTTCATATGAGAAATCTTTCCTTCTGGATGAGCCGTACATTTTCCATGTTGACTCATTCTATCTGAAACGTGTTTTGTATATTGTCTTGCATCTGAAGAAAAGGAAAGGCAGCATGGAGGATGGGAAGGAGACCAAAGCTATGGATTTGATTAGGTGTGTCAGGCAACCCAAACATGAGGTGAAATATGGACCAGATAACCATCTTGGCTGAGGTTCAAATGGGGTTGGAATTAATTTTTTGACAGGGCTCCCTTCCCTGCTGCAGGAAGGCTTGCATACAGTCGAGGGATTGATAGGAAAGGATGGGATTATTACAGTCTGTGTGTAGTTTATGGTTGGTTTTTTTTCAGTTGCTTGCAAAATTTCTTTCATTTTTTTAGATGCTTTGTGGAAAGCAATGATTGTTAAGGACCAGCTGTTGAGGAACCAGTTTCCCAGTTGTTACCATAGGAATATGGACTTCTACCTTGGTCCTTTTCTGTCTTAATGCAGAGGGAGTAAATATTTCTGTAGGCAGTTAGCTTCTGTCACCCACATTTAGTTTGTTTCCCCTTGGTTTCTAATAAGCTAGAAACATGATGAGAGCAGTAAGGAGTAGTGAGAGTGCCAAAACATCTCCGTTACTTTCCAAGCAGCCATAGTAATTACTTGACATGGTTTTGTCATACTGTTGTTCTGAAATGTATTTCCTCTCTAGTTACTTTGTGGAAATCTCAAATAGACTTACAGGATATTGTGACAAGCTACATTGGTTTCATCAGTTCCATTATGTCTTGGATCCTGCATTTTGGTCCTTCATTATTTATCTCTTACAATTGCCTTGTGTGTGCTGTAGTGATTAATGAACCTTGATATTATCAAGAATGAGAATTCAGCTTTTTAATAAAAAATGATGTTGTTTATGAAGCAGAGGGTCTTTACCCACAGCCATTGGACCTGCAGACCCACTGGTGGGTGTTTCCCAGTGCATAGCTGTGCTGTTATGCCACGTTTTGGTTAACTCCAGTTTAATTTTGCTGTACATGAAATGCAAGTCTCCGCATTCAGATGTGGATGACTCTTGTTTCACACTAATATCTTGTTGTAGCAGATGGTAGAGGTGTTGGGAGCTGCTGAAAACTGCCATGTTTATTATACCTCCTCAGCACAGAGTAGCTCATCTGTTCCTGCTGGCAGTGGTTCCTCAGGGACTAGGTGCCAGTTAGGATATTCAAAACACATTGTGTCCTGGCCATGGTCTTGCCTGGCTTTGCATACTCTTGCTTTTGACTGTAAGAAAACCTTTTGTATAGAAAGGAGCACGTGCTGGACAAATGCTTCAAACCTTCTCCAAGTTGAATTTATCTGTAGAAAGCATGAAAGTGGGATGAGTGCTGCTAGGCAACCTCATCCAGTTCTGCCATTGTGTTTTTTAAATGGTGCAAGAGAAGGAAACGGTTGATAAATCCTGTGAGTCCCATGACTACTGTCTGTAAGGAACAGGGTTACCCGAAGTTGTGTTTCTGCAGTATAGCATGCAGATGCTGAATGTAGTGTCCAACCTGGCTGAGCTATTGGTACAGAAGCAGCTGTGGTAGCCTGAGCTAGTAGGGTCCTAATGTTTGAATTGTGTTGTTGAATCCTAACCAGGTTAAAATGTAAAGGGATATAACACAACTCGTGCCAGCAGCTTAAGTTGCAACATAAATTCAAACACAGCACTCAAATTCTGAAGTTACATCACTACTAAATGTGTGATGGTAATCGTGGTGTTCCTTTTGATTGTGCTTCTGTGGGGCAGGCTTTTAGATTAGAACAGGAATGGATCTGCTTCCAACAATTAAATGGTTTGGTTTGGTTTAAGCCTCTGGAAAGACGAGACTATTAATATAGTTACTGATCACTTAAAGGTTTGTAAAATAAATGGGTGACAAGTATTTAGCTTACTTGGTGTAATGTGGACTAGGAGGGAGTTCGAGAGAACCTAACCAAACTAGGCAATGAGGATGAGGTTGCATCTAACATCAAAGGGAATGGTAATGAAAGTTCATTTCTCCTTTAGCACCTCTGGGTGCAAAAGTGAATGCTCCAGAGTCTGTAACAGGGGAGGTGCTGCAGTCATACAGTCACTGTTCTCTGGGTGGCTGTATCTAGCTTGGGCAGCTTGACAGCAGATGAAAGTCAGCATAGACAAGTGTGAAGTATCTTGCATCAGAAGGAACAACTTTAAATTACTTGCACACGTTGCTGGATGTGAAATTAACTGCTCCAGGGGAAAAAAAATATCTTGGCATGATTATGGATACATCATTGAAAACATCTGCTCTTTATAACTCTGGTCAAAAGAGAAAAGAAATTTCATCTCCAGCACGAATGATCAGTGGATTCCCTGGAGCATTGGGATGGATAGTGTTTGTAGGGCCAAGTTTTCATCTGAGCATGCATGTTGGGACACAGCTCACTGACAATCGATGACATGAGCTCCCTGCTCAAAATCCAGTTGCTTTTCCTGCCTGCCTTTAGACTTTCAGCCATGTAACACAATGAGTTACTTCTGCAACTGACAAAGTTTTCCATGCAAGAGAAGATGAAAATCAAGGATGAGTTAAAAATAAATGGAAAAAAAATGAGCCATCGTTAGCATGATGATAGAAACAGCAGCTCTTCTGTTCTTGAGACCAATCAGTTTTTCTTGGGGAAACTGAGGTACTGTAGGTGAGAGTATAACCATCTAGACTGTAGGAATACTAAAATATAACTTGCTTTTAGTTAGAGGTGAAACAGCCAAGTATATCTAAATGAATCGTAGCTTTTATTTTTTAAATCTCTCTTACAGGCTTGCCTTTACTAATAATTTTCATTAAGATGAAAGTACAGGGGATATTTTTGCACAAGCTCTTTTGGGATTAATTTTATTTCCTCTCCACTTCAATTAAAACCTAGTGGGAAATTAATTATTTGGGCCCAAACCTCTCCTTTAGGAACTTGACACAGTATAAGGATTTAAATATTACAGAGGAATAATGGAATGAGAGAGTTAACGCTTTCTGAGTTTGACAGCTATGCAGGGTACACAAAGGTAAGATATGATATGTAATCTTTCTCTGGAAAAATTTCTGGCTGAGACTGGTGCATGTCCCTTAATATTTCACTGTGTGCACAGTTCTGTAAGGAAAACACAGTGCTGTGTGATGACAAGTTTGTTACCTCTGTTAAGAAAGAGACTTTAGCTATGGGCAATGAAAATCAATTGGATGAGATCACCTTTCTCCTTCGGTTGATTGGCAGTAGTGATGAAAATAGCTCAGGCACCAAAATCAGCTCTTGATGTTGAAAGACTCTGCGTCAGGATGACTTGAAGCTATTGACATAAAGACTTTGTTTCCTTGTTGATTCCAGAACAATCTTGGCTATGAGTATAAAAACTCCAGGAAAAAATGTAGGGGTGTCTTAGGGATTCACTCTGGGGTATTTACATGAGAGCAGGATCCTATTGTTTACCTAGCTCCTTCCTAGGCTCCTACTTCTGCTGTTTATTCATTTTATATGCCCTTGGAGCTAGCTTAGTCTTGAGGACTTCAGAAAAATCTCTCTGAAACTTCATATGTAGCACAGAGTATTTTTGAACATGTGCTGGGAGAACTCATTAGCTTCTCTGACCTCAGTAATTTTTTATTTTTTATTCCTGAAATGATATCCTGGTACATGGTGAGAATTTTGACTTAAAAAATACTGGAGCAATTGTTTTTACAGATCTAGTCAGGAGGAAAATACATTTGCATTATTTGCATTAAAGGATCATTGTCTCCTTACGGAGAAGGAAAAGGATGTTAATTAACCCAGTAGCCACTCCCTTTTGCTGCATTACTTGCCTTACTCCATTACACCCATGGTGCTGGCCACAGCCTATCAGAGGTGCCCAGCAGGGCTGGTGTGGGCGGCAGAAGGCTCTGACCTTTTGGAGCCACCCAGGCGTTTCCCTCGAAGAAATGCAGAAGTATGTGAAAACATTAGTGTCGTCCTTGATATTTCCCCTTCTCTCTTCTGTCCTCACTGGTTTTATTCAGTCTCCTCTTCTAAAGGGGTAGAAAGTCTTATTTTTTTGTTTTGTTTCACTCAAGATTCTAGTAGGTTGCTCATTTGGGGAAAATAACAATATTAGTGTTTTAGTCAAGATTCATTTGCAAAATTGGAGGGATTTTTCAAGTGATGTTAAATCCTGCTGCTCCATGGGACAGTGCTGGGCACTGGCTGTGGAAAGTGTCCACACTTTAATAGGAATCTTGTTGGGATTAATCTCTTTTCTCTATTTTAACAGAAAAAGTGGAATACTGGTAGTCCAGCGACTTGACTACTTACACAGTGCTGACTCCTCTGTGTATCGGCGACTAAAACATACTTTGTTACTTCTATGTACCATATTACTTTCCTGTGTAAGTAATTACTGTGGTTGCCTCATTAGCTTTCTGAAATGAACAGTGGGTGGAGAAGTGCCAGTGAAACACATTGTTTAGTAAGTTGTGAATCATCCCTTAAATAAGTTTGTGAGGCTTTTACTTTAGAATGCAGAAATAAATATCTGGGCTTCACACAGGTCAGCCTTCATTTGCAGCAATGAGTTTAAAAGATGCAGTAAGTGAAGGACGGCTTTCAGGAAAGGTGAATCTTTCACAAATGACCTGAGTGAAGTGCTCCTGTGTCATTGAGTTACTTCAAAGAGCTGCCTGAGACAGTTTTCTGATTTCACCATTTTTCAATGCATTAGTGTTGAGTTTGACTTGAACTTGGAGATACTGTAACACATCAAAACATCTGTTTGACTAAAATAAAAAGCCACCATATACTTCTATTTGGAATGGGCTTATTTCATATAAAAAAAGGTACAGGAAATAGAAACATCTTCAGTGAAGGGATGAGTTTGAATGTGTTTGTAGCAGACATGTCAGCTGTAATGACCTTTGCAAAAATCTCATTTTGTTTTGAGGTTTTCATAAGGCTCATGTGGTTAAGCCAGTCTGGTCCACGTTGGAGGAGGTTTCTAGGATTTTCTTTATTATTATTATATTTTTGGACAACATTCTAAAACGTTCCCTATTGCATCATCTAGCTGAATTGCTTAGTTTGATTTTTTTTCTTCTCAAGCTCAAGCTGATGGGAATGTTGTACTGGAAGTCATGCTGGGAATACTTTCCTAACAAAAGCACAGCTCCCAGATCATAATGTTCAGGAAAAAAAGTCTGTTTCTGATACTGTGGTGCAGTTTGTTCAGTGAAAAATTAGCTGTCAGTGACTGTCCCCACAGGCCCATCCTGCATACCAGAAGGACTGCAGAAATATATACCAAGTGGTTTGAGGCTTTGAATAGCTAAACTAGACCATATTCCTCAGAGAACTTGTGCCATTTAATACAAGTATTCTGAAGAGACACCCCCATTTCTTTAATCTCTGAAATCATTGTTTAGTTGAATTCCTAGCTAAATTTTATTCTGTAAAAATAATAATTTAAAAAATTGCTGGCGGTTATTTCTTATTTTTTAATATTTAGCAATTTTATAGCTTGGTTTCCATCTTAAACTACAGTAACAGGGGAGCTGGGAGTTCTTTTTATTTGGACTGTTCTGGCCAAGTTCCTTGTGGACATGCTCAAAGGCTAAATGCAGTAATGTGTGGATAAGAATATGCATTAATAGGTCAACAGATGAAGTTGCTGCATAGTAACTGCCAGTTGCGTAGCTAATGTAGAATGATTTAATTAGCTCCTTTTTTTTCATTGCACACTGTACAATGAATTACCCAAACTGTATAATACAGTTGCTGAAATTAGATATAAAATGTGCCATTATCAATTAAAATGTGTTGGATTTCCTCTTAAAATCTTGGGCAGCCAATCTATGTAACATGGGAGAAAAATTGACTCCAACTGGTATCTTTATAGGTACCCAGTTTGTGGATCATCAGATGAAATTCTTTGATTTCAGTTTTCTGAAGTAAGACTGATAAAACTGTAAGAACATCACCCAGAAGATAATACCATATCTAATCCCAGTGTCAAAAAGCAGTATGATGCAGTGGGGTATATTATAAATGTGTCACAAAAAATTTGTCTAATGGATCCTCAAATGTTTAGAGTCAACGATACAAGGTAAATAAGAATGGTAAATCTTCACTTAAAAATGCTCTCAAAATTAAGAAGTGTGAGGAATTCTTCCATCACTGAATGTTTTATTTTGAAGCTGACCATCCCAGACTCTGAGGGAAAGGGATTGGAGGAAGGTATAATGAGATAAAGGAATCTACTTGATTCTTTAATAGCAAAGAGAAAGAAAGTGCTCTGAAAATTACTAAGGATTCAATTACTGGTGTTTATATTTGATGCTAATAGTATTCATGTTGACCTAAAATTGAGTGTGGTTGGGCAAAAAAATTCTTTTTTTACAATGCTTTTGCTTTTTGCAGTTTTCACACTTCTGTGTTGGTTTTTTTTTTCCTGCCTCCCCAAATTCACACTGTAGGAAGCCCAAAATAACCATGTAGCTAGACAAGCAGTCAGCTCTCCTCACCAGCTGCAGAGAGTTGGTTTTTATTTCTGACCTGGAATCAATTTGCTGGTAACAAACATATAATAGAGCATGGGAACAGAGAAATAGTCTCACAAATTATCTAGATTTTGGGTGTGAAGCAAGAGAATGGAAGTCTTGCTTTCAGGTGAAGAGAAGACTTGAGTACTTAAATCTGATAATAATCTCATCCAAACATACCCTTCTGGAGTCAATGTGTTTAACCACAAGCCACAGTTTATATATGTAGTATGTAGCTAAAAGATTTACTTAAACTTCAGCTCAACTACAGAGAAAGATCATTTATAGTACAAAAGGAATCATCTTAATTTCTTTAAAGAAGGCATTGCAGGGGCATGAATAACTGCATATGGTGGGTATTACACACTCTGTAATTGGAGAGACACGAAGGTGTATTTAGAGTGTAGCCTTATGTAATAGGTTGTCTCTCGCTGCTGGGAGTGGGGAGGCAGAGCAACAGATATGTGTCCTTCTTCCTGTCTTTGAGCAGGGAGGCAGGTCAGTCCTGGGGAGACCCTAACTTCCAGAGGGCTCAGTACACTTAGCTCTTGTCTTCTACAGAGAATCCTGTGAAGAGCTTTAACTAAGGCTCCATTTATCAATGGCATTTTCTATAGAAAGTTCTGAGATAATGATGCAAAAAGCCTGTGCCTGTCTGAGGTCTCACAAGCTTCAGACTCTGCTGGTTATCCCTTGAACTGACAGGGCACAGCTTTGACCCAAGTGTATGATTAAAAGATTAATCAGAAAAGTTCTGGTTGATTGCCTGGCAGGCAAGCTAATATTTATTACAGGATTTGGGTTTACATTTTTTGGATGTGATTCATTTCCAGCCATTAAGGCATTATTCAGTGATGCATTATATCTACTAAATGAACTATTGATCATTTTAACATCAATTATTTTACTTTTTCATGAATTATTTTTTCTATGCAAAGGTTGACTCTTTTTGGAAGAGGACTTAGTAGAAGTCATAGTTTGCTTCAGCTGCTATTTTTCCGAACTTTGTGCTAGTTCTTGGGTGGATGGTTACACTCAATTTTCCAAGCTTCCCTTGTACATTAATAGCTGGATGTATGATAGTAGTGATCTATGAACAGGCATAGAAAGTCATGTTGGAAATGGACAATCTTGGGCACTTATTTACATGCTTTCAAAAACAAGAACTGTGGTTTCTGCTTTGCTTTCACAAAGGTGTTTTACTTTGCTGGTGAAGCAAATGTTAACCTAGAATGAGAAGGATCAGTACAGCTTGATATTCCCACTTATTTAGAAAACCTGGAAAGAGTGTTCTTCATAAAACGAAGCATTTGTTCTTTAATTTATACATCTTGCTTTAAACTTTTATGAGGTTTTAAATAAATATATTCAGTGCTGTCATTGCTATCTTGGAACAACATTATTTTTTATAGTATATTTCTTTTAATTGGGAGCTAGGTAGAAGATCAAATTAAGCTCTTACTGAAGCTTTTAAATTGGGTACTGAACAATTATTTTTGAAGAGCCTGTACTTTTATGATAGGGATTGCGGACCAGGTTGATAAAAAGAGGAGGGAAAAAAAATCAATTTAGACCTATTCATATTTTAATTCATTACTTTGATATTACTCTATTAAAATAACAATTAATTTATGGAAGCCAATATTATGCAATTGCATTGGAAGAGGTGAAAATGCAAGGTAATAATGATAGATTTATCAAGTTACTTGGTTGGAACTTATTACCTTGAGTGACAGTAATTTTGTACTCAGTTAAAAGATTGCCATTAATAATAGAGTATCCAAGGATCAGGATTTGAACTGATAGATCCCTCTCTTCACTTTAGTTCTATATATTGCAAATAAGGATTTGGCACTGATGTGGCAATGAAAAAAGTCTTAACTGAAGTTCATTTTTATTCTTCAAATAAAATTTGAATAGGTCTTTAAGTACGTTTTGTCTCCTCCTGGCACATATTGTACTGGTACCTAAAAGCAAGCTTTAGTCAGAACTATTTATATGTAATACTGTGGTTAATGCACCAAACATTCTTGAAAAGTATATTACTGTCTGCAAAATGTGTTTTTAGCTCTGTAGAAAGTGAAGCAATTAGTACCCAAGAGATATTTGCTTTTAGTTTTTCAGAAAGCATTTACTGTGGTAGGTTAAAGACTGATGTTTACTGCATGCTCCCACACAAAAGCTTTGCTTGTTCCATTGGTAGCCTATATATCGTGAAGCACTTACAGCTTATTGCATCCTGAATCCTAGGGTTTAGGACTACACTGTGTTTTTGACTGGCTAGATTGAAAAAACAGCAATATGCCAGAATTCCTTGTTGAAAAAGGTCACTTGAGGTACTGTAAATCCTAAATAAATTTTGTAGGGTTTTGGTAGTGGTTTTTATGGTTTTTGCTGAGACTGCTTTGAAGAAACGCAAGTAGAATATTTATTTTGTTTTCTCAGTTGATAATAAGCATCTCTAATATTCTGCTAACATGCTGATTTTTAGGAAGAAGGGTGAAAAAACACCAAAAAATCTAAACCAACTATGTCAAGTGTGAACCTCAAATAGGTCTAATTCCTGCTGGGTGCCACTATCATCGTAGCTGTGACACAACAGCCTGCCTGACATCAGACCAACCTACACTACTGGTCAGGACAGCAAGGGGGTGGTGTGGGGAAGGACCCAGGAAAAAAAAACCAAACAACTTTTTCACTTTTTTTTTAATTGCAATTGGTATGAAACCACAGATGCTGAGTCCTGCTCACTCAATGTAGTCACCAGAGCTGAACAAAGCAGCTGATTTTTGGCATATCCCAGCTGCAGGCACGGGGTGTTCTGGTCTGGCTGCTGTGGAAGCACAGGGATGGTGCCCCCAGAGCCCGACCGCAGGCAGCAACTGCGATGCTGTCCCATGCTGTGAGCTGTATAATGCATCATAGATGTGTCCCAGACGAAACCAGGCTCTTCAGTGGTGCCATCAGAGATGCTTAACCAAATAGATATCAGCAGGATCTGTCTGCTGTATGTGTGGAATATTACTCATTTATGGAAGACTAACAATAAATATATGTTTTCAAGTGAACTAAAACCAAAATGAATACATTAAATTATTTCCCCTATGTTCCTTCAACATGGCAGAAAACATGGGGGCGTGACATTACAAATTGGGATGATTGCTTTAATTTTTAAATGAGCAATTGTGTGCATGGGAACCTAGTATCAAAAATAATCCTTTTAATATATTAGACCCATAGACTGTAAAACTCGATCTGCATGGCTTAATCTGTCATGCCAAAGGTAATGGCAGCACACCAGCTGTAGTGCACCTGCTGTGCAAATGTCCCTAACTCCAGGGCGAGTGGCATACTTGTTTCACTTGAAATGATCTGTGTTAATGCAATCAAAGGCTTCCAAGTTCCTTTACTTGCTTCTGTAAATGTAGGTGCTGTGTCTCCTGGGGCTAATATGGAATTATTACATCCTGATTTATGGCAGTCTTGCTGTTTCAAGACCAATTAAATCTTTAGCTATAGAAATGGTGGGCTAGTTGATCTTAAAAATCTTTGGTTACAAATGAATTGCATAAGCAGCTTTAGCTTAGCACCATTCATGTGCAGTACTGACATGACATGACTCAAAGCTGAAAGATCCGGTTTGGCTCAACAAGTGAGAGTGCCATTTCAGGGCCCCGAGGTCCTTCCGGGGGTGTGACGGTGTCTGGCTCAGCCATGATAAGGTCTGATCTGTTTTGCAGGCACGTAGACCGAGGCCAACAACCTGTCAGAAGCCTGTTAGTTGCTTCTGTTCTCTCTGGGTATCGGGCAAAATCAAAGGCAAAATGAATTCTTATATGTGTGTCCCTTAAAGGAAAGGGAAATGCAATATGCACACTGAGAGGCTTTAGCTGAGACAGTCTCCTGGTAGTACCGATCGTAGTTCAAAGCACATGAAAAATCCTCTGTTAAAGCAATTGCTATTTCTAATTCCTCCTTTCCTCCCCCTCCCCCTTATTGATTTATTTTAAAAAAAATGGGTGGGAAAAGCCAGAACGAAAGCATGAGTTGCACTCTCTGTTCTGACAGCGGTGAGAATTGACACCCAACCTCGTAATCCTTTGCAGTCTTAACTGTCCCAGTTGCAGGCCAGTGGCCCAGAGCATGATTTTCCATGGCTGTGACCCCCAGCTGTGGGATGACCCCTCTGAGAAGCCAAACTGTTGCAGGAAGGCAATATGGTAGCAAGGGGACCACCTTACGGGTACCCGAGGGCAGGCCTTGAAGGGTTGAGGGCTTTGAAGAGTAGGGCTGAAACTTCAGATATGACTTGTGTGGAGAGGAGAGCATTTGGTGTAGCCCCTGGAGCCCTGCGCCATGTGCTCTTGGTGACTCCCAGTGAAGCTGTGACAGGAACATGGACGATAGTATAGAGTGAGCAGAGCTTTGTTTAACTGAACGACATCACAAACCCCCTTTAAATTTAATAGGAAAAATCAGATGTGGAGCACTGGACTGATGTTTGTTTAAAATCAAGGACTTGGTTATTGCTTCAAAATTGAGCAACAGGTAGAAGTGAGGGAGTAAGAAAGGTTTCCAATAATAATTAAGACATGAAAGACAGAAACCCTAAAATGGAGGGAGAATAGTGGTAATTGCTTTACAAATGCTGTCTCTAGTTTGTGGTTTCTAAGATCCGAGGTGTTTTGAGATCTCTTTCAAGATCCTAAGTACACACAAGCTGGGAGTCAGTAGAAAGGAACATACATTTTAATATCCTATTTCTTGTTTAACTAGATTACTAGATATAATGTTCATGAGCATGGGGAAAACACCTCTTTGTAACTGGTTGCAAGCTTTGTTCATCAGTAATTTACAACAGCTTAATGTGGCTCTTCAGGTAGTAGGATGTTAGAAACCTGCCCATTTCATGTGTTTTGTTCTCTTCAGAAGACAAGCGGAAACCCCCCAAGAAGGGGAAAGTCAGCATTTCATGGAAATAGCCACGGAAATAGCTCTTGGTGAAAACAACTGTTCTCCCATTATGTGACTCTCCAAAAATCTTAACCAAGCTCCAGCAGATGCACATACAGCACAGACGGTCGCAGTAATTATGCTAACCAGCAATAAAAGCTTCCATTTATGTGGCCCATCTACATCCTCGATGCAATCACTTCCAATCGCAAAATGCATCTAGCAGTTGGAAACCCAGAGCATTATTAGATTGCATTGACTCTGCTCCCCACAGCTGAGGGAATGCTCTTTCCCTGCAATACATTTTCCTAACAATTTCAGGACCATTGAGATACACCCTTGAGTCAATTAAAATTATCTCCACTAAACTAGACTGCAGCTTTTAAAGTGTTGTCTAATAGCTCATGTGAACAGCGCCCATCTAGATTACAGTTGTGTGTGATGGTTTTATAAAACATAATTTATATTCTCAGCATGTCAGTTCAGAATGGAATTCTTATTCATTTACTGTGATTTCATTTTACTAACAAAGCAGTGCATAAAGCCATTTTTTAGTACAATGCAGACTATTGTAGTTATCTTGCAGAAAGAATGAGCAAATGTAAAACATGGTATTTTTCATCTGACTCTAAGTGAAGCTGGTTTTAGGTGTAGGGACGGCTGCATTTGGACAATGAGAGACAGTTGATTAGGAAAACACAAAATGCTTACATGATGCTCACTGTTTCCGCAGATCCTCTTTTCTCTTGTTTGCTTTATAGATTTTATTGCTCCTCAGGTTCATTAGTAAGCTGCTGTTAAGCTACTGCTGAGCACAAGAATGGTTAGGTGGTCTGAGCAAGGGTGGTAGTAAGCTGATAAGTGATAAAGTGATGGCAAGTAGGCCAGTTCAGCAGGGAATGAAGAGTTTTCTCAATATAAATGCATCAAAAGTAGATATTTAAATTCAAAATTAGATGTAAACTTTAGGCCAGTTTTTTTTTTTTGTTCTTGTTTAAGAAAAGGCAACAAGCAGAGAAGACAAAATATTAATTTTAACGTGACTGTTAGAAACTGTACACCTGTACTGTAGAGGGCTGGAAAAAGACTGAACCTATTTTCACATGGTTGCATTGTGGCAGTTTGTCATTATAAATGTCTCAAAGGATTATGAGGTGGAAATTCGTGTTCTGAGCTTTCATTTTATATGAGGGATGCTGGTAGTTTAATTTAGTAGCAGTGGGCTTTGATATGAGCAATTCTCAGAAATAATATATTGCTTGGAGATAATTGTGTTCTTAGAGGTAGTTGAAGGGATTATGTATCCCTTCCAAAGGGGATGTTTTGTATACAATGTAGAGGGCAATTCACTTGCTGTTGCCCTCTGATTAGGGATCTGAAGGTGGGATGTAAGTTTGTAATGTAACAGTATAACATCAGATACATGATGCGTCTGGGACTGCTGTAAGCATCAGATTTTCTGTAAAGTTTGGGGATAAAGTTATGCATTATCTTGTATATGGTGAAGTATTTCTTCAGCAAATTATTCATTAGACATCTGTGGACTCTGGCACACCATCCCGCTATGGTTTTACAATTCTGGACTTGGTCATCTTTCTGTAATGCAGTCTTGAGAGTGACCCAGAAAGACTGTTACAGAAGCAGCAGGAAATTCCCACATCCACGATTAGGCAATAAAAGATCTGCTGGATTCAGAATGAGATCACTTCCTCACGCTTCATCCTTTACACAACTTCTGGTGTGAGTCAAACCTGATACTGGCTTAATGTATGTTACTGAAAGACTTGGAAAGGAGAAACATCACAGTGGGCATTGGGAGTACAATTACTGGCATCAGCTTTTCAGTCTTGATGTTGTAGGTGTCATAAAAGCTTGAGCCTTTATGTTACCTGATGCTCTGGCATATTTCACTGTGCCTCTTCAAGTGCTTAGAAATCTTTATTGGTGTTCAAGTGCTTAGAAATCTTTATTGGTGTTTTATTCTTGGGGGTCTCTTGTTAGTTTCTTTTCCCTTCCTGTTCCCTCCACACACCCCCAGTATGGAAACCTCAAAGTTTTAAAAATTTTAAATAAATTCCTAGTTTGACAGGACTCAATTTCATCGATAAAACTGATAGCTATTTTCATGAAATTAAAACACAGCAAATAATTTAAATTGTGGAATGACTGGTAAAATGTAACTTTTTTGATGACTAAACTTTTTCAAACCTGTCTTCTCAATTATGTGGGTTTTTTCCTCTGTAAGTATGTTCAGGGACTTCACTGTATGAAAGGATATGGAGCAAGAATGTAATTTAAACTTATAGGAGTTAGGTTTTGCTGAGAGAACTCTCAGGGAAACCAGACTTGTGGTGATTTACTACCTAGACACTGGGCTTTGTTAAAGTAATAAGTCAGTATTTGATTAATATTGGCAGTTATGGAAAGAAGATTTCATTTATTTTTACCTAGTTAAGCTCATTTAAGTTGTGTGTAATGTTTAGAAACCTATAAGAATAGGAAAAGCCCCAGTTTAGCTGATCTGAAAATATTTTTCCAGTTCACTACCTACAGAGTTGTTGTTTTAATTGATAGATCATGCATTTAAACAAATCAAGACATTTTAAAAGTGTGTTTTTCTCCATGTGAATATAAGTCCTAAAATAGCTCAGGTGGGGAGAACAAAGCAAAAAGTTTTGTAAATAACGTATTGCATTCAGCTATTTGAACAATAGTGTGTAACTTAAACTAAGCAAGAACTACTGAAAATGAGGAAAAACAATGCAAAAATCAGAAGTATTCCAATTCAGTTTCACCCCAACACCTAGGAAAATCATGACTTGTGTTGTACAGGAAAACATCTTTCAAATGCCTTATATAGTAGTTTGAGAACTTCTGTTGAGTAAGTTACTGATAACAGTAACTGTTCCTATGTACAACATCAGTTAGCGGATGTCTGAATGAACAGCCACAATGATGAAGCATTTCTAGGTGGTACTTTGTATCAGACTTAGCTGACTAATTTGGCCAAGACTGATTTTTGACCTCTGACAGTGAAGTGATGACATAGGGTTGTGTATGATTTGAAAGTGTGATGTACAGTGGATATTTGCTTGGCAGAGAAGAAATAAATCACAAAGTAATGACCAATAATCATTTCTTGGTGATTGAAGTTTTGGAGTTGAGATGGAGGAATGATATTTTGGAAAGTCTGTCTGCAAGAAGCTTTTAATTAGCTGAAGAGTTTATTCCGGAGCTTGAAATTGTAAGAAGAAAATCTCTTAGCAAGGCTGAGGGAAGGATTTGTTGTCTGTTAATGCAGTGACCTTTGTAGAGTTCAGAAACCTTTCAATATCCTGTTTGGGAGAATGGATGAAAAAGGAAGACTGAAAAAGGAAATTGAAGAAAGATGTTATTAACAGTGGCTTCCTGGGAGTGGTTGATTGTGTTTGGACTGTCTGTGTCAGGAAGGAGAGAGGCTTTCATGAACATATGACTGAAGCACTATCTTGATGTGGGTTATAAGGGAATGTGCTGCATGAGAAAATACTAAATTAATTTTTTATAAATACAGGTGGAAAAAAGAACTGTACAGGTTTGCCAAGTCTTTCATTACAGCAGTGTTGGAACTGACACGCTGTGAGAGACAGGAGACCTGTCATGATTCACAAGTTGAGGGGGAAGTGCTACTCTGAAAAGAGGAATAAAAAATCCTACTTAGAAATCAGTAAAAATAAGTGTATCAATGATTCTTACATTTGAATTCTTTCCGGAGAGCAGATGACAATATTCAGTGGCTGGGGGAGGCTTTGGTAAAGGTAGATCGACATCTACAATCGTGGAAACTTGTGGACTTGTGGAAACAGACCCCATCATCATCCCCTTCCCTCCTACTAATATCAAAAACATTCCTCTTTGTATTGTATGTTGCAAAAAATGATGAGAGAAGCAGGTGACAGACTATTTGGAAAGCACCCTTGAGGCAGCATATAGCAAACTCAGAAACAAAGTGGTTTGTATTACAGTTTGGAGTAAAAGTGCTATTTTGGCACTGAAGTAGAACAAGGGTTTAAAATAGAAGCATATGATAACAAATGGCTTCATTCAGTGCTGGGCTCCTGTGCAACCATTTTATTTCTTGAGAATCCTGAGACCTTGCCAGCCGTACAACTTTCTGCCTTCTGTTTGTCCTGACAATTCCAATTGTGTGTTAAATGAACAACTCACCGAAGTGCAAACCCATATCCTCGTGAAGTAGTCAGCAAACAGAAAGGGTACTGGGTGTGAGAGCTGCCAGAGGACCTCTTGAACTGTGTTAGCACAGGACTGAATTTGGATGTGTTCCTCTAACTGAAGATCGTTGGCTTTAATAGACACTAAACCATAAAAAAGATAAGACGAGAAGGATGACTAGAGTTTGGCTAACAGCTTTAAGCTGGATTGGTGCTGTTAACTTCTGTGTCAGATTTAGGTGATCCAGTTTGGATCACCACCTCTAAATTTTAATTAAAATGTTGCCATTAATTGTATATTCCAATAACTTTAAATAATGCAGATGATTTTTATTCAGTTGTCCTCTCCTGGCCTTGCCCCACCAAGATCACTGTTAATTAGATACTACATTACATCTAGCAATGTCTTTATTGCTGTCAATGTTACTGTCTATGTCATTTGGATGGCTCCAAGTGAGAACATGCTGAGAATTTAATAAGATGACTGGTAGTTGAGAAGCAGATATTCTATTCATGTGTTGTAAAACATCTCATATGACACAATTATTAAAAAGTGACCATGTCACTCATAAAAGGGGATGATGCAATTTGTAATCAAAGCAAAGATTTAACCAGTTCAGTTATTTTTCTTCAGGAGCCTTTAAACAAAGTCTGGATTACAACTGTCATAGATTTCAGAATGTCTCTTGCACACATTTGCCTTGTGTCACACAGGATGTGAATAAACATTATTAAAAAAACTATTTGTGGTTCACTTGGCTTTGATGCTTCTGGGTCACAAAAGACGCAACAGGTCCTTCTCTGGGGGAGGAATCTTCTGCGGGCTGTGGCTGCTGCTGGTGGAGGTGATTGGATTGGAGAAGATTCTGCTTGGCTGGACCTTGTCAGACACTGCCAGCTTTGGGATCAGGAGACAGTGCAAGGTAACCCATCAGCCCCCATTAGGAAATATTCAGGTGTATATTCATCTTTACACTTCACACTAATGTTCATGAACATCAGCTAGAAATTAAAACTTGGAAGAAAAGATTTGGTAAGTGTGGAAATTGTGGCATTCTCAAAGAATTTTAATCGGTGCAATTCCTCTGGCTTTTACAGTGAACCCACCTTTTTCCCCTCCTGTTTGGGAACGAAATGGTTCTCTGGAATTGCTCAGAACGAGAAAAGGATATTTTTCATGAAAATCCATTTCAAACAAGGTTAGTTTACTTTCTTAATAAGGGTTAAACTTTGCTCAAATCTCTTCACTGCTTGTGTGTGATGGCTGCCACTCCACAAGCCTCTTTGGAAGTAGAGTTTCACGAGTCCTGCAGGCTACCCTCATGCATCGTGCCAGCTCGTTCTGTGCCGCGGGTGGCCTCATTGTAGATAAAGTTGGACATTAAGAAGCTGGTTTCAGAGAAGCAGTGCCAGTCTTTCCACTGATAAAGCTTTCCTTTGAAGCTCTTGAGCTGTATTTCGTCTCCCTGTGTATTTTTGAAGAGCATTGTGTATGTTTAACAGCATAAATAAATAAATAAAGGCTTGCACATTTATCTCTGATGAAAGCTTGCTATAAATTTATATGCAAATTAGGCCCGGCTCCCAGTGAGTTGCCAATGTAGCCTTCAGGGTTGTGAGGGTTGTGCACTGCAGATCTTACCCTTAGGAATTCTTTCCTGATACTCAGACCAAACTTTTTTCCCCTTCAATTAATCTCTTTGCTGTTAGTTATAGCAATTATCAGCTGCTGAGATTGCTGCATATTTTAGTGATATTTTAATCTTATAATTGCAATGGGAAAGAAGGTTTTACCCCTTGTTTTGTGGTAGTGTGTTGAACTAGAGATGAAAGGGAACTTAACTGCTTTGTTCTTGAGTAATAGTAATAAGAGGTAGGCACATTCCTTCAGGTCCTAGAGATGTATGAAAAGAACTGCAATCTGTTTCTGTAGAACCTGATCATGTATGGTGATTCTCTGCATGCTGTGGATACTGAAGAGTAATGTGAACCATTTTTCTATATTTTTTTTTCTCTCTCTGCAGAGTCCTTTCAGTTTATGCACTGTATACTTCAATGATCTGCTGCATCCAGGGATTAAATTACAAACTGTTTTCAATGCTGCTTATGAATTTAAAGTCTGGAAAAGATCCTCCATTGGGTTATGGTTTTTGATTATATCTTTCTAATTACATACATCTAGTGAGATTACATCACATATTCCACAGACATGACCAAAGCTTATGGCTCAAGATTTATGAGATAAACATTAAAGTGCAAACACATAACTGCTAAGTAATGTAATGTCAGTTAGGAAGATTGGGTTGAGATTTCCAGGCTAACCACACATAGATCCGAAGCAGAGGGGAAAATGCAATTTCTCCTTCATCTGCTATATATTAGGGATTGCATTTCACAGATGACTCTGTGGGCACTGTACTGCTCTTTACCAGTATGCACACATAGTGATCTCTGGAGTCATCCAAACAGCAGGAGTAACTGCAGAGAATTGCTGTGAGATTAAAAAGTAAATAAATTCAGTGCCTGTTCTCTTCCTATGAGTGTTGGATTCCATAATCCTGAATGGTCTCTCTTGATGCCCAGTTATTGAATTATAATATTTTTCTTGTTGGGGTGGCATTAAGACCCCCTTTGATCATGACTGTCACTTGAGCTTTCAAAACTGCGAGTTATGACTTAATGTGAGGAAAAAAAAGAAAGGTATGCCTCAACTTCTCAGGAGTCTGGACAGGACAAGGTGCCATCCATCAGGTGATCAGCAGTATCACACCTTGTTAGAAACAGTGCTCTGACTCCCACAGAGTAAAATGCAGGCTAGGAAAGTGATCTCTGCTTCACAGAGAAGAAAGATGCTGCCAATTTGTAGCTTTTCATGACAGAGGCTTCCAGTTCCTATCATTTCCTGTTGTGGTATGGGGGCAATTTGCCTTGCATTTCAGCAAATTAGTGCACCTGCTGGAATATTGCCTCTGCAGCTCCTGCTGAGCCATTTCAGGCACTCATAATGCTGTCATTTGTATCAGAAAGGTGGCAGAATGGGGCTTTTTTAGCTTGCAAAGTTGCTGGAATGTACCACTGTGTTTCAGACACTGAAGGCAAGGTGCCTAGGTAGTAAAGCCATGAAATATTGCGACTAAAAAAAAACCAAACACAAACCTTGAAATGGTATTGCCAGAAAGCAATACAAACAGCCTTAAGCATAAACTTCAATTTTACTATTCATTTAACTGTGAGTGTCAAAGGTGGTAAGACGTAGTTTAATAATTTAGACCTTATTTAAAAAAAAATAATCTGACTTCCTAAAGTGAAGTGTCCCAAACTATATTTAGGCATCTCGGTGAAAGTGGCCTGATTTTCAAAGGTGATGAGGAATTACAGGGATGGCAGAAGGGTGATAGCTTTTGTCCTGGATTCCTAGGCTTAAAAATTAATACAGGGGCTTGTTGTGGGAGATGATCAGACTATGAGCTTTGTTTAAAAGGCTGGAGTCATATGGCATTGCATGCTAATGGCAATATGCTCTTTTTCACAGAGAAAACAGAGATGACTGTAAATGTTCACATTAAAGCTCCTAAGTGCCTATGAGTATTAAAAAGGAAAAGAAAGGAAGAAAAACTCACTTTTTTTTTTTGATTTTTACACTGCCCTGGAATATATGCAGCTAAGCCAACATAAGAAGCACAAGAAAAAAAAAATCAAGCAAAAAAGAAACTAGTTAGTCCAGGTCCAGCCTGAAGTGTTCTGTTTTAGTGGTAGTTTTAATGTGTGGAAATTAAAGCTTAGATGGGAACACTGATGCTACTTAAACAATACAGTTAATGTAGTAAATCCGGCAAATCCCCTTAACTATGGGTGAGGTCTTCCTTACTTGATGATCTCTGTCTTTTATAAGATAGTTTCAATGACTGCATCTCTTTCCAGTCTAGAAATTACTGCTGGGCACTTAATTTTCATAATGTTGACTTTAGCATTCTTCAGTGCTCTCAGCATACACTTGATTTATGGCTGTTTCATGGCTGTTGTGAATGGCCACAAGTTAAGAGGGAGGGATATCCTATAAAATTACCAAAAGAACCACTTTTGTCTCCTAGTGCATTTATAGTTTTGGATTTTTGCTTTTAGCCTCTTTTTGTTTGCTTTTACTTCCCTGGGTGAATATTAAAGCTTTCCAGTGTAATAGGTCTGTTTTTCAGGTATGCTAAAGGCTTTTTGGGTTTTTTTTTTGTTATGACAAAAAAAAAACCCCAAACCACTAAGTGGCCCTAAATGGAACAAAAACAATTCCCTGAGAGTATATCCTGTAGGACAACACCCCTAGATGTCTTGGAGCCAAAACTAGAGATTGGTTGCTTTTTGGGAAATTGCATTTGTGATGGATGTGGTCCTGGTGGGAATATGTTTGGGGTAGATGAAGCTTCTGAGCACTGTAAGTGAAGTTCAGCACAGCATGCTCAGATGGGGCTGTGGGAAGCTTTGGAGAGTGCGAGTACACAACTTGTGTTATGGTGGCCAACTCCCCTTGATACAGTTTGGGTGAGTGTTCATTCTCAACTTGAACCATGGTCCTGTACATGTGCATGGATGTGACTTATTCTCTTATTTAATACAGAGCACATCTGTGTGTTTGTGTTCGCAGGGTCAAGGCTGTATCTTGAAAGCCAGAAGAAATTGGTAGAAACTAAACCTCATTATTCACTCTTAATGAGTTGTGTTTATAAAGCTAGCTGAAGTTGTGGGTGCTAGTAAAGTTGATCACTGCAGATTTTGCTGCAGCTATGAAATATAAATGATTGAATGAATGACTTGGAAGCTTTTAGTTTTCCAGGTCTCTAGAGCACAGTTTACAGGAGTGATGGAGCATTGACGGTTGACAGACTTGGAACGTGATGAACCACTGGGGATAGTTTGGTACAAGGCCCATTTAGGAAATAGCTTTCCAGTAGTCTCTTCTATTTCATTCCAGATGGTTGATAACTAAAGCCTGTTGGTAGACTGTACCTGAGGCAGTAATGCGTAATAGAAGTAATTTGCAGGAAAAAAGGGGTCTCGTACTATGTCGGGCCTTGTCACCTTTGCCTCTTAAAGATGAGGACAGTGGAAGAATAGGCTTTGCATCTCTTTGTTGGTCTGCTTTTCAATGGTTCAGGGAGTGCACCTGTGCATGTGAGTGCCAACCTGGCAAAAGAAGGGGAGGTAGAAGAGAGCTGTGTGGAATTGGTGGTGCTTTGCTGTCTGCATGTAAGATACAGCTCAAGAACAAGTGTGACTACTGACTTGCTGTTTGCTGAGGAGGTTAGGCAGTACAAACTAATGCTCTGCATTTCAGAAAGGGCAGTAGTGGATGACCAGTGTTGTCTATTCTTGTGCTCTCTGGACAACAGTGAGCTGTAAAAAGTGGCTGAGGCTGATACCCACTGTGAGGTGTAGAGAAGCAATATTTCAATTCAATAATTAACTTCAGGGAAGATATGTATTTTATTTAAATGTTAGACAAAAGCAGATCTTTATCCCAAAAGAGCTGAATCCAGCATGAATGAGGTTGCACAGATGTTAACTTGCATGAGCTCCCTGGTACCTTGGGAAGAAGCAGCTCTTCACAGTATGGAGACTGTTGGTCAGCAGTTCGGCAAGGTCAGTGGTGTGTGCTGAACATGCAATGTCACAGCTTAATATAAGAGGAGATTTTTTTTTTTTTGGGTGTCCTGGAGCTTGGTCATACCAGGAAGTTCTGAAGAAATTAATATTCATAGCTAGTTTTTTGGCTGACACATCTGTTCTGAAGTTAAACAAAAGGAGGAGGAATAGCTCTTATATTGCTTGAAGATTTAGAAGAATGATCAGCTTGTTTAAAAGAAAAATAAATGGAAGCAAGGAAAAAATGAAAGCAAGAATCTTTGTACTCTGTAGCCTGTATTGTAGGCTTCAGCAAAGAATGAGTAAGATTATGGCATAAAACCTGATAAAGCTGGGGCAGTCTGTCTTCCAAGCCACCTTTTATAGGCCAGATCTTGATCCATTTATTTCCTATACTCAAAGTTATTGCCCTGGAATCATTAAGCACCATGCATGCTTTTGGTGTTCCGTAAATAGGAATAATTGTTCTAGTCAGAAAGCTGGTCTGCTTCCAGCTCTTGGTGCAATGGAGAGATAGTTGGATTAAAAGGAGCTTTTAAACCCTAGGAAGTTAAAAGAGCACTTTCTGGAAACTCTCTTGTGTACGTTATGATGTTTCTAGGTCAAATAAAGGATTTAGGTTACTTCTTTCAGGGCATGTACAGGACAAATACTCCTCGGTTTGATCTGCTCTAAGACAGAGTATCTGTGAACCTTTTGAGGTGCCAGCTGGAAAGTAGACATCTTGAACTATACCCATAGTACTTCTAAAACATAATCCTGGAAGCCCTGTGCCTGAAAACATATCACCTCTTTAATGTGTAACCAAAATGCTTTTTTTTTTCCTCCATGTTTCTCTGACGTATTCAATTTTGCTGTTTATATCAATACTCATTTTGTAAATGTCTTGGTTTTGCTCTCTCTGGCAGCTCACTGCTCCTCCCTCTAGGGGATGGGAAGGAGAATAGAGATAAAAAAACAACCCAAAAAATAAAAAAAATAATAAACCCAAGCAAAAAAAAACCTTCAACCCCATACCAAAAAAAGCTCATGGATTGAGATAAAGACACCTTTAATGGTGTAACAAAGGAAGAGAATAATGTTAGGAATAGTAGTAATAATAATACCTAAAGGTGACACAAATGTAACAGCTCACCTCAATGAAAGGAAACTTAAACCTCAACCAACCTGATGTCTAGTCTGTTTACAAGAAGCATCTTATCTCCTGGCTAGCTTCCCCCATTATATCTGGAGCGTGATGCTCTGTGGTAGGGAATATCTCTCTGGCCAGTCTGGGTCAGCTGTCCTGGCAGTTTCTTTCAGCTTCTTGTGGACCCAGCAAGTGCGAGAAGCTGAGAAGCCCTTGATTTACTGTATACACTACAATTACCAAGAAATACCTAAAAAACACCAGTGTAATTAATAATCGACATAATTCTCATGCTAAATCCAACCACAGTACTATGCTAGGTGTTAGAATCACAGAATGAGCTCTAGCTCTACTGAAACCAGGACAATAAACAATAGCCTTCTATTTACAACTTCTATTTTAAGTGGCTTTATGCTAAGCAAGAAGCAAGATATAGCTATTAGAATTGTTTTCCAGTGTACAAGAAGGAAATCTAAGGAAAAGGTTATTAAATTAACCCATTTGTGTTTTCTTCTTTTTAGATCTTGACCAACCACCAACAGATTCATGATTACTGTAGACAATAAAAGTAATTCTGCTAACCAGATAATGAAAGCTCCCATTTTAGTTGCCATCTTCAAAGCAACCACTTTCAATGACACAGTGCAGCTAGCAGTTAGAAACAGTGGGCACTGTTAAAATCCATTGGCTGTACTGATTGCTTTTAAGGGAGCCACCTCTTTTGTTAGATGTCTTTTTTTCAACAATGCTGGAACCAATTACATATTAAAACAGAAGTATTTGTGTTCAGTGGACAGGTCTAGGACTTGTCTAATGACACTGAATTACATAACATCAAATCACTGCTTTAGGGTACTGTACAACTGTTAAGTATTCAGAATGTATTGAGAAAAATTAAACGTGCTCTCCTTAAGTTTACTCTTCGAACACTACATATTTTTGGATGAAGCTGAAAAACTAGTTCTGTTTCAGTCATCTTCCTACTCTCCTGATTTTGGTTGGACTGGAGGTGAGAAGGTGTCCAGGTTAAGCAGTGAGATGGTAGGTCCTGTGGTAGGTACTTTGGATTTACTCACTGGAAGATTTGTGTTGCTTCTTGGCTGCTTGCTATGTGGTAGCTTTCCAGTTGCTCTGTGCACTTTACAAATCTGGGTGTTGGATTTGCTATTTTTGTATATATAGGTAGTTTTCTTCCATATTAAGGATTACAGTGTTGCTGCTAGGCCAAGCAAATTAATCATAACCAGCCACAGGAATTTCTTCCATGTGCAAATTGCTCATAAAGTGTAAGTAAGTAGAGAGTGGTACCATTTTAAAGACTGGAAAAGTTGTTTTTAATTGGTGTTCTGTATTTTTGCTGATTTCAAAAACAAGAGAAATTTTAAACCTGATCAAAAAGAAGAAATCAAAATAAACCTCACTGTTGATTTAAGCTTGTCAACAGATGAGATTTAATGCCAGTGTCTCAAATTCCTTCTGTTCGGTTTTGGAAGACATTTGTATGGGTGAAATGATTCTGTTGACCATGTTGCTGAAACTTGTGGCATTATCTCCAACACACCTTGTTGCTCAAAAGAAATATTTTCTTTCACCTTTTACTTCTCTTTTTCCTTTCTCCTGTAAAGAGTATAAGGAAGGTAATCTGTGTTTGGTTCCAACGCAGTTGTTGTTTGGCAATTGTGAACTCTGAATCACAGCAATAAAGGCTGTGTAGGTCTGCTTGCCTCAGAGGGAGAAGGATGATGTCATGTGCTGAAGTGCTATTGATATTTAACATATTAGTTTCCTGCAAACATTAGGCATGCAGGATATGCCTAACAGCTTTCTCAGTTTCATTTATACCTCCCACAACGTTGTTGTCTTGCCTCAACCCCAGTCAGGTGTGTTTCAAGCCAGTGCCGTATATTACGCATGAGTTTGGGTTGTGCATTCAAGTACAATTGTTAACAGTGCTAACAGAAGGTTAACAATAGTTCATGAGTGGGTGATTAGACCTGGCTTCATTGGTCTTTTCTGTACTTTTGCTTACTGGGTGGTCATTTCGCTGTGCATATGTGTTTGGGTGGCTAACAGCCCGAAGCTACAATACTGCAAACACACATAAGATTTACTTTACTTTTACAATTTGCCTTACTGGGACCATGTAGAAGAAATTTAAATGTATGCTCAAGTGTTTGCTGCATTAAGTTAGAATTTACCCAACTTCAAATGCTTTAGTGTGTGATTTTTAAATGAAATCACTTCTTCTTTTGTCCTTTTTCAAAAGTGCATTGTTACAGAATAACTCACTATAGGGAATTGTCTGGATTTCATATTTTTTTTCCTTTGTTTAAAAATTGGAAAACACAATAAAGATTTTAGCTTGTTTTATGGCTTTTGTTTGAAACAAAAGTTGAAAAGACATTTTTCCCATGCAAATGCTAATTTAAGCAGAAACCAGGTTGTTTTTAAATTTAGATTTTAATTCATTTAAGGAGCTTAATTCTTTCAAGAAAAAAGGAAATAATGTAACAGCCCAAATAGCAGATAAAAGGAGTGTTTATAAACTGCTTGCACAGATAAAATTGTTTCTAAAAAAACGGTCAATTAAACAGCTTTCCATTTAAGGTTTTGTATTCTTGCAGCTAACAATTGTAACTTGTGTTCAGCTTTTCTGGGGAAGCCACCATGAAATGCTTTGCAAACGTGGCTGCTCTGCTTCAATAGCTTGAATGAGCTGATTCAGACAGGTCAGGCACTGCTCTGGGTACCAACACCTGTAGTTGCTAACTCTTGTAAAGGTTTGAGTAGTGCTTGGTGGCATGGTGGTTGTTACACTCACTGCTGTGCCTGGGCTGGCTTCAGAGAGGGTCCTGATGTTACTGTGTTGCATGGGTTGGAAATCTTGGAGGAAGGAAGCTTTTCCCTGGGATTAAAGTAAATGAGAGAAAATTCTGTAGAGATTTACGGAAGAAATGGGAGTTAGATCTCATTGTTCTTCCACACAATATCATGATTTTACAGAAACCCTTATCCATCTTGAGGAATAACTAACAAGCAAGTAATTAGATTCATTCAGTTTACTAGTCTATTTACCCAAAGGCAAAGTATAATGATTTCCTAAATGATTTCATTCGTAAAATGCTTAAATGAGTAATTTTACACAGATACTGAAGAAGGATTCCACTGTCTTTCTCACAGTACAACTTTTGAATGAGGGAGGAGAGGGCAAAAATTTCAAGTTGTCAAGAAGAAATGTATTCAGCTTACATTTGGGTCTGATCCTATTCTTTCTGGCTGAAATTTTTTTGCTTCTCAAGGTAGTGATGTGTCTGAGAAGCAAAGTCATTTGGAGAAGGAATCCTAAACAGAAGGTAATGTCTTTTAATAAAAGGCATTTTAATCTAGGCTAAGAAAAAGTGAAGCTTGAGATGGTCACCAAGTCATCTTTCTAATCAGTTGTTTGCTGTCTAGTGACTTCCCTCATGTAACTTTCTGTATTACCGTTCCTGTTGCCATAGAATCTTTCAAGGTCAGCTATGCCTCAACACAAAGTATTCAAGGAAAAACCATGTATCTGCCAATAAAACATACTCCCAAGGAGTATAGCTCTCCCTCTGACAGATTTCTAACCTGATGTTGCTGTCAGATGTTAGCAGATCTTCTGGGACAATCTGATCTTGAACATAGGCTATTGCTGGATATATCTTATGGTGACATGTCTCTTGCTTTAGGAGCCTGCCCTCCAGCTGGGGTGTGGTGGTGTGGCAGAGTTGCCAAACCACAGCCATAACAGCACAGTCCTGAAATGCAGGAGAGGGGCAGATGTTCTAGCACTGTTATCAAGCTGGGGTGAAAACGACTTGCTAGATCTACATCATTGTTTTATGATTTCATAGCAGGAAGATGGGAAGTGCACTGGTAAGAATGAGGCAAGTGAGAGCAAGATTCTGATCTGTACAGTTGTATGCATGCATTTTCTGCCCTGTTGTGACAATGGCTTCTTAACAACTCTGAGACATTTCTGTCTTAATATCTGTAAATGCTTAACTTCTGTCAAAACATAATTGTTCCATTTCTGGGAAATATACTAAGCTTTGATCCCTGTAAGTCATAATCAATAAATTTGTCAGGAGAAGAAACTTCTGAGTTGTTTATTATTGTGAGACACAAAAGTCAGAGTTCCTTAGAAGCATTTTTTTGATGGAAATGTAGCTAACATGAAGTGTCTTCACTTATCTTTGTGTTTGAAAAGTAATAGCTTAGGAGTAAGGGATATAAATAGATGTTCATAATGGTAGCAAAGAGAAAGGATTCATAATAAAATTGAGCTTTATAATATAGATTGCACTTGAGTGCAAGTCATTCTACTAGGACAAATATGGGGTTTTTTTCTAATTACTTCTGTGTATGTGTGTAATTTGAATGATGTGCCAGCTCTTTTGTTTGCTCAAGGTATTCTTTACTGTGCAGAATTCTTATCTTGAAGATGCTACTTTTATCTGTGGGGTGGGCTTTTTTTTTAACTTTAGACATAATTATATGGTGATTTAATAGTTTAGCAAGCAGATGATGACTTCAAAAACAGTGTGGTTCCAGGGTTGTGCAGCGAGCTTATAAATGTGTTTATAGCAAGCTTCAGTCCTTGATTTTATTTTGTCTTGGACACTACCTCTGACCTGAAGCTTTCTTGTCAATGAGCAGTCAAAAACCAGTATGTTTAGATGAACCCCAGTGCAACATGAAAAGACATCTTCAATTTCTATAAGATCATACTGGGACAATGACATCTATGTAGCTGAGGTGTGCTGTCAGAGCCCAGTAACCAACAAGCAGTCCAAGGCTTTTGTCTATAAAAGACAACTCATACTGATTAACTTGAAGATGTCAAGGTCATTTAAAAGATATTTTGTATCAATTAACAATTTCAGAAAAAGAGGAAAGCTGCAATTTCTTTTTTTTTTTTTTTTTTTTGAGTGAAGTTTTCCTTAATTAAGTTTCTGAGTGGCTGCCTTTGGAAATAGCTCCTTGCTCCTTAGGACTTGAACAGCTTGCCAGAAAGAGTAGCTGAGAGCAGTATTGTTCAATGATTCAAGAGCAGATTGGATATGTTATGAAGGACTTCTGCAAGCTGTTAGAGAAGTGGTATAAAATCTAAAGTATTTTGCTGGACCCTGATAAATTTTTTCATGTGGTGATGAAAGGGAAAATTCAAAGTATGAGCAAGTGGGGTGTCTTAACAAATCTTTTTCTTCTCAACCATATACATTGATTAAATCCCCACTCAAGGCACCACTTTCAGTGTACCTCTGTGATGGAGCCACATTACTGTACAAGTGACTTAAAAACTTTGCAAACCAGTCCAGGATGCAAAGACCTAAATGAAACTTCCAGAAACGTAGGGAATCTGCTTCAACCGTGGAGTTCATGGTGAGCATAACAGCAAAGAATGATGGAATAGCATGTTGTTCTGTATGTCATTACTCAGATGAAGTCTCAAATATCATCCATTAATACATTCGCTGGTAGTGCTTTGTTACTGGTTCATAAGCTAACATATCTCCTGCTGAGAGGGTGATTCTGTACCAGTCATACTTAATAATCTTTTTTCTTGTGACTAGTAAATGTTGTTTAAGTTGCAGAATTGCACCTCAATTTACAACTTATTTCTGCAGTGCCTAGGTTGGTGTGTTTTTTGTGATTTCATATCTAAGTTCTATCTTAAGTAAACTCTCAGGGGATCTTAATATTGTGAATGCTTCAGCATGAGGTGTATAATTCAGCATCTTAGATAACATTTACTTCTGAAACTTCATGGGTTTTTATGGTTTACTGTAAAAACAGTTATTCCTGCTGGTTGTTGCCTCCCAAGTACCTACAGCACAGTGACTCACTGAATCTTTCTGGCAGCTTTAAGAGAAATACATTCCTTACTTCATTATGACTAACCTTCAAGAGAACCAGGCCGAAGTTTTAAACATTTTACCCATATTTCCTAGAAAGTATACATATATTTAAAATGAAATGTGATCTCAGTAGCAGTGATACACACGGAGCTGTAAAATATGTACAAAATTACATCATTCTCTTGGAGATGATGCAGCTTAGTGATTGGTACAGAGCTTAGTGGATGGAGTGTCTTGAGGACTGAAGCACAAAAGACAGCACCAATGTATATTATGAAGTACAAAGATGAGACGAGTACAGGCTTTCTGCAATTCAGTTTTGTGGATGTTTTTTTCTGGCAACTTTTTATGAGAAGTTTGTTTCAAATAGACTGAAATACTTCCTCTTCATCAGGATGCTGTTCTTTCTCTTGGCAAGGACAGTGATGCAGGAACCTGTGGATTGGTACTGTGTTGAGGGTGTTACAGGTGAGGGATGTGGCAGCATGGGAATCCTTGGGCACAGGTATGCTCCTCAGTTACCTGAACAGAGATTTCGTTCCTGTAATAGAGGTAAATCTCAAAGTGGAGACAGCTAGTTAAGACTTCTAGTTTTCAGTTGTTCATCCAATGGCTCTTTCTGAAGTCCATTCAAGTGGGACTTCGGCAATCAGACTCCAAACACCGCATACAAGCCAGAGGCTCACTCTTGCAAAGAGTGGAGGAGGCCTCCTGTAACAGCAGCAGCTCAGACACCTTGTTGCATGCTGACAGCAGGGCCAGGGTGTAGTCTCAAAGGTTGTCTGTAGTCTGTGATACAGGTCTTTGGCCAATAGAAACTTCCTCCAGTAAACAGAGGACACTTAAAGGTTGTTATTTGGAGCATATCCTGATTACTGTAAAACCTGCAAGTCCCTTGAAGAGGCATATCTCGTTTTCAGTTTATCATTTTTTTTGATTGACCAAGAAATTCTTTCTAATCCCTTCTTCCAATTTAAACTTTCTAGTATTCATCTGTAGATGAATCAGCTCCAACCTTATCTTGATCCAGGAGAAAAACCTATAACAGATGCATCTCTCGGAAGCAGATGATTTTAGCTGAGCTATCTGGTACACTTTGCACTCTTTTTAGCAGAGCCATGTCCTAAAATGGCACCTTGACTTTTAGTAGCTGAGAGAAAATATATTAAACCAAGTGGCAGCTAAACACTACAAAAAGATATTGCAGACAGATCCCCTCCAGCAAGCCTGATGGATAAATGTGACTTGTAGGATATATTGGAACAGCAACAACAAACCAAATAAACCCCCAAAATAACCAAGTGCCTAGTGGAATAAGGGTACCTTCCATAATTTCAAAGAGTAACCCCAATGTTATTTGTTATTTTACCTCCTGGCTAGGTGATAGCACCTTTAGAATCAGTTGTTCTGAATCTGGCTTTCATTCCTGGGTGTGGGAAGGGATTCCATCCCTCAATCCTGCACCAGTGAGTTGAATATGTCCTTGTAATCTGTCATTATGCTCTGCACCTCTACAGATTCTGATATTTTCCTTGAAAGTTATATTGCTATTAATTTTTAAATACCTAAACATCATCCATAAATAAAGCCTATATTAATTACCTGAGCATTATAATTAGGTCTACTAATTATACATCTGTGTGAAAGAACAGATATGTAACCTCAAATACAATCAATTATTTTTCATTTAATTTTGGAAGGTTTAAAACAGATGTTAGCTTTTTCTATTAGCCAGTCTCACCCTTGAAATTGCTTTAAAACGGTGCTATAAAGATTCATTCTTGTGACTTGCTTTACTGAGATTAAAATATGAGTCAGTCTCTTTTCAAAATAAACTTATTCCTATGAAGCGATTCCAGTTTTATACCTTAAATCAGTCTTTTTGTTTGGGCTTGAGATATCACTTGTACTTGTCCTAAAGAGGCTGTGAAAAAATACAAATTAAATGTGCTGCTCTGGAGGGCTTATGAATTTTTCTTGTGTTTTCTAACTACTTTACAAAAAATGACAATACACTATAGTCTACAAGGCAGGGTTTCTGTGCTGTATTGAAAATGCTTGGTGAGTGATAGAAGAAATATTAACATTTTTGAAGAGTTCTCTAGCTTCAAGAAAAGATTTTTTTGTTAGTGCAAATACACTAGTCCTTATGGATCTGAAACAAGAAAAATGAGAGTGATTAATACTAAGTTTTATAAGTTTGAGGGTGGCATATTGTTGGCATCAAACATATAGGCAATTGATGGTATGTAAGGGGTTTTTTTCTGCAAATAGCTGAAAAAAAGAATGTTTGGAGACCCAAATGAGGCCTGGCCTCAATAGGTTCCCTGAGTGGACAAAGGAAGAAGAAAGCTCTTTTAAATAGGCTTTTGGACATCCCAAAACTTGAACCACTGGGAAACAATCAAGGCCATACAAACAGCCCATTAATGTCCACTGATGTTGCAGTCACATCTGCTGAGCGGGTGGCTGATGGCACCACTGCATCTCCATGTGCTCTGTGT
This sequence comes from Heliornis fulica, assembly GCA_013399135.1. NCBI lineage: Eukaryota > Metazoa > Chordata > Aves > Gruiformes > Heliornithidae > Heliornis > Heliornis fulica. Next base: position 196,560 of record VXBZ01012308.1, read on the forward strand.
TGGATGAGAGCAAAAGTCACTCATTTTAAGCTTAAATTATGGATGCCTCTAAATCTTTCCAAACAGGCAAGTTGCACTTTTATGTTTCCCTTGGAATGGTTGTTTATTCACCAGCTCCCCACTGCAGACCTGCCACCCTAACTTGATGCTTGGGTTAGGACAGGTGCCTTTTAAAACTAGGCTGTTCTGCTGTGCTGGAGCGCTGGGCACTTTGTGTGTTTGTGTGTGTATAGGCTGCAATGTGTTTTGGGAGGTGTAGCCAGTACCAGTGAGCACTGCACTCTGGGGACATTAAAAATATGTCCCTTTGTAAATCTGTTGTGAGCTGTGACTTGCTCATCTCCCAACTCTTTTACAGAGTGTGAACTGGCCTTAGATCTTATGTGGTTTTTTTAATTCTCCTTTCATACCATCAACAAGAATAAGAGGATGGGTATGGGTGTACGCAGATTTGTTTTGTAAGATTAAAAGTTCTAAGCAGAGAACAAACATGAATATGCAACTTGTCTAAAATAAGCTGTCTTGTGATCAGTTATCTGTCACGTGCCGTCAGCCAGTTACTTGCCCAGTTTGTTCTCACTAATGCTGGTATAAAAACCCTCACCTTCAGAGAGAAAAAAAGTACAATTCCTCTGTAGCAAGCGATTTTGTGTTTTAATTATGAGAAAGTTCCACCTCTGTAGGAATAAATGATACGATGATGGCTGTAGTGTAGTTTCACCTGCTACTGGTTCCTGATAAAGAACTTTTCATGCAAGATTTGTATATCAGTTAGAGTAGATTCCGGGTTGGAAAAAATAAACAAATGTCTTAAATATTCATTTAAAGTTGATCTCTTTTATCCAAAATATAATGAAAATTTCAAGCAAGTTTCCAATTTGTGGTTTTGCCCTAAATTATTTCAGCTGCATCCTCTGAAGTCCTGATTTAACACAGACCTTGCCAAAGAGATCAAGGAAAAGGATATGTAAATAGTTTTCCATAGTGAACATGCTCTGCAAGGTATATTTTTTTTTCTGTTTGTTTTAATTTTAGTTAACTGCATCACAGTTGCAAATGAAAACCTAATAAAGCTTGCCTGGGTTTGGTTTTCATTATCACTGCAAAACTAGAAACAAATGAATCAACGTGCATAAAAGGATCATGAACTGTATTGAATATGCAAGGGATTACATCCAAGGCTTCTAGCTCAGATTTGTGAGCTGGCCTGGTTTTGGTCTTGCAAATGCTAGAACTTGAGGCAGGTTAAAAAACAGATGATCCTGTGATGTTCTGCAGTCAAACTGTTATAATAATAGCAGAAAATCTTCCTTAATATTAAGTCTTCCTGCAGATTACTTTTACAATTTTGTGCCACACATCAGATCTAAACATATGGGGAACTTGGAATGGAAGCAAGAGGGGGAAAATCTGACAGGCTTTGGTCTTTTTAGCCTTTGAGTCTGACAGCCACCTCAAGTCTTGCTGACAAGTGGTGGTGTAAGGAATGTGAAACTGAGAATTGGGGTGTCCTGAGTAAAGCCCAGACTTTAATGAAGTCAGCTGAAAAATATTTTTATTTTAATAGGAACAGAGGTTTATTTATTCATTCATTTTTGTGTCTTCATCATTCCCCCACTTATTTGGGGCAACACTTACGGGTTTTTTTTCTACTTCTATTTTCATTTGAATGAGTAATTGTTTATTGTGCGTCTAGAAATAAACATGAAAAATTCTTATGTGAAAAGGATTAAATGGATGAACAAATACTTTTGTTTAAGCCAATCATCAAGCAGGATTTTCTATATTTTCCTGTCATAAGATTTTTTTCAAAGATCTTAATAGAAAAATTGTAGTAAATCTCTACTTTCTGTGTATCTGCTCCCAGATTAGCTTTTTTCATAGAAATATACTGTTTTCTTTCACAGAGATTACTTCAAATCTCTGGATTCCTAAATTTATATAGCTCAATGCATTTTGTTTACAACAGACACATCTGTATGACTACTTCTGTCTGTCTGCACCATCCTCACCCTGTTGAGGCGTAGGATGACAGAGGCAGTTTGTAAGGGAAATGCATTGCGATACCAGGGAATACACTTCGGAAATTAAGAGGCTGCTTGAAATCCAAGGCAGCAGCATATTTCTTCATAGTAGGTCGGTTTAAATTTGTATTGAGAAGTCAAATGAGAATTTTTACAGCTGGCTTTGAACCTCTTAAGCTTCTGTCTTTCATACTGTTTAAAGCTTCTTGGCTGTGACTGAAAACTTACTGGATTTAGTCTTGCTGACTTCCACAGCTGTGGTTTAACATGTTCAAGATGAAAATTTCATTACAGAGTCTTTAAAATCATTAATTCCTAACAAGTATGCTAATAGTGATTAAAAAAAAAAAATACATGTACCTGTGGCAACAGATGAAGTATTGCTGCCAGGGAGTTCTTTGAAAAGAATGGGGCTGTGATTGTAAAGGCAATTTGAATATATACGCGCTTGCCTTTCAAATGACTTGTCATGGTTGTGCCTGTTTTCCCTCTATAAACATTTATGCTCTTGAATTGGCATTTATGTTAATGGAAAGCAAATTCTGAAATCGCATGTGTGATTACCTACCACAGCTGAATCTGAAATGCCAAGTGTCCTACTGGTAGGAAAAAAAACATTGCCAAATGTCAAAAACTTTTTCAGGTACTGATAAAATTATATTCCAGGTTCTGGACCAAAAAATGTTGCTCATTTCAGCCTAGTTCTTGACACATTTTTGTCCCTGTCCAAACATACACATCTGAGAATACACTGCAAAATTTTCCACTTTATTTTGACCAGCTGGAACCCATTTGTTTGCTGATATGGCATCTACGGTAGAAAACAAAGAGCTGTTCTCCGTGGCATTTGGGTAAAGATAAAAAAAAAAAAAACAAAACATGTTAATTTATAGGGTTCCATGACTTTGCTTTACTCGTCTTGAACCCTGAGCTTGCATTGCAGAGGCAGAGCCCTTTTCAGAGACTGATCTGAAGACCTTTATGGCTAATGAAAGACTCTCCTTGAGTTGAGCATTAGCTCAGTACTTTGAGCTCTCTCTGTTTTCTTGCAGCCCATTTTCTTTACGTAATTAAGTGACTTCATAGAGGGCTGCAATATCTTATTTGAGGAGTATGCTAAATAAATGAAAATAACATTCCTGCACTTCCCTAAGCTTTTTCAGATATGTTAATCTCAGAGGTACAATAAGGCATAATGAAATTGTTATTAAAACTTCTCTTTAAATATGAGAATGAATGTAGCTTGGCTGTTTTAAAGGGTGTGTGAAATATCTTTTACATGGTCAGAATGTGTTTCTTCGACCCCAGCAAACACGGATAAGTTGCTTTACTGTAATCTTATGCAGAGGTTAAGTATGGTGTGCACCATACTAAAATAATGAGACATGCATATTTGCACACACAGCCTTTAGCATTACTTAATGTGCAGTTACTGTAGTTTAATAATCGTGATGATTTCACAGTGCTGAGCAAACTTCAGGACCAAGTTCTCCCTCATGCTTGTCTGTCATGGTGGGAGACCTGCCCAGCACAGTACTGGCTGAGTAAAAACAGCACCACAAAGTAAAAGAGTTCTCATCCACATTGTGTACTCTATTAAAAGCTCTCAGGACAGTAGTGTGAGCAGATCTGTTGAGTGTCTGTCACAGGATATCCTTGCCATTGGTACTCTTTCTGAAGGGACAGGGTGCAATTATTTCCAAAAGCCTTAAAAGGAATTCCTAAAAGGAATGATTCTCCAGCTTCCCACTCACTTGGGTATTTGCCTACACACAGCCCTTGGCTTGGATTTTAGTTTGTTGGCTTGTTTTTGTTTTTGTTTTTTTTTTTAATATGACATAGCGGTAACTTCATTTGGAGTAAAGCTAAATTTAAGACATGGATTGTATATCTGAAATATGCAAAGAAATGAATTAAAACCAAAATAAAACCCTAGTCCTCATCCCCACACTCTAATGTGTCACAGGGAGAAGACACTTAATATCCTCATTCCCTGAAGGTAGCAGAGCTGAAATGGGAATATACATTCCCTTCACATTTTCCATGTATAGGATGGACACTGGGAACACCTCAGAGCCGATGCCACTTTTTAAATATTCTTTTTTTCTCTTTAGCATACACACACAAGGTGGTTGGTTTGGCTGGCCCCAGTGATTTCAAAGTTGTTAGGAGGCACTCATACCACCTCTCGATTGCAAGGATTTTATTTTTTTTCTTTGTGTAATTACAGACTGCTGTAACAGTAGATTTAATCCTGTTGTAGCTGGACATTAAATGCAAATGTCTTTAAAGAACCTTTGCTGCTTCACCAAGCTATTTGCAAAAATATTCCTTAAAGTGCTTTAAGGAAGAGCCAAGGAGGAGTCTAAACATTGACTGTATGTATTTACATTTTAAGGCTTCTAATGTGATTTGATGGCACAATATTTAATAAGCAGCAGCACTCTGAATTTTCTGGCCTGGGCTTGTTGGAGCTGTGTATACTGGATCATTATGCTGTATAATGAAACAAAGTGTGACGTGTGCTGATGCATCAGCCTGGAGGTCATCAGGACATTGAATCATGATGCTTAGCAGCTTTCATATTGAGAATGTCTTAGACACTACTCATTGCTCATAAAAAAAAAAAAAACAAAGCCAAAAACCCAAATCAAACAAACAAAAAAAATCCCTCACAAAACTAACAGTTTTATAAAAAATTGTGGCTTAAGCAAACTGATCTGCTTGGAAAATAGGCAACAGAGCAAATCAGAATACTCGTGGCTTGTGAAGGTTTTAGTGAGGTTGTTTGAGTTGCTGCTGAAATAAAGCAATGCTGGAATGGCAGTGTAAATGTAAGGCTGCTAATTAATTGTCTGTGTTAGCTCAGTCTTATGGTGATAGGGTAGAATGTTTTCAGAATTGTCCGATTTTATTGTTTCTATCCTAGAGGCACAAAGCATTACTTAATGTAGGAACTTCAGCTATATTGTTTCTCTCTTAGTTCCTTTTCATGCTTTCAGATAAAATGACCTTGGTTATCAAATGATGTCTGTAGGAGCAAAAAGACCACAGTTACCATTTGGATCTGGTGAAGTGCTCAGCAACTCTTGCTGTTTATTGTGTCAACAAGTTTGTGGACATGTGGCAACTTTTCCCGACTTGAACTTAAAACCTTTCACAATGGAGCTGTGTTGGCGTAATAGTCTTTTGAATTGACTGAAAATGTAGAGTTCAGTAAGAACTGGTGAGGCTCTTTGGGCAGTCATCTCTTGTTTGGATTTTGTTTGATTTGAGTCACCTGCCAACCCAGCAAATCAAGATTGAATCTTTTTATGTTTAGCCTATTGTATATCTACATTTTTGCATACCTGTGTTGTATACCTTCACTGGAAAGATGTTAATGAACTAAGTCACATAGTGCTGCCCTTGAGGTGAATATTTTTCATCCCTGAAGAAGCTGGAGTCTGAGAGAAACTGTGGTCTTTCCAAAGTCACATAGTAAACTAGATATGGGATTTTTTTTCCACGTCTTTGACTGTTAAAACTCCAGTGCTAAAGCATTTGTGGAAAATGTTTGTTTTTTCCATGTAAATTACTATAAAGGGCATTTTTGTTACAAGACTAGCCAGAGTTGCTTTGTGATTTATGCATTACATCTGTGAGTCGAGATTGAGGTTAAAAATAGGGCAGCAACAACAAAAAATAATCTGAAGCAATATGACCATGAAAAATCTTATGTAAAATTTTAATAAACAATGATAAACATTTTTTAGACGTTAGTCAGATTTGCTCTAATAATGGGTGCGGAAGAGAAATTCTGAAAGACAAGAATCTCTCTTCTTGGTTATCATTTTTTATGCTTTTTTTTTTGTGTTTAAAGGCATTTTATACCACGCAGTAAGTTTGCATTAACTATGATGAATTTCACTTTGTGTCAGGGTTGAGGCTGCCATCCATGGGCCTCACTTGGACTCTTTCTGTTGAATGGCAGAACAATTACATCTTGAGGCTTGCTGTATTCAAATGTATTTCCCTGTGTTTGTACCTTATGTGTTATTCTGATAGTAGCTTTGGGGAAGAAGCCAGAAGCTGGAGAACAGGAGAGAAGCAGCAAGGTTGGGGATTCCCTCTTTCAAAACATGAACGTTGTTTTGAAGCATTAGCTTGTGTTATGTGTGTGAGTAAGCATTTGAGTCATTTGTGGAGAGCGATCTTGCTGTCCTCAGTTGTGAGAAACAGAAAGTTGTGATGAGGCTCTGCAAGTAGAACTTCGTGCAAAGGTAATTACTGGTGGTGCAGGACAACAAGGCGAGCTGGCTTTGGGAATTTGTGGTTTGGGGAATTTGTGTTTTCAAACTCAGGTGGCTGGTATGAAGGAAGGAGGAAAAGACCACCCTAAGTAAACAAGCATAGGGTTGACTATAAGCAGTTGATGAAAGCCTTTGTTAGATGTATAGAAGGGTTGCTTGTTTTTAATTCTAGAATGAGTTATTTGCACCAAGCAAGATATCTTGACAGGAAGCATATTTTTTCTAACAAATAAAAGCAGAAATTTTCAGGTCTTGGCATATTATGAGACTATATTGCTTTAAAACCTGTGCTTTTCTGAGAATTTATGGGACCTTGGAGAATTCAGGTGTTATATGTGAGCGTACATCATCAGTTCCTATAGACTGGAATGCAGAACTGCCATACCTATTATGTTTACTAGTGGGGTGCTTATGTTAATTTTAAGATACCATATTTACTGGAATCAGTCACAGACTTTTCCCATGCTGCTTCTTAGCACAGCGACAAGGATATAACTTAACTGCTGCCCGAGTGTGAATTGCCACGCACATTGTATCCATTGTTAGTGTAAGGCTGTAATTTGAACAAATCTGCTGATTTGATTATCTGCTCTAGGATAGTTCAGGATTAATTTTCATTGGCTTTACCATCCTTGAATTCTATTTTTTAAATAGCTGTTTGCACAGCTCCTGTCCTGTGGCAATCGGCTCCATTAACATACCTTAATTTCTTTTTATTTGGGATATTCCTATACAGCTTTTCCTGGTGCAGATCATCGGTTTTGTGAATTATTGTAGGCGTTAAAGAAAAGACTGTTTTGCTGGTAGCCATACTTCTGAAACTGCAAAGTGTAACCACTCTCCTTTCTTTAAGGCAAATTAGAAAAAAACCCCCCAAAACAGCAAAACTCACCAGCCCATCCCCCTACATGTTCTGTAATGAATGCTAATAACTGTTAGAGTTTGGTTGTATGATGGAAGGAGTTATTTGGGAGATTCATAAACAGAGCAGTTGGATCAGAAATTATTGGAAGTCTTTGCTTCAGACATGTAAAGGAACCATGGATGCTGCCAGTCAAGTGCCAGCAGCAAAGCTACAAGGGAAGCACATACATGAGAGTGAGTGTTTCTGTTTGGTAAAGTGATGACCTAGAGTTGTGATCAAAGAGTATTTCTCCTGTTAAGTTTGAGGAGTAAAAGGGTTTCAGGGACTCCAGTAATCCTGTGCCAGTTTTCCTGAGGATTGCTCTGTTGTTCTAGTGCCTGTTCAATAAAGTCTGAGTCTTCCCAAAAGTGATGGATTATTACACGTGCTGTTGGTTTCTGGATACAGAGCAGTTTTTGGCAGAAGCACTCGATATATTGCATATGTGCCCTGTGAGGGTATAGCATGTCTGCACTCAGTCAGGTTTTTGCCAGGAAAAGGCTACCTCATGTCTGGAAACCCCAGACAAATTCCTTACAATTCATCCAGAAGAGATTAGAAAGGGGGGGAAAAATAATATTGTAAACTCTTAGAAAAATAATGCTATACAAGACCTGAAGACATTACCTATTACACCTCCCTGATGGAAAATGATGTAAACTACACCTACGCCATTCCTAATTAAAGCTTTGTAACCTGTTCTGAAAGATCTCCAGGAAAACATTCACTAGATATAACTACCCTGCCCAACTCATTCACATGTTTGTCTGTCTTTAATTCAGAAGATTATTTTCCAAAAGTCTAAGCCTAACCACTTTTTTTAACCTGTTTGCACAGATCACGTTTTCCAGTGCTTGACTATTCTAGTGGCTTTCTCTCTAGTGTCTTGAATTTAGGCACACAAAACAGTTGACAGAAATAGAAGGGAGGGGGAAGGAGCTAAACCTCTGCTTTATGTATTCGTGTATCTCAAAGTCTGTCTATGCTTTCAGTATCTTTTTCTTTCTTTTTTTAACTACAGAACAGCATTGTTAATTCATGTTCATCTTGGCATCCCCTATGAGCATTCTGAATTTTAATCCTGCCTTCCAAAGTAGTTGCAGATTCCTTCTACTCTGCTACGTGCGTGTAATGGCACACACACTCCCATCAGAAAGTCGGCAGTGACATTTTTAAGGGCAGTGGCATGTAGGGAATCTTTTGTGCAACGTGTTTGACAAGTCTCTCCATTTAGGCAACGTGTGGGTCACTAATCTGCAGTCATAGTTTTGCTTTCTTTTGACATAGACCAAGCTTCCCTGGTTTGCATATGAGGCAGCATTAAATACCTTAAGTTACAGCTTTAGTTTATTGCAGAAAGACAACAGGTTTGATATAATTTGTTTTGGACAAATCCACGCTGGCTGTTTGTAATCTCCTTGTAATATTCCAGGTGGTTACAAATGATTTGTTTGTTCCAGAATTTTCTAGGAACTGCAGTTAAACTGCCTGGCCTATAATTTTCTTGCTCCTCAAAAATATCCTTTTTGATAATAGGCATTAACTCTATCCTTTTCTTCTTTTGAATGGCCTTGCCTGTCCCTACACCCCTCCCCAATCCCCCACCCCCAAGTTCTCAGAGATAACTGCTAATCATTGCTTCAGCTAGTTGCTTAGGTGAAAAGGATGTGTGATAGGATTAAATCAGAAAAATATCTGAGTCTGTAATCAAATTATCTTTTTAATGGGAAAAGAAAAAACAACCCTTCGAAACTATGATGACAGCTCTCTGGGAGTCCAGGCATCTTGCAACTTTTCCTTTAGCAGTCCCAAAGTGGTATGTGATAGCATAAGAAGTTAGAGAAAGAGCACAGCACCCAATAAATGAACTGCCTTCTCCCTTTGTCTCCTGCAGACCATCTCATTGCCTTTAATAGCTTGCCTTGTATTTCAGAAGTTGCCATGGCAGCTAATAATTTATAATTGAGCTAAGTAATAATTGCTTTATAATTACAAATCCAAGCAACATGCTGGCACATCTATCTGCAAACTTATGCACTAATTCCTCTCATATTGATCTTCTTCCCTACTTGATCTTTTTGCATTTATGAATTATGTTTTATCTCACCTCTTAACACTGAGTGAAATGAAGCTAAAGCTTTTGTGTTGCAACCTCCTTTTGAATTCAGCTGTTGGAACACGCCTCTGACCAGCAGAGCCTTAGGTGCGTACCTCTGAATGCCTTGATATAAATCCAGCAGAAGAGAAAGTTGCTTTGAGCTTGCCCTTTTACTTATATTTTAATATTTTCTCTCTTAAAAAAATTTGCAATAATACTTAAATGTGTGATAATGCTAATAAACATGCTTTTATATTTATAGCATTAATGAAAAAGATGTATGTGGGCAATAATTTTATTTTCAAATATTTAAAAAAAAATCAAAAAGGAACTGTCCTTTCCCAGATACTGACAGTAGGCAGGCACTGATTTGCTGGCTGTTGTGTTTTTATGTTGCCTGTCTGTTTTTGTATGATCTGTTGCTTCTTGTTTCCTGTGTAGGTTTGAGCTCTTTAGAACCCTACTTTTTGTTCTGGATACGTGTGTTTCTTAGCTCATGGCTAGGATCACCAGGTCGAGAGATTATGATGATAATGATGATGATGATAATTACTAATTAATAATAATGGAGTAGGAAATCAATGTGGCTGAAAATTAAAATAAACATTATGTCCAAATGACAGAAACAGTCTTTTCCACCAGAGCAATATTTTCAGTTAAGCTAGGTTGTTGATAAATGCATGTTTTCCTATTTGGGAGCTGCATTTCTCGTGACAAAACTGAGAACCGTCTTTATTTAGTAACACTCCTAAGGAGCCTGTGCAAAGCTTAGTGATAATGCAATAAATCAAACAGACTTGTTACATCATGCAGTCCCCACAAGTTAGATGGCTATTTAATCATTGCAAAATCCCTGTCTTAAAGGCAAAAAAAAAAAAAAAGCCGAGCAAGGCATGAACTAGATTTTTGTTCTCTTTTCACATAGCCTGTCTGTTTATCAGTCACAACTCCTGCCATCCTGTTAGACCATTAGGTTTAAAATTGGAGTGTTTCTAGGTAAATAGGCACAGCATACTAGTTTTCACGCCTGATGCATCTGCCTTGGGGATATGGTACAGACCACTGCCAAGACAGTTTAACCTAACGCGCTGAATGTGTTTGAACTGTTCTCCTAAGGATGCTGAGATGCTGTAGACACGTTTGTTCCTTATGCTCAGTTATTTGAAGATTAATCTTGATTTAGGAGACATTGTACTTCACTGCTTGGCAGGGTGTCAGTTCTGTGGAGGCATTGCAAGATTAGGCTGAAGTATTCAGCAAAGGAGGAAGCTAAAGCAGTTTAGTCAAGAGTTCAGCAGCTATAAATCTGGAAGTCTTGTCATAACAGAAGTGAAAACAGTGGATATAGGCTTTATCTTTTTTCTAAACGGATGTGGCTTTCATACCTGCATGGCAGGAAAGGATTCAGGTCTGCATTTCTGCTTAAGAATTTTCACGGTAGTGTCTCCAGAAGACTTTTTACATGGTTCTACAGCTAAATAACATTAAACCTTTCTGAGCAATTTTCAGTACTGCTTAATAGAGAGTTCAAGCAAATGTTTTTGATTAGCTGACAACATGTAGACAAATATTTTTATATTTTCTAGATGGAGGTTTTGAATATATATATATGGAAGTTGTATTAGTTTGTGTTTGTTTTGCTAGAAAAACTCTTCAGATGTATTTTCATATTTGGAATTTTTTCTCATTGAGAACCAAAGAGGCCCTTGAGAGTGTCAGGAAGTTACTTGCTTTTCAATCAAATTTATATCAGTCCCAAATACCAAACTTACTGTTGAGCAGTGAGCATATTGTTAAGCAGCAAATAACACATTAACACCCGGTTAATGTTTATCCCCTTCTTGACATAAAGCTTTGTGAGTCTCATGTCACTGCTCATAAGTTGTATTATTTTCTTCCATTTTATTGAAAATATCTAAGCTATCTTAAAGTCAAACTGTACATGGGGGAAACAACCAAGACCACTCTCACAAGGTCTGTGTGGGACCAGTTTTAGTGTTTGTAAGTTTGAGGCCAGAGAACAATATGGGTTTCAGCTAAAGCTGCAGCTGATGTCGATAAGTTCTACTGTACTGATAACTTTCTCCTTGGCATAAATATTTATGGACACTTGTAAATATGATGCTCCTAAGTGTACAGAAAACTTATTGAAACTGTTTGTCTTGTACACATTGTTCTATATTTGCATGGTAGTCCATGCCTCTGACCTGTTCTCTGTGGCATCTGAGCTATAACATCAAGCTGAGTTTAAAATATTTGTGTGGTTTTACTGTTTAGAATCGCTTGGACTAGTGAACTAAATTTAAGATACTAGAAGTCAAATAAATACATCTGGGTCATAAGTAACAATCAAATTTCTCAGACTGTGTGCTATTTGCTGCCAATGCATGTGGCCCTGTCATTTGGGGGTTGAAGAATTCAGCTCTGGAGTGTGAAAGTCGCTAACACACAGGGAGAAGTTGTCATCAAATACCACAAGGGCCTTAGTGTATGGGTTGTAGCTGCTATGAACTTGTTCCTACTGCAGACACCGATGCTGAGCCTACCAGGCTCTGTTGGGCAGCTTCCTTGGAGCCCAGCTGGAAACACTGACGCAAAGTCAAGCAGAACTCCAGGCTCTGAATGTGGGATTCCTGCTAACTCACCAGTGGTTTGTGTTTTTTTTTTCTTTTTCTTTAAGGCTACTTTGTGTTTGGTACAGTGTGCTCTAGAGCTCTACCTTGACTCTTCCTCTTCACAAGTGACAAATAGGACTGTCATGCAGGGCCACCACTGTGCCGATGTGTCTGTCCCTGTGTTTGCACTGGTCGTGACTGGCGTTTCTGCTCCATCCATTACTTGGATGGATCTTCTGCCTTTTCAATGCACTGCTCTTTGGGTTGGTTTTTTATCATTACAACTTGCTTTCTTCTATTGACTATGAAGGATAGTTTCCTCGTGGTACATTTTAATTTTGCTGTCAACATGCTTGATTGGAAAAAAATTCTTGTAACAGTAATAAAAAATGTGTACAAGCTAGCACAAATGACATGTAAGTGTATTCTATGAGGTTTGCTTAATTGAAGATAAACAAATTTATTATCTTGCAATTAGTATGACTTGTATATGTAAACGGCTTCCTTTCAGTTCAGTAACTCGACTCAACATGCTGCTTTTGACTTGGCACCAGGTTTAATTTTACTCTATCTTTAAAGCTTCTTGGAGGAGTTTCCCTCCAGGTTCTCCTGGCTCCCTGATATATAGACAAGATACCGTATCAGGCTCTTTCAAATTCTCCCACAGAAAACTCTGTGGTGGTGGAGAATTATAAGCTGTCTTGAAAGCACACTTTTATGTTATACATTTTGCAGCCTCCTTCGCAGAGATAAGTGGTATAGGAGCATTTAGACAGAAGAGCAGTACAAGTATGAATGTTAGTGAGCAAAACACAGGCATAATTTATTTATTTTTTTTCAATGTTGGAGTATAATCTTGTTTTCTGAGTTCTAATTGATAGCACTGATTGCTTTTCTTTTATTGTTATTATTTTCATAAGCAGAGAGAAGCACGTGGAGAAATTAGTAGCTTGGGAGCATGGGAAGGAGCGCTGCTGAAATGTGAAACTGTTGTTGGAGTGAGGCGGGTTCATTCTGCTGTAATTACCCCATTGACCCACAAATGAACTTTACTTTTCAAAGAAATAATTTTGGAATGTTTCCTGGGGAACGTTTTTGTGTTGATGTGTGAGCATACAGTGTGAGATGATAAAGATACATCAAAACTTGTGGCTAAGCATTAGCATAATGATTGATGCAGCTGCCTAATGCTGCCATACAGCCATTCTCTAGGACATAGTGACTTTTTTGGTACTGCTTTGTGTCCTTCTGAGTAGTTCCTGTCCATGGAGCTGTGAGATGCTTGAAGACAACATTATTTCTGTATTTTTAAAATGTGGAAAATCTTTCAGTAAATATGGAAGCCTGGGGACCAGATCCTGGATAGCACTTCCTATTAGAGGGGGACTTGGAATCTTATGGGGCTGAGACTCTCTTAAAACAGAACAGTGAGGTGGTGTGGAGTCTTTTTAGTTCTACTTGCTTTACTGTTCATTTAGCTAAGACTTCTTTGTCCTGTGTCTTTTGAATGCATAGACCCAGTTGCCTTTGCTGGTGCATGATAAGCGAGGGGACACAGAACCGTCCCGTCCTTCTCAGCTTCAAAGCTGAAGCCTTTCAAAACATTTCCCTGTAAAAAGAATAATCCTGATGACTCAAAGATGAGTTATACTTGATTAATATAATAAATTAAATTATATTGTAGTATAATCCAAAATGGCCTAACATGGTTGTAGTTAATTAAATGGACAAAATTCTTAATATTCTAATGGCCTCATTCAGGGATTAATTACTAAGCCTTTGTAACAATTCAGATTCTTCTTTCTTTGAGATGGTTTTAATAAGGTAGCTTTAGATATTCTTATGCTTATGGTAGCTTTTTGTTGAACTAATTTGTAGAATTTGTTGTAAATATGAATATTGGTATTAGATGCTGTTCTGTGTGGAAGAGGACAAAAGGAAAAAGGTTTTCTCAGTTACTGAAGATTCATCTTGAAAGGACTTCTAAGCTTTTGGTTTTGTTAATTCCATTTTTCTTGGTCTAAAAAAAAAATGGTATGTTTCTATGGACAAATACTCCTCTTCTTCAGAAAATAAAAGTCTCAGGTAACTTTCATATCAATTCCTTGCCTGCATAATTAAAACACAAACTCGAGACCTTTTTCTCAACATTTCCATCGTCTATTTCTCATTATGCTTCTTGATGAGATTTTTAGGCTTCACAGAACACCGTCTAGGCAGCTAATCCGATGCAGTGCTAAGATCACAGCACTTCTTGTGTAATTCTTATTAGGTTAATCAAGAAACTTACTGAAGCAGGAGGTTTTTAAGGCCTGCCAAATTCGAAACCATAGATCAAAGTTCATAGCCCTCTGACCCTTGTGCCCTAACTTGCCTCAGCAAAGTCTGCATGAATGGCCTTATTGTGAGTGTGGCAGTGTCTGAGAGTCTGTACATTTGCAATTGTTTAGGCTTAGGAGAAGCATTGTGTTGTGACTGATGAAATGCATTTTCTTCTCTTTCTGAAGTGCAGAGGTTTTCACCTCCATTGCCTATACAAGTGCTCCGGTGCTCACAATAGCAGTTAGGTGATCCTTGTTCCTGTCAGGCTGAGCAACCAGTTTTATGACGGAGTGTAATTAAATGGCTCAGAAGCCAACATTAGGAAAACAGCGGTAAGGAACAGGGGGAAAGCTTAATTTCCATATGGTCAGTCAAGCAAGCACAACGCTGGCATTGTGATCTGGAGTAGACAGTTTAAGCACTATTAAAGAGAGGGCTATTCTTTCTGTTGTCTCTTGAATGCCACTGCACTTCTTTGATTACCCTTCTTCATGGTCAAAACCTCTTCCTAAACCAAATGCTTTTTGCATGGCACGACTTCTTTGGTGTTTTTAATATAATAGCAATGGCTGTTTTGAATAATAACACTGAACTTAAGAATGGAGATGAAATAAATCAATTAAAGTTTGATCAAGAAAGTCTAAGGGAATTTGAATAAGGTTGCTTTAATAACATTATGATTTACTGCTTACCTTTGCAATTCCCTCTGAAAAAAATCATGATCACAGTAGAATTGGAGCTTTCAAGGAGCATGGGGTAGAAATGCTAATTGTGCTTCTAAAGAGGACCTGACGTTTTTGGGATGAATTATCGGGTTATGTGCTCCTGTGTTGTCAAAAGAATATTTCTAAAAGTTTGCAACTTACCACAGAAATTAAGTAGAGGAATGTCTCTGTGTGTGAGCAACATAGGTTGGTTTGATCTAATATATGTCTCACTAAATTGAAAGCAAATGCTTAGGAACAACGTAATGCTTGCTTCAGGAGCAGTTAACTTGAGAGTCAATGCCTGTGCAATGGCAAAATGATCAGATATTTCCAAGAACACTCTTACAACTTTATTTAGAAGAGCATATAAGTGTGGTATCAGAAATTACAGGATTTTATTAAAATAAAGCAAGAGATGTTCAGATCACCAATTTACTGATTAAAGAGGAGTGTCGACTGATTGAAGCAGGATGTTCGTTTACAAAGCAAAGCAAACAAAGCAGTTTGGGCAATTACAGTTCTCTTCCTTATTGCAGGAAAACATTTAAAAGTCTGACAGGCAGTTGTTTACTTAATATGAGTATTCAATTCCCTAATCTTCAAATCTATAGAAAATCACTGTATTGCCTGCAGGAAGTTCTCAAGATAAATACCCACTGGCATATTTTGGTACAGTTGAACTGCAGCATGCTGCCTTTCAAACAGGACAAGTGAAAGGCAGAAGCAAAAACCATGATGTCTTTGGTCTAAATTTCTTTTGCCCAGTTCAGTCTTGACTACAACTTAATTTTACAATACATCCTTCTGCCTGCCAACAAATTGTTTTCTTCTCTATGTTTAAAACAGAAGTGTGAGCTTTGTTTGATCCTTAGATACTGAACATTAGGATGCATTATTATTAGATGAGGCAAAGTTTATTCTGGTGAGCTGCATTAATGAGAGCAGTGTGACAGAGTTGATACAAGCACATGCTGTGTCAGCTTGGGAAGGAGTGTATGTGCAGAAGAGAACATTGTCATCACTCTCAGTAAAATAATGCCGGGTATTGCTTTATTTATGGCTTGAAAAACTGACAGAGACAGTTAAATCTTTGTGTCAGTCAAGTCCTGATTTAAAGCTCCAGCTGTCAGTATTCAAGGACTCAATTACATTATGACCTTTCATAGTTTTCCTCTTTATAGAACACTGTGCTCCAACTCCTCTTAATTATTTTTTTGTTGTAGTTTTTCCTTTTTTTCTTTAAAGACAAGCAGGGAGGAGGAAATCTTTCCTTCAACTTCCTTTATTTTTATTACATCATTATCATTTTCACACTTGTAACTCCGTGGTGTTTCTTCCTGGCATGTTCTCACTTACCCAGCCAGTGGAGCCAAATGGGATTTACCCATTTACTTCTGGAAACTGAATGGCCTAATGTTCCTCTCTGTTTATCTACCCTTTCAGCTGGTGGGATATATGCGCTGCCTTCTCCCTGCTTAGTGCCCTGTAGATAAATTTGTGCAGACTTTCTTTAGCTGTCAGAGTGATGGATGGGTGGTACAGTGAAGCCTGCTCAGCCAGAGCAAGTGGCTGCCTTTGCTATCCATCACTCTTCCTGCTGTCAGCCCCCTGATCGGAACTTCAGAGCAGGTTCAGACTTTGTCTAAGTCACAGTGCCACAGAAAAACAATTAGTTTGTCAAGGATATACATATTTTAGCGTGAGGATATTTGACATCTGAAATGCTGCTGTTGTGTTATGTTTAATAAATCAGATTTTTTTGCTTTTTTTTTTTTGGAATTAGGGGCTCTGCACTTAAGGGAGAGAGTGTGTCACACTGGGTATTCTTCTAGCTGTGATTGTGGATGGCAGGAGGAAAAGTTGTGGCAGATTAGGAAAAAAAAAAATGCTACCTGAGCACCAGACAGAAGTATGTTTTAAAAGGGATGATGAAAACAGTTCTGACCTTTTAACGGATTTAAGTTTTTTTTTTTATTAGCAGTTTTTAGTAACTCTAGTTGTCTTTCGGCTTTAGATCACTCTCTGGCATGATTTGTTGGCTCTTGTGACTCACCAACTATTTGTGAAATAGAAAAGTACCAAACTAAATTAAAGAATTTCTTCTTACTTATATTGTATTTCACCAAGACTTGTGTTTCTCTGTATGTCATTACATTCCATGTGTTCAGTTGGTAACTTAAGTTTCTGCTCTTGAATGCCAGCCATGACTTTTAATTCAGAACAGTCCTTAACTCTTGCTTGTGAACTTAATTTTTTTTTCCCATTTTTGGTTACTGGAGAGAAGAAATGAGAGATACGTAGGCTGACAATTTCATTTAGCTGGTAATGAAACGGGGTTGGCTGTTTGGATGGCAGCTGGGGGTATTTACTGCTGTGAGGGACTTTTTCCTAGTTCACCAGGAAGGACTCAGAGATCTGCTCAGCTTCTGCTAGGGCTGGTCCAACAATTGCTGAGTGTCCTGTTCTGGAGACATTCAAAACCTATCTGGACACATTTCTCTGTGACCTACTCAAAATAATCCTGCCCTGGCAGAAGTGTTGGACTAGATGACCTTTCCAGGTCCCTTCCAACTCCTATCATGCTGTGATTCTGTGGACATGTGCCATCACTCTGGAGGCAGCTGGCTGTTGTGTTGCCTCTGGAGAACACCTGAAGCGTGGGGTCATGTTAAGGAGGAGAAACACTGGTGATACCAAGAAGGCTACCTCTGTGTTAGAAACCTGCTTGTTGTGTACAAATAGCTGCAACAAAAGCTGGTAACTGTAGTAGAGACTAGGTTTGGGGATGTCAAAGGGGTTACAAATGTCCAATTCCACCCTTGACTGTACCATGGAGTAGGGGAGCATGAACTTACACATACTTTCCAACCCATGTACTTCAGGCTAACAGTGCTGAGCCATGTGGTAGTTCATGTGGGATCATATGCACCTGGCTGAGGACAAGTGACACAAAACAGTACATGAGACTTTGGTTTTTGTCCCCACAATTATCTTTCAGGAACAGGTATGGTAGCACTGGCCATTTACAGCCTGAATGATCTACTTGTGTTTGCATGTAAAAAACAATTAGCTATGAAGTGTGCTGTGGTACTGAAGTATGAACAATATTTTCCAAAAATAAATTGTTTGTGCTTAGCTTTTTAACGCCTGATGCAATATCTTGCAAATTAAATGTCTTTACAAATAACAATAATGATCTGTGCTTAAACGGAAAAGATACTTACAAATCATAGGCGCTTGTTTCTTTGTGACTTGTCTGGCAGGCTAAAACTGTGGAGACAAAATAACTGTGTTCTGGATATGCTGAGCAAGCGCAGAAATAACTCACCTCCTTGTTTGCTAATCCCATTATCTATCACCAGCCCTTCTGTGTCAGTCTGAGCAGCTGTGGTTATAGGATTGTTTTCTTAGAAGACTGCTATGTATTTATGTTTGAGCACGAAGGATTTCTGCCTGGAACTGTTAACAGTGGATCGGCTGGGAAAATAAATCTTCACTAAATTTGTGTGTTTTCACATTTTCAAGTGATCAGTTACATTTATCAAGTTTCTGGATAAAGGCAGATTATCTTCAGCTCAGTAAAATTGTAATGCTTCTCGTGTGTATGTAGGGCAGAAGCTATTTCTGCATGGATGCAGTGCAGACAGCCGTCTTGGTGGCTGTGAGAAAGATGCTGTAGCTAAGGCTATGTTGACATATTTAGAAGGAATTAAGCTTTCTCCACACATCTGTATTTTAATAACATGCCTTTTTTTTTTTTTCACTGTTTCTTTGAAAAGTGGAACAAATCAGAAATAGCCACTGGAGCTAGAGGCGAGAGAGGATCTTGCTCTAGCAGCAGTGTGGGTTTCCTAATCCTCTTCCAAACCTTTCTTAGACAACTGTTTGTTACATTATCATGTTTAAACCTGTTCTGCACTATTTGATTTGTTACTGTGCTGTCTCACACCATGCAGCTAAACCACAAAATGTTTTGTGACATGGACTTTGTTTGCTGTGGACCTAGAAGCATAAGGTTCAAATATCATATAGGTGTTTGTTTTAAGGAAAGCAGTTGGCTGGGAAAAGATGGGATTTCTGATTATTATGACCGTGGTAAGGGCAGGTTTTCATTATTTAGCAAGCATACAGACATTTCTGCCAATGTGCCCTGTAACAAGGTAGCTCATCATGCTAATTTGGCACTAAGAGGGTATGTTACACCTAGGTGGAAGCTTGGGAAGCAATTTAACCAGTTACTGGGTTATTGAGAAAATGAGACTACAATTAAACAAAATAATAAATAAAAATCTGGTAGTGGAGAATAGTTAGTTACTTGTTATTTCTCCTGGTTAATGGAAGTTTTTGGAATGAATAGGCTGACTGAATGGCTCTCAACATGGTCCAAGTGAAATGCTTTTCCTCTAATTTTCCTTTCCATGGGTGTGGAGAACCTGGGTTCTGGCAAGGATACCAAGGATATATAGTGCTGTATCTGTTACAGGAGCTGCAAACCAAGCTCCAAGATGAGTGGTCATAACATACACAGTAAACATTTAAATGCACTTTAAGTACCTCTGATTTTAAAGCCTTTTAAGTTTTAATACAATACTTGGACAGGATAATGATTTTTGTATGCTTTACTCATCTTAAACTATTGAGTGAATGTTCAGCTGGCTTCAGTTTTATCCTACTACGTGTCGTCTTATTTGCTTCACAGGTGGTTGTTAAATCAGCTTTATGGGGAGGCTAGGGCTAATATTCCTGAATTTCTGCAGGATTGTCACCTGAGGCGTTACAGCAACATGGTACAGAGTGTGATGTGTGTTCACATGGGCACTGAAGGAATTTCCATCATTTCAGTGGTTACAAAGCTGTGGAAGAATAAATGCAGTAACTGAGGTCTAATATCACCAAGGTAAAATGAGCAGTTTTAAGCAGTAGATGAGAGACTTCTGAAGAAGGAAAAAACATTGTGAGAGTAGATTTAGGACTTGAGTATCCAGTACAGTAAGTGCAAGGTATGTGTTGCCTAGTATCTAGACAGCTGTCTAGCAAGTTACCTGTAACCCTGATAGAACCTGGTGCATTGTCATTAAAGGTCAGATAGAAAAGTATTGCAACTGATGCATTTGACACATAATGACTTTTAACAAGTCCCTCAGATGCTTTTCACTCCAGGGCCCTAATAGGAACATGACTTTGTATAATGTTAAATATTAAAACAACTTTTTAAGCTTCATGTTTTATTTTTAAAAGCAAAGGAGCAGTGTCACGGTGGAGGCCAGCTGGCAGACTCGCATAGCAATGTGCAAACCTTTCCCCTTTAGACATACCAGAATTGAAATTTGCACTTAAATCACCAGTCAGTATGAACGTAAGCATATCCAAGAACTCATTTATGCACATCAAAAACCCACCCCACCAATTGGTGCACTACTTTTTCACTTGGCAGCCATTCCTCCGGAGATATCCAGGACAGAAATAGCAAGGGGACTGCAGGCCAGACACACGCTGGCAAAGCTGCTTGTGGTAGAAAACTTGTTCAGCACCTGCCTGCTTGTGCTGTGCCTGGCTGCTATCTCCTCTAGTACGTTATCATAATGACTGAAATGGTCCGTGGTATTTAGGAATAGCAGTGGAATTTGATTTATTGTTTAACTTGAGTTAAAATCTTAAGTGCATTTTAAAGTGAGCAAGATGGAAGAGCACAGCAGGTCTGACCAGACCACTTGGGATTGATTATTTCTTGGGACATAAACTTGGAAGGGGCTGTGACTAGAAAAGTGCTTTTTTTCCTTTTCCTGACTGTGCAAAGCTCTGTTAATGTTGACAGGTCTCTGTGTGGGTGTTGAGATCTCTGAATTTAACAATTCATCTTTTCCTTAGTATTTAAAAACTGAAATAATTGTTAAGCATCCTCTTTACTTCTGCTTGCCCAAGTAAATGTCTGATGCTAATCCCAATGACTTTCAAGTGAATTGTGTGATGTCAGGAATAAATGTGGATCGTTAAAAATAAAAATTGGAAACTAGGTCAGGATGAGCACTGCATGTAGCTCTGGGTCCCCAGTATAAAAAAGATATCGAGCTTTTGGAATGAGTCCAGAGGAGAGCCACAAAGATGATCAGAGGTCTGGAGCAGCCCTCCTGCAAAGACAGGATGAGAAAGTTGGTGTTGTTTACCCTGGAAAAGAGAAGGCTCTGGCCTAGAGCAGCCTTCCAGTACCTAAAGGGGCTACAGGAAATCTGGAGAGGGACTGTTTACAAGGGCAAAGGGGAATGGGTTTAAATAAAATAAGGTAGATTTAGAAATTGGAAAGAAAATGGGATTCTACATTGGGAAGAAATTCTTCCCTGTGAGGGTGGTGAGGCTCTGGCACAGGATGCCCAGAGAAGCTGTGGCTGCCCCCTCCCTGGCAGTGCTGGGCTGGATGAGCAACTGGATTACCTGGTCTAGTGAAGGGTGTCTTTTTTCCAGTGGCAGGGGATTGAACTAGACGATCTTTGAGGTTCCTTTCAACTCAAACCCGTCTGTGATTCTATGATCTTAAATCCTCTCAAGGCCACCTGGTTGTTGCTAGAAGACAGATCTTTGTAGCCTCATGAAAGAAACCCTCATTCCCAATTTCTTCTCGAGACACACTGATGAAAGAGGCTCCCTGTGCAACACGAAAACACTATGATACTCTTTCTTTATGCAAAATCTCTTACATTGTGCCTGTAGTGGCTGCTAAGTCAGTGGCACTACAGAGAATGTAGGAAAGAATCGGGTTTTAACTAGTGATTTTTTTGAGAACGTTAAGCTTTTATTGACTACTACGTGGGTGATTCATGAGGCTTAGAATCTCCTTTCATACACGTGCTCTCCTGGCACACTGGTGTGTTTTACCTTGAGAGCTGGAAAAGCTGACAGGGATTCCTCTTGTTGGCACCAATGGTATCATGTTCACTGGCAAAAGCATTAAGCTTGGCTTTGTAAAAGCACTTTAAACAAGTGTAAGGTATCTTCGAAAGGGAGAAGCCTGCAGTCAGTATTGATTACTGTGCCCGCTAAATTCCTGCACTAACCTGTGCATAGGATCCTTGGCATCCAAGTTGCAATCCTTTAATTCTTTGTTTAAGATACTGTATCTCTCAGCAAATCTACCCTTGTGAAGTCTGGCCAAAATGACTTGATATTCTTGATCTTTTCACTCTGTGAACAATTTTTAAGCCGTTTCACTGTACACATTAAAAAAGTGAAACCTGATTCATTTCGGAGAGGAAACTTTAAGTGGCCTCCTTTGAAACTTTCTTAAAATGTAGCATTAAAAATAACATATTTAAAATAATTAAGGTCCTGGTAAAGAAATCATGTACACAAACTAGAGTAGGTAGTACTCTGAGAACACCCTTTTTCTTCCTGCATACATCAAAATTGCATTGAGGTCAGTCCACTCTTGTCATTAAAAAATTAGCAGCTTTAGTGTGCTGTTCCCTGGAAGTGAACTGTGTGTTACCTCCAAAAGGCTTTTCTTTCTACAAGATCAGTTTGATCTAATTGTGTTAATCTGTGTTAGTCCGTCTGCTCTAATTAGACCATGGTTTTAATGTCAGTGATAAGTAGAGCTTGTGTTCTTTATCTTGCTTGGGAATTACTACAGTAGTAGACTGTCCCAGAAAGACCAGAAGATTTTGGCTATAATTACTTCATGAAAGGTTGTCATTTACAAAGACATATTGTCACACAGGTAGGGGAATACTCCCCCCAGCTGGACACTCACCAGGATGCTCTGGTTACCTCCTGTCACACAGCCTCTGGGTGTTTTACGATTCCTGATGTTGAAAGGTAAGAAAGACAGGCACTTCGGGTTCTCTAGGATGCTCTCAGGTTGTAGGCTGTCTATTCCTTTTCATAAAAGTAGCACCTTCTTGCCCAGCTGCCATAATCTTCTTGAGAGAGCACTGATGTCCATCCCCAGCCTCTGCTACCTTAGCTGGAAAAAAAGCACATTTTGTGAGTGAACTCTTTGAATTTAAAATCCAGCTTCCCTGACTTGTCAGGGTTACAGAAAGCCAATTGCTTTCTATGTAGTTGTATCAGAACCACGTGTGTTAAGACAAAATAAGGGATGCACATGAATATCTATCTATGGATTTTTAAGTATATTTTTTTGACTATACTTGGGGCTTACTGTCAGGATCACCTATTGAATCCACAGTTCCCTCCTCTGCCTGCGTTTTCCTTTCTGAATTGTGAACTGTCTGCTAAAGTGCTGCTTTCTCAGTTTTGCCTCTGGTCTGCTCTCATTTTCTTCAACAGCTGATTGGGAGCCTCCCTTTATAATTTTTAGCTTGAATGAACTTCTGCACCAACAGAAGTCAATGGAAACTGCTTGACGACTTCACGGGGAGGTTGTGGCCTTGCTGTGTAGAGATGTGTAGAAATTTCTTTAGTGATATGAACTATAAATCTTGTAATTTTTGTTCATATAATCTTTTATGTCAGTGAATTAGCTTGTTTACTTCATCCTCAGATTAATATAATTGTTTATTATCTGTAAGAGTGCATCTATAGAAGTATTTGGTGGGAACATTGTTCTAGGTAATTGAATTCTTATAATAGAAATATTTTTTCAAAGCAGTAACAATGCCTTATGGGCTTTTCACTTAGCTGTAGTGTGATATGATGCATATTTTTTATAGTAAGTCTTGAAAGAATCTCATTCTCTGATTCATGTAGATGGATATCTCAGTGAAACATTTTACTGGCATGTGAAAGCAGATGAATAATTCCTACTTTGTTTTCTTGGTTAGAAAGGGAAATGAATTCTCTTAACTGTTAATGATTGCAAGAAGCTTATTCATGCTATGGTTTGAGAAAGTATGTCGAAAGTATGTCAGTGACAGAACCACAGCCTTCCTTTAAGTCCCACAGCACATATCAGTTAAAGGGTTCACCTCTAAGACTCTAGTACAAGAATAATAACAATGAGATGAGAGAGGGAGAATTGTCTTCCTGTTTATGCCTTATCTGAGATGATACTGGAGGGTCTTTTGAAGATGTCTGCCTTGTCTGGCTCTCCTGGTTTTAAGATTTATTTTTTATCTCCATTCTCATCTCTCCAATCAGACACTAAAATGTAATTTCAGGTCCTGAACTATAATTTAGGAATTTCTTCTCATTGACTAGTCTACTTTCCATTTCTGTCTCAGGGTGAAATGATGCTGTTCTGTCCTTCCTGGTTCATGACTTAGAATATAGCAAATGCATGCTGCTATGCAGGTTTTTTCTCATGGGACATCTGTGCTGATGCAAACAATGACACAAAACCAACAACCGTGCCATGTACCTGTTGATTTCTGTCCTCTAATCTTGTGTGCCATTGCAAACTAAATTGCATGGTTTCTTCCTGAAGCTACAAAGATAGCATTGAGAAATCAAGTTTTTTCCCATGATTTTGTGATCCAGGTGCCTGCTTATTCCACTGCTTAGGCTATAGTTTGAGATATAAGTTGCCTCTCTATAGTGTAAAAGAAAGGGTCTGTGGCTGCATGACTGGCTACTCTCTGCTCAATACTTTATTTTAGTGAGTCAGGCAAACATTAACCTTTGCTTGGTTGAGAGAGTGGATCCCAGATGGGAGGTTGCCTTCATGGTGATGCTTGCTGTTGTTCTCCTTGGGTAAGGAGATCTGGTCGTGTGTAAACGGATGCTGTTTCTCTTCTGTAAGGAAGGCTGTTGCTGTGGGGTCTCTTCTTTGTTCTCCATGTAGAATTTTCATGATTTGTTAAAAGTAAGCCCCAAAGGTCTACTGTGGATACATGTCTAAATAACATATTTGATTCAGGCAACCTTACTATAACAGTGGGGAAGATGAAGCAGAGTGCTTCATCTGAAGGGTGTGAGGATGTACAAGCTGGTATGTGATAGCTCCTTCAAAACTTACATCTTAGAGAGAAATTTAGGAAGTAATAGGACAAAGGTAAGGAAATATCAAGTTTTGAGAGTAACTTTTTTGACTCCTCTGGAATACTATATAGGAATAGGACGTGATTGGAAATAGGAGTATGAAACTCAAGAGTACTGTGAATGCAGGAGATTGGATAAGGAAAAATGGTAACAGAATCTTGGTCACCAGCTGTTAAAACACCAGGCAACAAATATTGAGGAATTATTTAGGAACTATCATAAAGTGGCTGGGCCAGGAAAAATAATGTACAGTAGTAAACATACCTTCTCGCACATGGATGAGTTACCAGTCTGTGAAAAGCCATAGTTAAAAGTTTTTATGGCCACACCGAACATGAAAGTGTATTTTCATACTAAGAAGCTATAATTGCTGAGTTCCTTTGGGGTCTAGGTCTCTGGAAAACAGAAATTATGCTTCTTTTTGAAGGTTGTAAGTGCACACTAAGGCTATTTCACACACAGAATCACAGAATGTTAGGAGTTGGAAGAGACCTCGAAAGATCATCCAGTCCAACCCCTCTGCCCAAGCAGGATCATCTAGATCACATAGGAACATTTCCAGCTTGGTCTTGAGTATCTCTAGAGAAGAAGACTCCACAACCTCTCTGAACAGCCTGGTTCAGTAATCCATCACCCTCACAGTGAAAAAGTTCGTCCTTATATTAAGATGGAACTTTCTATGTTCCAGTTTGGAACCATTTCTAAGCACTGAACATGTTAAAGAGAACCAAAATACATAAAAATTAAATGTGCACGAAGCATAGATTTCACTTCAGCATGTTTTTTGAGATTTCTAGGACCCTAAATCTTACAGTGTGTATGGTGTGGTCCATAAGCTACCTAGATCTGCAGTGAGAGCAGAAATATTCATGGAAGCTCTGACTCAACTGCACATCAAATTTAACTGGTTCAGCTACCCTTAAATCCTGAACTAGCTGTATTCAAATGGAGAAAAAAAAAACCCAACCCCAAACAAACAAAAAACAGTCAGCACCATCTGAAAAAATGTGTTTCAGAAGTATTGCATGTTAATACACGAGGAAATCCTTTTACTCTACGTGGTGGTTTGGGTGAGCTATACTGTGTATGCAACCCTGGATGTTATGCAGCAAGTAAGACATGCATCAGATGGAGAGAGACCAGAATAGCAATTAGGATGATAAAAGAAAATATGAGCTATGAAAGCAAACTGAAACCATTAGGTTTGTTTAGTCTAGAGGTTAAGTAAAGAAGGCTGAGAAGATGTAGGAAAAAGGCTGATGTTTGGAGGAAGAGAATATACTGGTTTTCTTGTCCGTTGGGGACAGGATAAGAACTGAACTTAAAGCAAAGGAGATTAGAAGTTAGATATGAAGGGAAACATTGTAGTTGTAAGGCCAAATACTCACTGGAAAAGATTGCTTAGAGCTCCTCTGGAATCAGCTTTTAAGAACAGGCTTGACAAACATCTGTCAGGAGTGCCATAGGCAATGACACCTCTGCTCAGGAGTAGTAAGGTGAGTTCAGGGGCTGCTTGAGAACCCCCTTGTCCTAGTTACTTTGATATGCAGTTTGTATTCTCATCCTCACACTGCTGCTTTCTGGGTCTCATTCACCACCAGAAAAGAATCTCAGTTAAAATGTAGATTTGATGCCTACTTCAATCAACCAGCAGGAAAACAAACATGAATAGAACAAAAGTTAGTCTGAAACAGATTTTGCTATGGAGACCAGCTTTAGGGCTACCACAAATTTTACAACATCTGTTTCACCGTGGTGCAGCAGGAAGTGGCTTCTATTACACTTTATCAGCAAAAATTCAGATCCCAAAGTGACATGGCAAGCTTAAAAGAAAAAACAGCTGTTGCCTAGACTCTGGTGAGTATGCTGTGTGCCTCAGCAAAATAAAACTCGATGGGAAGGCAAAGGAAAGCATCTCTTCATTCAGCCTTGAGAAAAACTTACGTGCTCACAGATCAGCGAGTGGATTTATACACAGGTTTACAAAGCTGTTATTCACAGCGCTGTGCTGCATGTGACCAACTGCTGTCTCGGTGACCCTCTTGTAGGCTGTGTGTTTCCCAAGGCTCTAATGCACTTACCTGGTTTTAACGTGACAGTGAGTGTCCTCTGGACTGGTGAACCAGGACAGTGATTCCTGTTGCATCGTTCTGTTGTATGAAAGAAAAGGGTGGCTGTGTTCGGTTCTGTAACTGTACGTGTTTCATTAGAGCACTAGGGCTACAAGAAGGAAAAAAGAATCAAGGTATGACCCACAGGTACATTCTCTCTCAATTGCTGGCACTCAAATACTGAGCAAGAGTTATGTAGCACTAATTAAATTTTGGTTGTTATTTTTTTCTTCTGAAAAGGTTTTTGCTTGGTCTTTTTGCCTGTGTTCAGATTAAGGAGGACACATTTAAGGGAGCTACTTTTTTTGGAGAAAGACACAACAAACCAACTTTCTCATAATTTTTTTTTTTTTGTGTGTGTGTCAGATTTTTGGGCTAACCATTGACTTTGAAATGGAATATAACCAAGATTTGTTGCATAAATAATGTGATGTTAAAGCATCCTAGTTTCTTAGGTGGTCCTTCAGGAAAGACCAAAAAAGTATGATTATTTTAAACAATCCAAACAATGCTGGATTAATAATAATTAATTTTTAGTATAGCAGTGAACCTATAGTGCAGAAATGCATAAACCACCCCAAACCTGGTGAGGTGTCTGTGTGTGTAGCTGTTAATGAGCTAAGTAGCTGAAAAGTAAACAGGATGTGCCTCATTTCCCCTGATGAGCTCTTCTGTACAGGATCCTGGAATTTGCCTTCAGGTGAAATGTCAGGGATTGTACTTTCCCTTGGGAGAAGCCATTCTAATTAAGCAGTATACAGTCAAAATCATCTCTTTGTTCTGCCTTTATTGAAAACACTTGAATACCAATTTTGTCATTGTACAAATACTGAGAATATTGGCAACTACATATTACGAGCATGTATCTGTGCTCTGCAGAGTTACAGTGTGAGGTAGGAACGAGTCTAAAAATGGTGTCTGCAAAATCACTTAAGTGGAGTACAAAGGGGCTCATCCTCATTACAATGGTTTTGCTTTTAATTTAGACAAGGTACAAATAATGAAAATTTGTTAATTAAATAGCGAGCTGATGGGTTGTTTTAACTCTGTGAGGTGACTGGGACACTTAGATTAGCTGTCACCAGTTTAGAATACCACTATGGAGGTTAGTCTGTCCAAACAATACAGACAGACCTTTGGTTTTACAAAAGAAGTAATTCCTTTAGTGAAATAAGAGCTTTAGCTGCTTATCCTTTGTTTTATAGCAAATATTTTCTTAAAGATTTCAGGAGCTGATGGTGCATAGTGTGGTGCAAAGATGTGAGAAAATTTTGTGTGATTTTGTATGTTGGCAAATTAAGACAACAATGCCAAGATGCAAAATATGGATTTACTTTACACATTTGTGCATCTGGATAAGCCTGTGATGCTCTACAGTGACTATGATTACATATGAGTCTACTTTCCCTTCAGAAAACAATGTAGGAGTTGGATAAAGTGCATAGAATTGGCATTAAAGTGAGATTTACTGATTCATGGGTTACCTTTTGACCTGTCTTGAATGGTACGCTTGGGGCAATGATTCACTCTAGTAATGTTACTTTTTGGAGACCTGTTTGAAACTCATCCTGCAGTTTGTACCCAAGTGATTTTGCATTCCTTCAGGTTTTTGCACAAGTTGAAGCTCAAATACGTGTCCTGATTCTAAAACAAAAAATTAGTCACACATAAGATTTCAGCCTTTAACTTTTTTTTTTTAATTTAAAATTACCAATTCTAACCTAACCAGTACAGGGTATTCAACTGCTTGACTTCCCCAGACCACAGGTAAGCATCTTAGATGAGTGAAACCTTCAACCTTGTGACTTTAGTCTGATGTGTTTTACTTTTATAATAAGAATACTTCTGATCTATTTTTTATTTGAGAATTCCGTTTGACTAGTGAATATTTTGGTTTACATGCTATGAGGTATCAATTAGATGTGATTATCAGTGTGATTGTGAAACTGAAACATGATTTTCAGACACATTTGGTAGTATATGGCTGTCCAGGTTTTGAGATGTATGAAAAGGTTGTGATTTCACAGTCAGTAGAGATCTGTTTCTGAAAATGGGATTTCTGTGGAACCTCAGATATTCACCAACAGTATTAAATGTTCACTAATAAGAAATAACACATTACTAAACTCAAATATGAAAACATGGAGACTACTTTCTATTATAATTACACAATAAATAATGTTCTTCATCTTAAGACGTTCTTGAGAAATCCTCTTGTAATCATAACTGATGAGGCATGTTGGGTGATGGTGTATATCTGTCTTTAGCAATTAGGTAGTGGCCATAAGATATCACATAATCTGCAGGCCATTATATTGAAATGCAAAATGTGTAAAAACCCTCTGCTAGGTCTGTAGTCTAACAGATGTTTGTTATCCTTGTCATTATTTTATTTAGCAATGCAGACTGCTTTACTGCATTGGTTATAGCAGGATATGATGCAAAAGGCTCAGGAGGTGTGTTTTCCAATAGCCATTGTGCAAGTTCTTATATTCCTTAAACCACCCCCAGGAATGACATACCACTTGCAGATAAAGCAGAACAAGATGCTAACTTGGTGAGAATACCTCTTTTGGCTTGAGTAAGATGACTCCTTGCCACGTATGGGCTTCAGGCTTTGTTTCCTGTTATTTTTCTTTTGTCAGACATATAGTAATGCCAGTGAAGAACTGAAAAGCCATTTGGAGTAATATTAGCTAATGTGATGTTGGCAGAGTGAGAAATCACCACTTCTTCTGACAAAGACCATTTTTCTTGCTTCCTTTTATTCCTGATTAAGTCTCACTTTGAGAAACAAGCTGAGGTATCGTTGCAGGAATCAAACAAGCTGACAGGGGAGACATCAGTGGTCTGGTTCAGGCATATGTCACCTACACACACTAGATGAGAGCTTCATATCTGGCTTTGTACCATTTATTTCTTTTTCCAATACACTTCCTCTTTAAGCATAGCAAACAATTTATAATCTATTTTTTCCTTAGCCGGTATGTCTATACGTGACTGTAATTCACAATTTCTATATATTTTGGTAGCTTTTTGCTATACTTGAAGCTGATACTTTTTTTGTTTGGTCTTATTTTTCCCGATGCCTGCATGTTGTTGTAAGTGCAGTTGTGAGACGGAGTTAATTAAGCTTCATGGTGGATTGCTTTATTGATTCTACATGCTATTCACCCCACAAAACTGAAAACATTGGTAAGCATGATGTAGTACCGTAAGGATGATTGGTAAACGTTTTGAGCAGGTATCTTTTGACCTGGAAGATGTTATATGTCATTCGTAGGCCTGTAAGCTACAATAGGGTGAAAGCTCAAGGTGAAAGCAAGTGTTGTTAAATGTAAGGTCCTGGGCTGAACCTATATGGTGTATAAGGACTAATGTGGATTTAGTGGAAATCAGATAAAGCTCAACTTCCAGGAATCTCAGTGTTGGCACTTACTGAAATTAGTATGTTGCTGTAGCTGGCCCTTAAGACTGATGTCAGCGGCTGCAGAGATTTATTCCCCGTGCTGCAAGTGTCTGTGCTGTTTCACTGGTGAAAGGAGCTCAGCTTGTTTAGATGGTGCAGAAACACCCCTAAATAAATGAGAGATATTATCTAAACAATTAAGATTGTATTCACTGCTACTAATTAAATTGTAGGTCTAACAAGCTAAGAGGTAAATTTGGCACCATGCTAAACCACAACAATTATTAATGTAATTAAATTTAGTTATCTGTGTAGATTAGCAGAATGGTGCATTTAGTATAGCATAAGCATGTAGCTTAAGCTGTGTTGTGTAATGGTGTATAACATAAGAAAAAGCCATTGCTTTTTCCCTTGAGCAAAACAGCAGCAAGAGAGGATGCCTCAAAGGTACACTTTGTGGCTTTAGAACAGAAATGCTGATTGATAACAGAGGAAACTTAATACTCTTATTCTGATTTACTATCTTTGTAGTAAAGCCAAGCTCTTAGAAACAGTTAATTATAGTTTCAATAAAAATATTTAGATGACAGCTGTAAGCCTTCATCATTTCTACACATACCTTACAGAAGTCTTTTGTTGTTTGAGTACGTGTGAAGGAAGAAGTTAAGATGAACGAGTAAGAACAGATCTGACAGCCTTAATGTTACTATCAACAAAAGCACTGGAAAGACCAGATGGGTTGTTTGGTCTCAGTGCCCCCCAGGTTTAACTGAACATGGTGTGAACTATTGGTGAATTGTTCCTCAGTCAGTATTTCTCTATGGTCTGCAAATGCCTTGGAGCCCGTGTGTTAGGTAGTAGCTGAGGCACACTGAAGAGAAAGGAAATAAAAAGCTTTTCTCTACATATAAGTAAAATCTGGTTATTGATCAAGGTTTGAACTCTGTTAAGGCTGTGCTACTCCAATTAGCAGTTCTCTGTAAGAGGAGTTAGGCTTTTTCTTCAGTCCCCAATGGTGATAGATTGATAAGAATTTCCTAACCCAAATATTGAAGTCCTTAACCTGCTGCCATGTGTGGCCAGCACTTTGCAACAGTCCCTCGTGAATCAGCTAACTGAACTGAATATTGTCAGCATCCTGGAGGCATTTTATTGATCTTGGAATCAGACTTAATCTTTACCACTTCTCAGGTAGCTTCTTAGCTGATGCGTGTTGGTGCTTGCTGTGCTACCGATGTGGTTGGCTTCAGTTGGAAACAGCTGGCAAGGATTACCTTCCTCTAGGCTGTCATGCTGGCTTTTACAACTGATTTTTGGCAGGGTGAAGGATCGAGCTACATTCTGCAGCCAGAGAAGATGCTGACATAGCTAATTCCCATCCTTTTGTGGCTTTGCAAGCTCGCTGCCAAATGGCTGCAGTTCTGAAGAGCTGCACTGTATACAGAGGAAACGGTTCTCTTCAAGCCCATGGGTTGCTGGGCATTTTAAAGAGGTTTTCCAGGGATCGTAGACTTTTATTAAGCAGCGTTTGAAGACTGGCTCTGTCTCAGACTTATGGTTCAATGTATGTATTTTCATGAGATGTGTTAGCAACAGATGTTCCTTTGGGAAAATGAACCTGTCCCTTGACAGTAACGTTTCCGTTTTTCTTTAGCTCGTGTTTGTTTTTAGGACCTGCTCTGTCCTACCAAAAATACTGTTTGGCAGTGCTCTTGCACTGTGTCTGTTACTAACAATGAAGTAATAATGCCCTGTAAATAATATGCAAACTGGAGAGCTGGACAGTGACATTCATGTGTGCTGTAGAACAAAAAATCCTGAAGCAGGGATTTGAGGACTTCCTATGGAGGTGACAGTGCATTCTCCATATGCCTCTTCACATTAAGTATAGTCATGTCCTCTCTTCACGGATGGAGAGGTGATGTTTGTATGCACTCAGTTGCTGATTTATTCATAATACTTTGAGTCATTTGTCCTTGTCTTCATACACACTGTAGTTTTCTGATATTTTAATACAAAGTTGAGAAAGAAAATCTGAGATTTTAAAAAGTATTTATCTGTTAAGTCTAACTGTGCTCTGTTGTTTTCTTCCTCAAAAACACTTTTAGATAAATACATGAAAAAATCAACAGTTTTATATACCAGATGTATTTGAGACAATGAATTTGAAACATATAGTTGTGAATAATCGCAACAAATATAATGGTTCTGTTTCTCCTCTGGGGTATCCCATAATATACCATGTACCTAAGAGTCCAGTCAGAATAGCTGGGAATATTCAATACTCTAATGCACTGTGTGCAAGGGTTACTTATGGAACTGTTCACAAGTAATATTTAATCATACCTTTCAAAAAATCATTCAACCTGCTTGAGAAGGCAAAGACCAATGCAGGCTTTGCTTTTTAGACTGGCTGACCTCATAGGCAAAACAGTACAGAACATACCTAGATATGAATGCATGGAAAACAAATGCTTGCAAGGAAACTTGTGAGTGTGCAAGCCTATGTTGTCTGTCAGACTTTGAAGTGTGCAAGCCTCTTTTGTGGGATAGGATAAAAAAGAAACAATAGGTGAGACCTGTCATGATGTGCTGTTGCTGCTCTTGATCCTATATCTCAGCTGACTTATCCAGTAAAATACCAGGTACAAAACTCTAATACCCTTATTTTAAAGGGTTTGGTAAAACTTTCCCTGAATTATACTAATGGGAGGATATTTTTTTCGAATTGATGTCCCTGTCTCGTATTCCTCTGCTGCACCAGAATGCTCTTGTTTAGGAAAAAAAAACAACCCCATTGTCTCAATCAGTTGAGGAACTTTAGCCTTGAAAACAAGATGGCAGCAGAGTCTAGGAAAAAACAGACTCTGGGGGCTTTTCCCCACACTATTATTTACCAGTTAGACTATTCTTATCTGCTACATCAAACAACTCAAAGGTACCTGATTTGATTCAGAATTGGACCTTAAAATTTGACTAACACCCGGACGCTTGTTCACTAAATTCACCAAAATTTTGGTGAACTCACCAACAGTGAGAGCCAGAGAGCTGTTGAAGTGGAAGGTAATGTCCAGAGCCAGATACTGGCCCAGTGAGATCATCCCGACTGTGCTGGCTGGTGTGTGTGTGTCCATGTTAGTGATTCATGCCTGAGGCTGCTGGGTGATGTGCTGCAGTGAGGGCAGAGGAAGGAAGGAAGAGTGGAGGGAGCGGGAATGTGGATGGAACAACAAACCACAAAAACATCTCTTTGATCTCTGGGGGTAAGAATAAGAGCACTTACCGGTGAAGGGATGGGAGAGGGGAAAACTGTCCAGCTGAACTATTTGTAAGCTAAATTGTAGGACCCCGAAGCAACAAGCATAGTAGTTACGATTACATAGCACCATAACCACATTTCAGAAGTATTGAACAAACATATAACTAATTGCACATTTTTTCTACCGACTTCCAAACCACCCTTGTGCATAATGTTTCACCCTGTTTCTCCTGTTTCATTAGTTACTCAATGCAGTGGATTAAGAAAAAATTAGAAAAAACCCCAAAACCCAGTTGCACAACTGGAGTTGATTGGGTGTTTTCATAGTCTTGGATAACTTGCACCATGATGTATCATAACCTGTTTTTTCCAAAGAAACTTGGATTTTTTTCTTATAATTTGGAGCCATTTTCCAGAAAAGGTCCCTCATTCTTCTCTTTATATTCTTTGTGGTTACAGAGCATGTGAACTGTGCCGTGTTTAACAGCACATATGGTGTGTTGAGACTGACAGAATCCCAGGGTTGTGCCACCATGTGTTGTGTAGAAAGGGAATTAGGGATGAGCATGTTGGTTTTTGCCAAATAAAGTCTGAATTCCTTGCTGAAAGCTATAGTTGCTGATGCGTTGGTACTGCTTGAGAGCTCAAAACCATGAGATAATACAATGGATTTTGCAGTGAAGACTGGCCTTTCCCAGGGCTGTGCAGAAAGTCTCCTCTGGAGTTATAAGGAAATCCAGAAATCTCCATCTAAACATCTGTTTCGTCATGCTCTCATTTCTCCATGTTTGAAAATGTTCACTCTGGCAGCCATATGTAGGCAATAACACTTTGATTACTGGGCTTTGGTCTGAGTTGCACGCTGGAATCAGCCTGGAACTACTGTAGAACAGGCTGATATGATCCTTTTCCCTCTTGACCATTCCCAAGGAGCTGACATAATATTTTGTAGTGTTCTGAAATGCAAAAATTTGATCTTTTCAACCTGATGGGATTTTGTCCCCTGCAGGAAGATGCCATAGATGTTAATGGAGTGTCAGTAGAGGTGGTGATGGAATTGTAAGCCTTTGAGATCTTGCTTAATTATCTCCCTTGCTGTTATTTGACTGCCAGACTCTCTCTTTTGGAGTTGTTATAACATACTTTTTTCTTGAGACAAAAAGCAGCAGTCACTCTAGATTAATTTTTCAGATTTGTTTGATTCACTCAAGAAAATGTTCACTTAAATGATGTTATAAACAGAATCCATATGAAGGTTTTCATTTCTCCTTCCACTGCTTTCCATATGTTGCATTGCTGCAAAGGGGTAAAGGAGATTGTGCTTTGAAGCAGCACAAGACATCAAATTCCCCACAGTTCCACACAAATGTTGCCCTGTGGCGTTTCAGCACAACACAGTGCAGCTTGTTGCCTTTACACTATGGGTTTTTGTTCAGTGTTCCTATCAAAATGTGCTGTCTCCTCCCTGGAAAGTTAAGTCCACATGGGAATATGTGTAGATTGCAGACTGCGGTGTTCCTGTGTGTTTCCTTAGGTGGACTTCTCCAGTATTTCTCCTGAAGATGCAGAAAGTAGCTGACATTCACAGGCTTTACTCTACTGAAGGAGTGTAGAATTGGGGGATGGATTTTGGGGTGGGGTTTTTTTGTTGTTGTTTTTAAGATAGAAAACAAATCAAATACCTATTATAAAAAAATTCTTTTTGTAACTTACACCCATGAAGTGCATCAGGGTATGTTTTTCTAGTGTAATGACTTGATCAAAAAAAGATGTTAGAGCTTTTCAAAGATTTGTGTCATGCCAAGCTAACTCATAAGAGTTATCATGCAGTCCTGGCCTGCTCAAAGTCTCCCCAGCCTGACACTAGGGGATGCATAGGACTATGATTTTTACCCAGACACAGCCAGCTTGCTGCCTAGTTTCAAACCTTTCCTTATCTCAAAGGACAGTCCCAGCTTCCTTTTGAACCCTTTCTTACAGTAGCAAGGAAACTGATGGCTTTAGGAAAACTGTGGCATCTCTGAATTTCCTTCTTAGTTGCTGCTCTGTTAGGATTTTTGTTGGCATTGTGCCAAGAAGGTCTGTCTTTATACAACCAAAGACAAATTTGTCACTTGGAGACTTTTTTTGGTGTAAAAGTGGATTTGCATACCTGTAATTTGTTTTTCTGGTGCTAGCAAGTCTGATGGCTTTAAATGGCAAGTGCCCATTCCTGACTTTGCGAATGTATGAGTTGGGAGATAATGAAAAAAAAAATTCAAGGAAGGTAAAAAAAAAAAAGGAATTTATTAAAGATGTCGTTCAACTCTGTAGCTACTAGTTTTTCTTATTGCTTATTAGAAAAACAACTATCACACTGAGGAAAAGTTAAGGCTATTTCAAGCATATTATTTCACTGTTACTTGCCAGTGGGAGACTCAGGGAGGGGGTTGGGGGTTTACAGTGGCTAGACAGACCATTAAATTGGTATTAAACACTTTTCCATATGAAGGAAGTCCCCTTCTGCCAAAAATCCAGGAGCAGGGGGATCAGTTTCAGTGCAAGTACTGCTGGGATGGGGCTAGATAAACTTTGAAAAATTAAGAGGTCGCTGGGGTCATGGTGCAGGCTTCAGAGCCCGTCTGGCTGGCTTCCTTATAGACTCTTGGAGAGCTGGCACACCAAAGTAGCATGACGTCCTGCAGAAACATTTGATCCTCCTGACTGTTTTTTTCCATGGTATTAACTTTCTTAACAGAAAAAAAAAAAGTACATATAAAATTGACCAAAGCTGTTTTATATCAATTTTCACTATGCAAAGCCACAGAGAGATTCCTGTGTTGTGTCCAAAACAAAAGGGAGGGCAAAGCGAGAAAAAGCAGGTTGCCAAACTACTTGTGTAGATTCACAAACTGCTCTTGTTCCTAAAATAGCAGCAGAATGCAACAGAGGGCTCAGCTGAAACTATGACAAAACGCACAAAGGCTTTTCAGCTAGTTAATCAAATGGAAAAGATAAATAATAGAAACCTTACAAATCTGGAGAGATGGAAAGGAATGCAAAGGGAGTGCTTTAAAAGCCCAACTCAAGTGTTAGAGGGCTGGCTAAGCCCTCTGAAGCAAAGAGACCATGAATGCAGTAACAGTGTCAGGATGGGAGACCGAGAGAGAGATCCTGGGCTGACAAGGGAGTTGGCACAGCATGACAAGGGGTACAAGTTACTATGTATTGCTTTGTTTGTGTCCTTGGCTCTGGGACTAAAAGTCAGTCCCATGGCAGCTAGTATAGTCCCCAGGACTGTTTATGTGGTCCTCTGGCCACTGGAAACCATCATATCTCTTGAGAGCAAGTATGTGCAGTGCAGTCAACAGAAAGCTTGGAAACGCAGACACTGAGCATAGCAATTGCCTGGCTAAATTGAGTAGGGTTGAAGCCTTGGCTGGCTGGATAGGTTTCACTTTCCCAGAAGCTACAGCCAAGAAGAATGAAGGATCTGGCCCACGATTTCTATTGTTAAGATCATCTCTTCTGCCTGTCTTGGCTTTCTTTCACTGAAAAACAATGTTTCAACTTCAAAACACTGATCTCTGTTCAGTAGAAATTGAAAAGCAGGAAATCTTTGCTGTGCTGTTGTATGCTACCAGCTTTTGGTAAGCTGGAGTTTGGTGACACTTTTACACAGGGTCTAGATTCTGGAAATAAAGCTCTTCTGAGCCTAACCATGAAGAAGAACATTATTGTTCCTGTATGCAGCTCGGCACAAACTTGGGCTGCGGTCTGCACTGGAATCCCCCGTGCAGAGCTTTGTGCTTGGAGGTTGCCCTGCTAATTTCCTCGGGATTTGTGTCGTGTAGCTGCACTAGCAGATGGTATTGTAGTAGCAGAGCTTCAGTCATGAGAAAGTTTGGAGCTGTTAAATGGTCAGTGAGGAAGCTCAGTAGTCTGCATTGTCAATATAGGATCACAATGGTTCATTAAATCTGCTGATTTGTTGTATTTTTTTTGAGGGGAAAATGCTGTTTATTTAAAATCTGGATTTTTTTTTTAATATTCATAGACATAACTTCATTTGCAGAGCTTTTTTGCTGTTTCCATAATACAGTGGTGCCTGCTGCTTGCCTACAGCTATCCAACTTTTTCTGGAAGTCCTTAAGGAGTAGATGCTACAAGCTGAACTCCTAGAATGTGAGCAAAAAGCAATTCTGTCCCCCCAGCTGCAAGACAGTTTGGTCATAATAGGCATATGCACATTTATATAATGGCACAGGACTGTCAGCTTGATGGGGGTTCACACCTTTCATGTGATCAAAATGCACTTTGGAGGTGATAGGCTCACATCTGGAAGCATATGGTTTCCTGCCATAAGGCTAGAAGGAAACTCATTATATATTGAGGATGTTTGGGTTTTATTGCATGAAACATTCAAATCTGGTCATTGGAATGAAGAAGGACATTCCAGGTGGCTCATCATTCCATGATAGGACCCCTGGTTGGATAGTAATAAAGATACTCTAATTAGGTACAGAAACCCAGTGAATGCAATGCATAGGGTAAAGCAGGATCAAACAACATGACAAAGGCACTCAGAAACAATTTGGTATGGTGTACTAAAAGCTGAAAATAATTCTAGGAGACAATAAAATCTATACCGTGGGAAGGTGGGAGTAGAGTTTAAACAAAAGGGCAGTGGAGACCACAGAAATGACCATAGTCCATTTTTATTTTAACCACTTACAGGAAGGTGATGAGTCACCTCTTCCAGAGCTCTCTGATTTATTGGTGAGGTGAGTTTCCTGCTGTGGAAATCAGAGCCAGCAAGACTGCAATAGGGGGAGGAAGACTATGCATGGACATCTCTGTGAGGAGAGGCAGCAACCCATTTGGCTTGGGAGAGGAACATATCAGAGACAGAAGTCAGAGAGCAAAAGTTACATTAGCTCTCAGAAGGGGAAAAATGAATAAATATTGTCAGAATTTCAGATATAGAAGGGATACAGGTAAATGAAGTATTCTGCATTTAACTTATTCACTATGGATTTCTGAGGGCAGAAAATTTCATTCTTGAAACTATATTACTCTAGTAGGTCATTGGAAGGTCAGCTGTCCAATAAGTTACAGAGCTACTTTAATTTGTTCCACATTGGGCCTGAAGTCTGCAATTAGGTGAAACAGAAATTTATGGAAACTTCTTTATTGAAGTAAAAGCTCAGATTTTCAGGTCCTGTCATGTACATGCACTTTCTGAACCTGATCAACAGTCCTGCTGCAGAGCTTGAAAACCTTCTGGTGGAAAGGACTTGAAAGTATATTCTTACATGTTTATTTTTTTATAAACATATGTATATACACACATGTATATGCTTTTGTTTTTAACATATTTTTGGGGGGTTTAATAGGGTTTTTGTTTGGTGCTTTGTTTCTTTTTTTTAAATTAGCATTTTCCCACTTGAATATGTTCTCAGAAGTTGTAACTGACAGTGAAGCCTGTCAAAATGTGAAAACACTTCTAACAAAAATGTGTCCGGGTGGGCTGCATACATGTATCTGCCTGAGTATTGTTTGCCCCTCTGGGGAAAAAGACAGGTCACTTAGAGGCAACAGACCTCCTTCCTTAGCTGAAGTGCTTGAGGCTTTGAACTGATGTATTTTTCTACATAGATATGTGGGTATTGTTAGAAATACAGACTATATTGGGCGTTAGCAGTACAAGAAGATAAAGCTCTCTGTGAAGTAGTCATGAATAATTGCACAGCTGTAAATAAGATTGACTGTTCTCTACATTCACTCATCCACATTGTCAAACATCCTAACTCTAGAAATTCACATCATTCACATAAAGCTGGTGTTCACAGAAAACCAACACCAGCTTGTAAATGTTTTTTTTTTCAGGGTTCAAACTGGCACCACGTGTTCAAATACTTCAGTTTCCATTCTGAGCTTTGCAGATCAGGCCTCCCAAGTTATTGGCGAAGGCTTATTCAGCCTCACTACCTAAGATAAAGCCATCATCATATTAATATTTATGTGAGTTACTTTTATGGGTGGGTTTTTCTCTAATTTTATCTGCTTCTTTAACAACTCCTCAATTTCTTGCAAGCCTCAATTTGAAACTATTTAAGTTTACTATTTCAACTTCCAAAGATGATTATTTGGCATTGAGTAAACAACCTTAGCTGTGCACTTGCTGACATTCCTCCATAATAACTCTCTGCCTCTATTTTATCGCTTATGGAATTGCTTTCTAGTCCTTTTCATGGGTCTTCTTTTTAAATAGCTTTCTTATATAGTAGATAATAACATTTGTTATAAAATGAAAGTAAAACCAATTAAATCTGCCTTATTGTACTTACAAAAGATTGATGTGTGTAAAGTCTAACAGCTTATTTGGGGATTTTAATCTAAAAAGTGCCCTGCAATAACATTCTCTTGTGTTCTGGGAACAAGCCGTAATAGAGAAGCCACTGCCTGCAGAGATGCTGAACTAAATTAAAGAATTGTGTGCTGGTATTCTAGCATCTGCCTCATGTGTTAATCTCTGGAAAATGCTTGAAAATACCCTAAAGTAGCAGCCATTTCTTTGTTTAAGTTTGAAAGCTTTTCTATCTGTTCTCATTAATGCTGTGCTGCAGAAGATTCCCTGTTTAGTAAATGAATTGAACAGAAGCTTCCACAAACCAGGAACAGATTGCAGTTTTCCCATTTCTGTCTCCATTTTATTTTTGTTGTTTGTAAAGCATTTAAATTTGAGCTCTTGGGACCTGGAGTTTTACTATGCTTGCTTCAGCATGTGTTCTCTGCTAGATAGAAGCAAAATAGTTGGACTTAAATGAATACAGCAAAAAATTACATCTCACACTGTCTGGATGTTAGGGGATTTCTCACCTTACCTTGGTCTTTCTCTTGAGTTGTATTTTCATACATAAGACATCAAGTGGATAATTTTGCTGGAAGGTGGGTTCTCAAAATGCTTCATCTTCATTGTAAAGTCTATTTTCTTCTCCTTTATAATATTTTCATTCTCCCAGCCCTGGATCAGAGACAATGCCATGTGATTTACAATTGTATATCACATAAATAGTTGAAGCTGTAAGAGCAGCATGTAGTAAACAAACAGACCGTAGGCAGTAATGTATTTGAATACAGGATTTTTATGCATGAATAATCCATGAGTTTATAAAAATCAGTCTGTTTATAGATAATTTAGGAATAGAAGAATGGTTTAATTCATGAAATAACTTCTCTTGTGCAACTTAAAGCACAATTCCATGAAACAAGCTATGATGTATAGATCTGCCAAACTTAACGCTTGCTGTTTCTGAAAATAGTGTGTTCATTAGGACACAGACTTCAAATAGAGCATGTATACCCAAGTCACTCCCCTAGCCACTCATCTGTGCAGTGGTACCTGAACTGTAGGTGAACATCCCTGAACAACCTCCTGCAGTTGCAGCTTTGGTTGAAAATGTTCTTGTTTCCAGCTGCTTGTCCCTTTTCCCTGCCTGGATCTAATTCCCCTTTTAGGGCTGCGGGAGGAGCTCCTCATGCGACCACTCCTCAATCCATTTTCAATAATGTGAACAGATTGGCAAAAACATTGAATTACTTAAATTTGTTTAGGAGCTTATTTACTTAATCTGTTTCACTAGCAGATCTGAAGAGTAAGAAAATGATGTGTGTCCATCACCTTGCTCCGTCTTTGGCCCAGTAAGTGAAGTATTGCGATGCCAAGTAAATCATCAGTAAGAGGAGAAACTGTGGGATACGTATCCTGGCACATGGTAGAGCCCTGCTCAGAGATGCCCTTGGAGTGTCTGGGCAATCAAGGCTGGAGTACGGGAAGGTTTTCTGTTCCATGAGAGACCCCAACATCTATTTGTGTCAGTCTAGTGTGAAAGAAGGTGGGTGTTTTATAGACGATGATTATCACATTTCTGAGCTGTTTGCATTGGTTTTCTTCAGCCAAACGTCATTGAATTTTAACTAAATTATATCGATAGTTTATGACTGATTTGGAAATTATTTTTATAGTTAAGAAACTAATTTTCTTCTCCAAATTCTCTAAACAAACAATAAAAAATTCCATCAACTCCATTCCCATCTGATCTCTTTTTTCTGCTTCTGATGCAGGTTTATTTAATGGTTTATAACAAGTTCTTTATGCCTTTCACCTTATGCCTTGTGTACTTAAAAACAGTGTTTGCAAAGGAGCTTTATTAGGATATATTAATATCTTGGAGTGCTTGCAATAAGAAACACCCTTTTAAGTAGGAATAATAAAAGCTAGTTTTAAAATCCTTACAGAGATGGTGTGATTTAACCTGGCTGGCAGCTAAAACCACCACGTAGCCGGTCACTCGCTTTTCCCCATAAAGAGGGATGGGGGAGAAAATCTAAAAGAAAAGGTAAAATTAATGGACCAAGATAAAGATAACTTAATAGGGTAGAAAGGGAAGCAGAGAATAATAGTAATAATGTTAAAAGAATATACAAACCAAGTGGTGCACAGCACAACTGCTCACCACCCAGAGCTGATGCTCAACAGTTTTCTGAGCCAACCCTCCAGTTACATACTGTGTATGACACAGAATCACAGAATGTCAGGAGTTGGAAGGGACCTTGAACAATCATCTAGTCCAACCCAACTTCCTGAGCAGGATCACCTGGATTAAATCACACAGGAATGCATCAAATTGGTCTTGAATGTCTCCAGAGAAGGAGACTCCACAGCCTCTCTGTGCAGCCTCTTCCAGTGCTCTGTCACGCTCACATCATATGGTATGGAATATCCCTGTGGGCAGCTGGGCTCAACTGTCCCTGTGCCCCTTCCCAGATTCATGGGCACCCCACGTTCTCCTTGGCTGGTCAGTATGAGAAGCTGAAAAGTCCTTGACTGCTTGGCAGCAACTATCAGTGTTTTATCAACAGCATCCTCATCCTGAATCCAAACCACAGTGCTACAGCAGCACTAACTCTATCCCAGTAGAAACCAGAACAAAAGGAAACACTTGGAAATGGGAAATCAGAAAAGGACTGTGAAGAGAAAATAATGAATGGATTAGGAGAGTGTGGTAGTATTTCAAACTGAGGTTCCTTATATGTATTTAATTAAGAGCCAATAAAGTAGGATTTAAATGTGCATAAACTAGACACAGTAGAAACTTGTTAATTTGCACTCAAATAACTTAAAGACTTTCTAATTCATTAAAAATCAGAAGCTACCTTCAGCCTTCCAGCAATAGTTTAAACCAGGGGCAATAGTGAAACAGCCTATTATTAACACTTAGTTTCTTTGGCAAGTATACTGGAAAGCAGTGGCTAGAGCATATTGCTGTGTTATAAAGGATTAACTCCTGAATCATCCTTATTCATGCACCACAAAATACACTTTATTTTATCTTTGCATTCCTGTTCTTTCAGGCAGCACCCAGTGTATCTCCTTAGGATTTTCACTGATTCAGAGCGGGTCGTAATTAAACACTTATGCCAGGTCACAACTGCAAAGATTTGAACTAGTTCTCAGGGATTAAAATCACAAATTGCCACCACCACCACCAGACTGAAGGCCTGATTACAGAAGCTTTTGAAATTGTGCCTGAAAATTCCCGGGGATTGTTTGAATTTTCTTTTTCAGGAGGTGTTTGTCAGCTGGGGTGGGCGGCAGGAGGTCAGCTCTGCTGCTGTTGCAGTTCACTCTGTCTGCAGGACAGTTCACAAGAGTTGCACACCAGTATGAATGAAGAAAATAAAAATGATCTGATTTAGGCTGGTCGCTGATCTGAATTTTTCTGTGATTCCTGATAAGCTGCTGCATATTATTTTTTATTATTAATCAAGATAGG
The DNA here is from genome assembly GCA_013399135.1 of Heliornis fulica. Lineage (NCBI taxonomy): Eukaryota > Metazoa > Chordata > Aves > Gruiformes > Heliornithidae > Heliornis > Heliornis fulica. The sequence continues at coordinate 240,052 of VXBZ01012308.1, forward strand.
TCTGATTTTATCGCTGACTCTGTCTTGTGCAATATATCCACATTATATATATTCAGTGATACAGCTTTGGTGTCTGTTCCTTTAGGCCTATTTACATAAAGGGTAAATTGAATTTGATATTACTCTGTGATACTATATTTGGTAATAAATTAATATTTGACTGTGGGTTTTTTGAGCCACTTTTACCCTGCTATTCTTATGTTGTATGTGAAATTTTGAGCTTTCCTGGGTGTGAGAGTTTGTACAGAGTCTAAGAAACATTATTAAATCCTAAAGACATTCCAAACATACTTCATATATTTAATTCATTCATATAATAATACATTGTGTAATTAGATGAGATGTTAAATATATTTTTATTTCTAAATAATGTTTACTTAAATGAATTATGAATAGGCATTAATTTTTAATGCCATCACATTATTTTAGAATGCTTTCCTTCAAATTCCAATTGTGTGAACTGACCTTGATATGCTGCATCAGGAAAAAAAAAAAAACCCACAACAAATTTACTCTGTGTCTATGTCAGATGAAGATGTTCCAGTCTGTTTGAATCCTGACTCCAGTTACTTGGAAACTGTCTATCCAGTTATATGTAAAAACTTGGAGGGATGGTCCATTGAGCGAAATTTCATCATCTGCCAGGTAATTACAGCCCTTGTTATATTCAGCAGGGAGTTACCCATGTAGAGCTCTGGGCAGAGTAGAACCCATTAGTATTTGTTCTTCTCCTGTGGTGTATTTGATTAATCAAACATACTGATCCGCAGCTTTCATTTTGCAGCTAGAAGGCCTGTAGCAAGGTAGAGGAGGTGGCGTTTGCATTGTGATTCCAATTAAGCTGAAATTAGCATGAACTTATGTTCAGTAGCTGGTGTTTAATGTATGTTAGATGAAATGGTATTTTGATAAACTGACTCCGAGGATTGTTATGACGTTTCTTGTCCGCATCCTATAGCGTGATTAAACTGCACTAGTACCATGTGATTAATAGCAGTAGTTTTACCTTGTGCTTTACATTCCCGGCATAGGACACCAAACAGATCAGCTTCTAAGAAAAAGCTTGTTTAAAAACAAACTAACAAAACCCTCAAGCTAAACCTCACACAGGATGACACACACAAAACAAGTCCCCTCCAGGCAATTGGCACACCTGTCTAAACTGTTGTGGTAACTAGCGAGGATCAGACCAATTTCCAAATGGCATCGAAAATTATTTTTCTGCTTTATTTTAACTTGTTCTGTATTTTCATGGAAACAAGGGGTCACTTGGAAGCAGCACACACTAGAAATGCTTAGAAAATTCTTGTGTTGCATCTTTCTGGCGAAACACAATCAAACCATAAACACTAAGTACTTTGGCCATGCTAGGTGTTGTAGAGGTTGGCTGAGTCCAGATCCTTCACAAAAGGTTCTACTTCATAGCATTGATCTTTTGAGGAAATGTGGGTAACTGCAGTTCCATTACACCTACAAAACTGGGGCATTAGCAAGAAATCAATAGGCTCTAGTGACTGCAGTGCTTACCCGTCAGATGGGCTGTGTTTCTAGACTATATCTCATGTTTCACTTTTGCCAAAGCTCATTTAAGCAGAAATTGGCTTAGTGTTTTATTTGAAGTGAAAATGCCTCTACAGAAGATGGTCAGTTAATCTCATCAAGAAGTTTTCTTCCACTACTTCTTTTACAAACATTTCTCTTTGATATCCTGCTTTGTCCTTTCCTCCCATCTAAAGTCTCTTCAGCCTGAGAGGAGTCTGGTGGCAGAGGACAGATGCCCCAAGAAAGGCCAAAACAGCACAAAGCAAGTGCAAAGTGTTAGGAACTTACTGCACCATTCCCTGGCCAAAAGGAGGTGAGGAATAAGACGTTGTCCTGGCAAGATGATGGTCAAGGATATAATTAGTAACAGTGGTTGGAGAAAAGGGATGTAAACATGCAAAAAAAGAAATGGAGTGAGTATGCAAACCCGTTCTCAACGTTGGTCACTATTGGTCATTTGTAAAGCAAATATGACTGGGCAGCCCCAGCTTCTGTTAACTGAACTGCCAATCCTAACAGCCAATACCCTTGTTTCCAGTTAAAAAAAAAAACCAAACAAAAAAACATGCTCCCAGTTTGATTGAGAAAACGTGTGGGGACTTTGCTGTTCCATGGTGTTGATCTCTCCTAGATGTTCCACCTTCAGCAATTGCGTGGGGACTTGTGCCTGGCACTGTCTGTGCTAGGGCAGACCATGCTGTGGGGGCAGTGGTTTCCTAGCCTTTCCCTTTAAGTGAAGTTAGGAGCCACCTTCATGCTTTAGTTTTAGAGTATGGCTGACAAGGTCATTTATCTTTCATATATTTTACTGGTTTATTTGTTCAGCCAAGATTATTTTATTGCAAATTAGGACTGAGCTTGTGTATCTTTGAAAAAAAATGTTCTGAATTTCTCATAGCAGTCGAGCTATTTTTCAGTCTTTTAAACATTTTTTAAATTGTGTTGCCTTACTAGTAAATATCAGTAATTTAAGATTTATGGGTTTTGTTCTTTTTAATATGTGTTTCCCCTAGGATTAACCTTGAAATAAATGGCTTCTTATTTTTGCCCATTACTTGCATTCATGGGTAAATTGAAGTGTCTGGTTCTCCGTCACTGATTTCTCAAAAGCTAGTAATTAAAATTGCAGAAGTGTTTTTAATACTAAAGATTAAACAGATGTTGGTGGACACATTAGCTTTACACACAGATTTGTCAGGTAAAATGTTTCTTTATTCTTTGTTTTTAATTTTTCCTTCACTGGCCTTTCAGGTGTGCTTAAAAGCAAGATGGGTTGTGAAACTGCCACATTTTTTGGCATGTATCCCTAAAACAGGAACACATGAGAAGAGCAGCTTTTCATCTGGAGATGTGTGTAATGGCTGATATCAAAAGCTGTTCATCCATCTATGATTATAACCTGAGAGCTGTTACCAAGTTCATTATAGCAGCTGAAATTACTCTTTTCCTGCTATAACCTGACTATGCTTTTTGACTGTGCTGACTCTGAAGCCTGATTAATGTCTTCATGTGGACCTGAAATTCACTGTTGTCCTGCATGTCTCCCCATTTTTCTTCCAATGCTTCCTTGTGAGTGATTTCTCATACAGAAATTTCTTCACATTTTTGTGAAGATACATTGCATCTCCTGTCCTGCCAGACACAGTCCTCAGTCTCACTAGCTGGAGGGCAGCCAGACAAAATTTTGCAGCTGCTTTATGAAAATCCCATTGGCTGAGACCTCAGTGGTGTTAGGACTCTCAGACATACCTAAATGTCAAGAATTCTTACAGGGCCCATCCTGGGCTTCAAAATGCTCACAGATGCCTGTGGATAATAGGTGCAGCCTGTCTAAAGAGCATGCCTGCATGGCACTAATATCCTATCTCCAGCCCAGACTCCCCAGCGCATACAAGTTTAGAAGGAAAAAATTGCTGTAAACAGTTTTATGCTCCACTAATTACAGGCCAAGCCTCATCCTGATATAAATTTAGAGCTGATTAAAATGCTGTTCTAATTTATTTCTAGCTGTTTGCAATGTTGCTCAAGGACTGAAGTATTGGCTTTTGCCATATCCTCCTGTACCATAGCCAGACAAGGACTTATCAAACTGCTGATCTAATAGCATGACACGTCATACAATGTGTTCTCCACCCTTGGGAAATTCTAGAAGAGTTGAAGCTTGTCTGAAAACGTTTTGCATTGTTGGAACAGCTTAAAGATGCTGCCTCCTGTCAGTGAGTCGAGCCTGTTGTGCCTAACAGATGTTTGCACTCCTGTGTCAGAGCTGCATGAATTCACATCTGAGCCTTAACCTGACAAAACACATGCAAGCAGGGGCCTTGTGCTTCGTGTTGTTTGCTTTTCTGCCCCGCTTAGTTTGTTAGTGAGTGTGCCAATGCCGAGTGCTCTGGGCAGGGGTATCCTCCAGTCAGCACCCAAGTCTCCAAGGGATCTCACAAACAAATCCTATACACAGGATTTGTTTGTGAGATCCCCAGAAGTTCTCTAATCTGAGTATGAATAATACAGAGTGTCAAGACTGAGCTAGTGGAAGTGGAAGTCTCCTGAGCTGGAAGGTAGGACTTCTTAGGCTTTATCACTAGAAGGAGAGAGGTGCAACCTCCTGCATTACTCTGGGCAAGTTCTGCCTGGTGCACCTCCTTGCTCCTGTTGTTTGCCTGGGTTTAGTATTCCTTAGGCTATGGGGTGTTTGAAACAGGGTGATTTTTCCTCTCTCCCTGCCATTTACAGTAACCTGAGAAGTGAACCTGCCCTCCTTTAGAACCTGTGGAATTTTCTGCACTACAATGAAAATAACTGAAAGGGGTGTTGGAAGATACAGTGTGCTGGAAAAAATATTCGCTTGCAAGTTTTATTGATTTTTTTTTTGACTGATTGGTGATATTGAAATGCAAGTCTGTAGTTTCATATTAGATATAAGCCTTACAAAATCTATTTTTTCCCCTATGATTTCCCCTTCTTCCTCTTCTGTATTCCTTTCAGCATCCTGGAAATACCCCATATTCTGCTTTTCATATAAATATATGGGTTGACAGTCATTTTCATCAAGTCACCCAAGGGCTAAGTGACTAAAGGAGTTTTGGGGAGACTTTTGTGTCAGTGGCCCAGTCTCAGTCTTTGTAGTCAGAAAGTGGGGCAGCTGTCTCATGTAATTCCTGGGGAAGTGGGAAGGCTGGTGCCCAGGAAGGAATGGCTGCATTTAGGTGTGGGGCTCTACCTCAAACTTCCTCAGCAACCAGAGAGTTTTATTCTCTGAGCTCTTGAGTAGTCTTTTAGTTCTTTCTTACTGAACATGCATTTAAATTTTCTCTGGTGCATTTAGCAGATTGGAAACAGCTTGCTTTCATTTCATCAGCTCCAACCAAAGATAGCATCCAAGCCTTCCATGTCTTTACAGTAAACTCATATACCTTCTGAAAATGAGCATTATGTTCATGGTTTTACTTTTGCCTGTTCAGACAATTATCTACATAAAAAGAAATAAAACAATGATCTTATGATGCTTGTGAGAACATTTGCTTGCTTAAGCTAATTGTATCAGGCTATTTCTCCAACAGGTTTGTGATCTCATCTTTTATTAAACTCTGTCTGACTTCAGTTGTAAACAAGGATCAGAAATAATAGTACCCTGTTTTGTGGTAGGATTTCTTTTGGTGGTTTTTGTTTTGTTTTTTTTCAGGAGAGGGGGTAGCAGTCTTGGTGTTTTGTTGTTGTTTTTTATGAGTTATTTTGATGTTGGGTTTTTTGTTTGTTTTTTTCTTCTAGTGGCACCCATCTTGGTGCTTCTCTCCTGCCCAGAGAGCTGCTTTTCTTCCAGTTGCATGAAGGCCTTTTAAGGAAGGTAGGTGACCACCCATGCATCCTGGAGTTGAACTTTCCTTACTAGTTAGTATGTGGGCAGGGTTTGCTCTGAGTGGTTTGCTGTTGCCCTTCCCCCTTTCTAAGTGTGTGGTCTGATCACCTGCTGCTTAACTCCAGCTGTGCCAGTTGAAAGAGACTGTCCATCTCTATTTTACATGGGAGATAACAGATGTGGCTTTGCTACTTGGAAAGCTCTGCCACTTCTTGAAATGGGCACTGAATAGAAGACTTGGGTGATGGTGGCCTCTGGAAGATAGTTTCACCAACTAGGAGTGGTTCATGCTCCTCCGCTCTTGCTCCTGTATGTCCTCAGCTCCTTCTACTTTCTGCTGATGGGGCATTTCTTAGCTTATTCCATTAAGTCTTGTGGCATAACAAGCATGGAAGAATAGGTAGAGGATTACCCCAGGGGTAAGAGTTTTAGTAGCCTAGGTGTGGAGTTTTGCTTGTAAGTCATGGAAAAAAGAAGAGCTGAAATTTACATTTTTCTTTAGAAGCTTACTTTCTTCTGAAAAAGTGGGAGTTTGTTTGCTGGGTTTAAACTGGTTTCAGAAGTGTGATGTGTCTGTCTTCAGGTGGGATACGGCTCCAAAGCTTCTCCATACTGCACTACTATTCTCATCTTAGATGTGTCCATGTCTAACCAAGAACATTAATACCTGTTTACTTCTCCAGCTTAATTTCTGACAGATTTGGAAGGTAGTTTCTTGTTGAGAATCTAGGATGTCATATAATTTCTTGTAATAAACCAGCATCTGCAACTATATGAGTCAGTTCCCACAGTATTTCAGTATCTTCAGCCTCTCTTAGGAATCAGTCATCTGTCCATTCCTGTTGATATTGGGGCTTAATATTAATTTGTCATGTCTATAAAGTCTGTCTGTTTTGTCAGTAACATACACGTGCAGCTGCTGCTTGAGCTTCCCTTGATCCCTTAGCCCATCCATCTTGGATATGTGTGTCAGTGTGTCACTGTTTCTGAATGGCACTCTTATTTTGTTTTACAGTGTGTGCCTCCACCTATTTATCATTCATATCGTCTTAGGTTAACTCTGTATCCTTACTATCATCTTTTCTGCCTTTTTCTATCTTGCCAGTTAAGCTAACTTTGCCCCTTCTCCTGCTGCTGCTGTATTTATTGATGAATAGCTCATTTTACCCCAGGCTATGTAATCAGTACTCTCTGTTTTTTTGTTTTTCCCCTTGTTGGGAACTTAAAAAACGTACTGGCAGAAATATTTAAGGATAGTATATTTTGTGCACTTCAGGCCAAATTAGAGAAACAAATCCCATGGCCTATAATAAGGTGCACATCTAAAGTTTCATACAGGACTTCAAAAATTTCCTACCGCTCTTTCCCATTTAGGTCACAAATTATCCAAAATTCAATTATAGTTGCTGTTGCATCAGTGCTGTGCCTTTTCTTTCATCCCACCTTTCTTTTTAACAGCCTTTACCCTCTCTTTTGCAGGTAATGCAATTTGGTTCTATTACATGTAATGCAGTGGCAAAATGCTCCCTGCCCCCACTGGCCATAGGATCAATCCTTACAGCTCAGTCCAAGGTCCTTTTTCCCCCTCTGAGGACAGAGGGCTGTGTGTGCTGTATGACACAACGGGTGGCACATTTGCAGTTTCTGGAAAGACTGCCAAAGCAATTGTCACACACTGTTACTAAATATTGCATTTCTGTGGGTTCAGAAAATTGAAACCACCACCTTCCCCAGCCTCCCAATAAAAGTTAGATATAAAAATCACATCTATGCCTCCCTTCTAAGGCATCATGTAAAAATAAACATGGAGCAAAAGGAGATCAAGTCTGCAAATAGTTCCACGTTGCATTTGTCTCCTCTGCATTTTTCTTGTAGAAAAATTGTAATTGTTTCTAGTAGATTTTTTCTGTTATTCTTTATCAAATTCATGTAATCTTCTTATCTTGATTCTAGCTTTCAATGTCTTAAATGTCTTCCAGTTTATGTTTTTCACTGCTTAACTTATAATATAACTAAAAATCATGCAAACACATATCTCTGGTAGGTAGTTGAAGTATGCTTTACGCTTGTATATGGTGAGGATCACTGTTTCCTATGAGAATGCTACACTGAGCAAATGCTTTTATTATTGTTAAAAAGCAAAGTGAAAAATTCTATTCTAACTTATAATGATAGGTGAAGATTAATATGCTGAATGACTTCACTGCTATTTTATGCTATTGGCAGATAAAAGATATGACTGATATTTTCTATCAATCCCCTTTTTGTTTTTCTGCTGCTTTTGGTAGCATGTTTGAGGTCACATAATTTGGTTAATACAAAATACATGACTTTGTGTCTTCAATATAACAGTTTGTCCTGAAGAATGACATCCACCTATTTCTTGCCTTCAGGAATCGGTTTCGACTTGCAATTAAGTGATAACTGGCTGATAAAGGGAAGGAGAGGTCTACTAGAGTTACACTTCTTTGTGTTCTTTGGTGTAGGTTTGTGTCATAGTTTTTAGACATTCACCGAGCAAAGTAACCTCCTGAATGAGAGGACAAGTTTTGTTCTGCTCAGCCCCAGAATCTTTCCCTTCCCCTTTCCCTCTTCTTCTGCCTCCTCTTCAGACAAACTGCACAAAACCATAGCTATGAACTTTTCTGTTGCTTATCCCCGTGGAGCATGGAGGTGGCTTTTATTCTGGGATTATAACAGCTCCTGGTGGATGAGCGCAGAGCAAAGAGGAGACAAATTATTGGTGGGAGCCTTGGTTTTGTTGAAGTCCAATGATGCTTATAGGATTGCAGAGGTAGAGGAAGCAAGAAAGGGAAGATTGTGTGATAAACAGAGTGACTGATTTCAAGTGACCTTGTGATTTCAAACTTGAGGTGGTTGTGGATAGCTTGAAAGAGTCTGGATGTTTCTGGAAAACTCAGAAGTATACAACTGAAGAGTTTTACCTGTACATGATCTCTCAGCTTTAAGTAGTCCTCTATACCCTGAAACCTTCAGTGAGTATGTTTTGAGTACCTCCAGTTTTTCAGAGCTGTGGCTTGAAGCAGAGGATAAAGTATTACTGCTGTCACTCAAAACTACTTGGAAAGGCTTTTTGTAGCAGTGTTGTGCTGTTTCAGTGGCCATGAAACTGTATCACAGCTTTCCTCCGCTACTGCATTTCCATGCCTTGCCTTAGCTGTTGTCCATTATTTATGCTGTTCTCTTTCAACATTAGTTTAAAAAGCATCTAACAGTCTGCCAAGCTTATTGTTTGCCCTTGATGGTCTGAAGGCCAAGAAGGTAAAACAATTCTCATTCTTTGTTTTCCATTTTTTTTAAAGCTTATTTTATTGTATTCTTTTTTTCAATAAGATTATGGACTTTACTCTTGAGAGCAAAGAAAGAAATGAAACTGTTCAATAGCAGATGTAACAGAGATGGGAACTACTTCTGGCAAAGAAAAATTATCCTGCATTTCACAATAAGTATCTTATTTTTTAATGTGATTTCACTGTGTACTCAGGAGTTCCCCATTTCTGGAGTAACATATTACAGTGACCAGGTTGCCACAAACTGATTCTCAGAATTTTGTTGCTGTTGCTTGCAACCACAAATGAGAACTAATGACATGGGTGTAACATGCTTAGATTACAAGCTCTCATCATTCTTTGAGACCTATGTTTGAGCTGCAACGACAGTCCTTGTCACACTGGTGTATCAGAGACTAAAAGATGGAATTGCTTGTAATTCTTCAACATATCAGACAATCTCAATTAAATTACCAACCGAGTACAGACCATGTGTAATACATAGACATCAAATCCTAGCTAATATGCCTATATTATTTTCAGATAGTCTATTCTATTTGTCTTAATTTTTTGTTGTTTTCACTGCAGCTTTAATATCAAACTCTGACAGCCCAAGGAAAAAGTGCCCTGCAGTCATGGCCAAGCGGATACTGTCATGCGTTAGAAATCGTTGCTGCCATGATAGCTGCATTACACATTGTTTCTGTCTGCCATCATAATGCTGTTTCTAGGGATCCTTAATCCATAGAGTGTTTGACCCCACCAAGGCAATTGCCTTATTTGGTTGACAGTACATATCGTGTCATGGCCTATTTGTGAATTTTAATATAAGGATTATTGGTCAGATGGCCCTTAACAGTTCTTCCTGTCAAGTCAATGAAAGCTTTTGAGATGTTGCTGCTTCATTTGTATGTCTTGACCTATTTCTTCATATACATTAAAAATAGTCAACTGCGTGTAGATAGTACAGGAGTTATGTAGTGCTATTATATATAGTACTGTACTATATATAATACAATATATGTAGACATCTCTATTGTAGACTTATGAATTTAATGCTGATAAATGAGTAATGGTTCCTAAAGGTTAATTGGATGAAAGTCAAACACTGAGGGGTAGGAAGCATCAGGATTAAAATTCTTTTAGGTGGCTTCTAGGATTTTCAGGAGGGTCTACCCAGGAATAATATCTAGCTCCTATCAATATGTATGAAAACCAGGACCTTGACCATTATGTACCATCATGCAAACCCAGCCAGGCACAGATTCCTCCTTTTGGATGTCTTTGTACTTTCAAAAGTTAACTGTGGTGAGAAGACTGTATATAACTGGAAGTTGATGGGTTTAGCCATGAGTGATTTTGTATTAGTATTAAGCGCTATATAAGTATTGAAAGAAAATTGTTTTGAAGTATTAAGGCACTACTCAGAAAAGTGGGATTTGTTTCAATGTTTAGGGGATTTTTCTCTAGTACACAAACCTGAAATAAGTTAATTAGAGTGACTCAAAGTATATAAAGTTTTAAGTTCTTCACAGAAGTGAGGTGCACTAATGCAAAGCTGTCAGCCATATCCAGTTCTTAAGAACATAAAAACAGGTGTGTTTTTCTGTTGAATGATTAATCTAAATCCAAAATTTTATTTTATTTTTTTTAGGCTAAGCATGAATTTCCTTCTTTTTCAGTACCAAGCCAAGTTTATACTCTTTGAAGATGTCAGTAAAACCACTTCAAAGTACATCTACCTCAAACAATGATATTTTCAGGAATTGCTTGAAGGTAAACAGTAATATAACTTGGTGTTATAAGGTGAGCAATTAAGAAATGAATAGAGAGATGAATTAATATGCTGTCCATGAAATTATCATTCTGATAATTGTTTCATTGTAATTGTAGCTAGCTTAATACTGAGAAGCTGTGGCTTTTTAAACTGCCCTTTGTTTGGGGAGAAAAACTCTAATTTATTTGGCATGATTCATTTGCATCTATGCTTTTCAGGCTTGGTTTCATTTTGCTCAGCTTAGAGCCCCTGACTTGTGCAACCTGATAGGCTAGTATGGAAGATAACATGCTCCATTTCAAAAGGAAGAATAGAGGACTGAGTTGAATGTGTGCCAAAGTTAATGGTTGCTGCATGTACCTAACTGCATTATTACCAGTTCATTACTATATCTCAGCAACATTAGAGCTATTCAGATTTTTTTGTTAAATGTAGATCACTTCTGAGGTATGGAAAGGGATAACTACCCTCTAAATTTTATTGCTGATGGACCTTTCCAATGAAATGTACTAATTGTCACCATCATGTTCTGAAGATTAAAAACTCAAATATGGAGAAATACAGAATGACCTCGAGTCTCCTGTGTCAAAGTTCCCTTTTTCTCTCACCAGTGTGCTTTACTGCATATATTAACTCGTGAAAAACACTGTAATAAAAGATAATATTCTTCGTGTTACTATGAATTTAAGTCTTGTGCCAGGTAATTCCTAGCCAAAGTGTTGTTATGGTGACTCCTTTGTTCCAAGGAACAAACTTGTAATGAGTGGGAGAAAAACTTCAGTCTGGTACATTTTCTATCTATCAGAAGTATCTCTACGATGTCCCACTCTCTAAATATCAATTGATTCAGTAATTTAGCCTTGGCTTCCCACATCCAAGGTGACTGTGCTTGCTCACTGGTTTATGTAGTTAGACCTATTTTTCCATTACTGAATATTGGTTATTTGTGCAAAGGGAAACATTCCAGTGGGAAACATTGCACAAGTCTCAACCAAAAGAATCTGAATCCAGCAAAGGAGGGACTTGAAATTATGGTTTAGACCAAATCTCTACTGGACTTTATGCTGAAATTAATATTATCCTAATAATGTCTGGGCTGGATCTGGGAATTTCCTTTCTGAATTGACAGACTATACAAAAATTCTTGATCAGCTTTAGTAGGCAGAACAAAATGTAACATCTAATGACAAGTAGGAAAAGAGCAGTGGTTTATGTTTCTTGCATTTAATGCTTGTTTTATGAGATGTTACCAACACAGATCAATGTGTTTGAAAACAAATAACCCGAAAAGGTTGATTTGCATGGCAGGAGAGACTGAAGTCTTCAGAAGTTACTAGTCCTGGAACCAATGATTTTAATCCTTGTATTGCTGGATATTTTGCCTCCTTCTGTAAACTGGGTGAAATAATAATTTTCAGAACAAATTTGCAATTTAAAACTACAAATTGTAGTGTTTCCACTTAAACCTTTAATTTGCCATAGAAAATTCTATTATACTATTTCAAGTACAGCGATATTCATAGACATTAGGCTAATATTGCTTTATTATAGAAAGTAGATAAATAAAATCAATCCAATGACTGGGATGCACAAAGGAAAGATGCTCCACTAGTTTCAGTGACTTTCAAGCATTTTCACTAATCCTTTCCAGTGTGATTTCTCTCTGTATGAATCTAATGTGTTTATTTCTATATGCATTTTGGTTTAGAGAAAGGCTGTTTTAGTACTGTTCTTATCACCTTTGTTTCCTAGAATATCCTAAAATCAGCTGATTTTTAGGTAGTAGCTGTTTACAATCAGCTACCGTTTATAATCAGTGTGTTGAAACCACTCTAAGTTACTGACAGAAAGTGGAACACATCCCACTGGATTTTGCCTTCAGAAAGGCTTGCTGCATTTTTGACCTCTTGTGTAGTGGATATGTAGAATCATAAGAGAGGAAAACTTGGTAATATCTCTGTTAACCTTTCACAGAATCTTGTATGTATACTGCAGGAATGAGTGTGATGAACAGTGTGGACAACACAGCTATCATTGTTTGAACAATGAAGCTTTATAATTTTACAATTTATAGTTATGTTGATCAAGTTTGTTGCAGGTTTTTTGCCTCACCAAAGTAATAGTTGAGTTCAAATGTTCACTCTGATATCAAGGTTTGATATTTTTACCTCTCTCTTTCTCCTAATTTTATTGATTTTTTTTTTCCTAAGCCAAGCATTCCATAAATTAGTTATAGTAAGAAGGCTTAGTATGGAATGTGGTATAATTGGCAACTGATTGTTGATGTAGGAGATTTATGTTGGCCTTATAGTTATACTTTCTTATAATTGGAAACATATGTGATTTCTAGTGTCTAGACTTGGGAACTTTCCCAGGAAGGAGTTCCAGGTGGTTATCTAAGCATAATAGGCCAAATGGCTACCATTTAAAGGCTGCAGACATGAGAAATATGTAAATGTTGCTGGCAAATATAATTCCTTCATAAATTTAGGTTAGAAATTACAACATATGTATATTCATCTAATGGTTTAACCAGCTAATTTGCTGTAGAATAAATGTTTAAGACATGAAATTTGTTTTCTCTTGATTTCTCCCTAAAATGAAATAATATAAAACACAGAGATGAGAGTTCTTGATCTGCCTGGATGACGAAAAGATATTAACTCTACCATTTACCTAATTTAGATGTGCTAAGGTATGACTGCTTACCTTGAAGTGGCAAAGAGTTTTATTGTTGCATTTATTAAATTAATTATGTGAAATTTAGTTTGATACAGTTAAGTTATATGGTACTTTCAATTTTATCTTCATTTGCTACTAGGCCAATTTCTGGAAGAACCTCATAAAGGAAAGATATCTGGAAGTCGTACAGCCTAAAAAACCATGTGTTGGTTTGATATCATCCTGATCCCAGTTTGACTTGAACATGCTCTGCACGTTAAAACATCCCAGGAGAATGAAAGCACAGCTGGTTATCCCAGCATGAATACACCACAAATATTGTTTTGGGACCTGTACAACCTGTGACTCACAGCTCTGGTTCTGACTCTACAATAGAAAATACAAAAGAAAATAAGTAATTTTCTGGGGCCTGGCAGTATGACTTGATCATTGTGGCTCACACCAAGAACACAGAAGAGCTGCACTTAGAAATGTGAAAAGTCCTCTCAATTCAGTTTTCGTGTGCCAGATGGTTGTTTCTTGTTCTAGTTGTTTTGGGGTTTTTTTTTTAATTCTACCTGTTAAGATAGCAAAGAATGACATACGTTATCTGGCTCTGCAGCCAAGTGTGCGGTCCAAATTATTTTCACAGAATGCCTGACAAAGTCTGCTTGCTTGCCTGCCTCAATCATTTTTCTCAACTAATTAGAAAAGTCTGCCAAGCATTGTTGGGCTAAGGCACTAATTATTCTCAAACAAATGTTTCAATTTTGCACAAGTTAGGAAGTGTCTGTGTTTTAAATGACTACATGCCAAGATGCCAGAGTAGACAGACCAGTTTCATTTATCAATATGTCTGGAAGTCCCAGGGGACCAAGGAGATAAAACCATTTAAAAGCAAATGACCGTCTGCAGGCTTAGGTGCTCTTTTAAGAAATAATGCTGTGATACTTCTTTTGGTATGTGTTAGTTTTTCATAACAAGAGGCAGCTCTATTTTCCTTCTGGAAATGTTCCTTGTGATGTTCCTGACTGTGTTGGTTCTTGGATCCTCTTGGGTTTGGCACAGAATTAAAGGAAGTTTTGTTATTAGCCATGCAGGACTGGCCTATCTAATCCTTTCTCAGGTTTTATAGCTTGCTCATCACTACCCTTATTTGAGCATTAAAGAAGTTGGTCTCTGATGTCAATGTCACTACAAAGTCCTTCCTTGTAGTACTTAGATTTGAATTTGGCAATTGGAAGAAACTTGAATGGTTTAAAGGAAGCTTTACAGCTTGTTTTCCAAGCAATGGCTCTGGACCTGGACCAGAAGTCCACACTTCCATACTTGGAAATAGTTGAGAGCTTGCAGAATGGTGTCATCTTCCCTCTCATCCTGAAATGTTTTGGTCATGTTGATTTATTTTTTATAGGTTTCAGAGTCTGGTAACTTGGTGTGTCACTAAATGATATGTGCCTCTGTTCAGCTCTAGCTTTGCTGATATATTTTACTATCATTATCCTTCTTTCCCACTGTTTGCCCTCATCCCAAAAGTTGCTCTGTAAGAAGCAGATCGGCGTGTTCAAGAGTCACTTTACTTCTGTTGGATCTGCCCATGTATAACCAAGACAAACCAGTTTCCAGGAACTGCCTTCCTCTCTATCTGGAACATTAGGGAGCTGCATGTTTTCAGGAAAAATGTTTTAATTGTATTTCAATGATGTCAAAAGCAGTTCAGCAATTTATTTCAGAGGAATAATTGGAATGGCTTACTTATGAGCCAACTGTAGTAGAGTTTGTTTTTTAGATGTGTGTTGGTTGAATATTGTTAGATTAATTTTGTTTAAAGCATATATTAAGCGTGAGGGACAAATGAAAGAAATAAACCACCAGAATGGCAGCAGAACTTGGAACATTTCATCACGCTGTTACTTTCCAGCAGCCACCTGTGCCAAGGAAGAGAATGTGCCTAAATATTACGGTATTTGTGTCTCCTTGAACAGTTACTCATACTAGGAGAAATGGCAGGCACAACATGTATTTGAGTAATGGTTTGTATGTGTGTTATTTTAACCTCTCTCCTTCCTTCTTTTAGTAGAAAATATAGAACCTGGTGCCTGGATACTTCGTATCGTTAATTGCTTGATGCCGTTATCTGCACTCACTGGCTTAATTGCAATCTGCATAGTGTGTGGTGTGTGATTTTTTTTTTCCCATGAATTTGAGAAATTAGTTGTAAAGAAGAGATGCAACACATGGGAAAATGTACTTGGTCTGAGAAGTTGGCTGTGGACGGTGCTGGCAGCTCCTGGAAATAGCTGTGTTACAGGTTTATGAACAGACAAATGATCTCAGTGAAGACATTGCAAATAAAACATTCCTGGTCCTCAAGTATGATGTCGGGCAACAAAAGATGAATGAGCTTTGAAACCCAGGGTGATCCTCAAAGTTCAATCTTTAGTCGCCTCTCACACCATAAAGAAGGTTTTAAAGATAAAGATATTACATGTTTTGAATGAATTTCTGTTCTGTCCTTTCCCTTCTTGAGTGTTCAGTGCAATCTTATTTGCTAGATAATTATGCCTGCTGATTTTGAGGTGCTGACTGTCCCTGGATAGGACACAAATCTTACCTAGTTTTAATCATTAAATGTACAATAAATGCACCAGACTTATGGTAGGCCTTCTTTGCTTTTTATTTTGTTTTTTTTTTATTACATCTGAATGCATGTGCAGATTCAGTCTTCTGAGGGTTGCAGAAAGAGAGAGGATCTGGATTTTTTGAAGCAGATGTCTGTGCTCCAAGACCAATAAGGACTGGGTGGCAATGAGAATGCCAGGATTATCTAGTCATGCAAGGATTGGCAATGAGTTCAGTATCCTCCTAGTGCAGCAACACCTTTGTGCCATGAAAGATTCACTCAGTAGGCAAATAAATTCTACAGATCACCCTACTATTATTTTTAGAATGCCTTGAATGTAAAAATACTTCCCAGCATAGTTTGTGTAGCAGAGGATCCCATCTCATGCATCAGTTTACGGAATCACAGAGTGTTGGTAGTTGGAAAGGACCTTGAAAGATCATCTAGTCAAACCCCCCTCCCTGAGCAGGATCACCTAGATTAGATCACACAGGAATGTGTCCAGATTGGTCTTGAATGTCTCCAGAGAAGGAGACTCCACAACCTCTCTAGGCAGCCTGTCCCAGGGCTCTGTCACCCTCATGGTGAAAAGGTTTTTCCTTACATTCAACATGGAACTTTCTGTGTTCCAGCTTGGAACCATTTCCCCTTGTCCTATCACTGAGAAGATCCTGGCTCTCACCCTTTACATATTTATAAACATTAATGAGGTCAGTCCTCAGTCTCCTCTTCTCCAAGCTAAAGAGACCCAGCTCCCTCAGCCTTTCCTCATAAGGAAGATGTTCCCCTCCCTTCGTCATCTTGGTAATCATCAGTTGCATCATATTTGTTCTTCAAAGATGTTTTATGTATTCTCTATTCATATCTAGCAAGTGATGAAGACTTAAAAGACATCACTAAATATTTAGAGATTACTTTGCTCAGAATGGGTCATTTTTAATAAGTTAACAAAGTAGAATACCCTGAAATCTGCTCTATTTACAAATAAAGTAATAGATGCTCCTTCATAAGCAAAAGAGATGTTCTGGGATGGATTCCACTGCTGTTGACACTTTGGCATATTTAAGCTAACTCCTTAAAGCATGGTAAGTTCAACTGCATGTTTTTGTACTTCATAAAACCTTTTACATTGAAACTCTTCAGTTTTATGGACAAATGCTTTTCCTTAACTAAAAAGTTATACTTTCTCTCAAAGAACACTTTCTATTTGGAATATACACACATGTGAGTCTGCACAAATGCAATGGAGACCCAGTGGGAGTTGCATTCCACTGTAGCTACATGAGTGTTACATTGTTTTAAAACAAGAAAATTTAATTATATAAAATCCGTTGTTCTTTCTCATGATGAGTTGTGACAGTTACATTTGATTAAGTAGAGACTAAAATATACTTTATTGTTTATTTTTCTCTTTTTGAAAGAATTCCTTTGGAGTGATTTTTCTAATTTTTTATGTTTTCCTTCCACATTGACTGATAAAAATATGTGCAGTTGAAGTCATTTGGAGGAAGCTTCCAAGTTTGCAACTTTTTCTTCAAAGGTTGTTGAATTGCGCTCTCAGCAGCTTGGTATTTTTCTGCATTTGCACGTCTTATGTAATCATAAAAAGTATTTCAACAGATTTAATGTGGCTCATCGTTTATACCTGACCGTTTTTTCTTTCTTGATGCAAACTAAAGAATGTCTAGATTGAAAGTAAGAGGCTGGGCCCTTGGTTTGTTGCATTCTGTGTGGGAGAAGTATCATCACTGTCCAAGAAAACCTTAAATTGTTGTTTCCATGATGCTTGGGAACATGACGAAGTATCCTCTCAAGGGTTTCACTCCAGATGTTTCATAGTGCATCAGGAAAGTCTGTGCATCACATAAAGTAATTTCCACATGAGAGAAAAGCATTCTCTTACATAGGTTAGCCAGAAACTCACCCCAAGGGGCGTGGAGTACAGTGAATGTGAGATTTAAGTTGTCAGGTACATGATTGCACATAATCACAGTCCTTGTGGTGGGGGAAAAAGGGGAGACAGAGAAGATTCACTGTTCCAGAGAGACACACCAGCGTCGTACAAGGAGCGGGGATAATTCTCTTCTCTGGTATATTGGTGTTGCTGCTGTTGTGCTTGGCAGACAGCATTCAACCTAAAAGGTTGTAAAGTTTATAGCTCTTCACGCTGTGTCACTGCATTGTGTAACTCAGTAGGGCACTGTTATGAAAAGTGATTTCTGGAAGATCTCATCCATATATTTTGTTGTTTCATGATCGATCGAACTGCAAACATAACTGTGTGTTTTAAGACAACACTTTTGTCTTAGGAAATTATAGTGTGGAAACTAAATTTGCAGCTTGCTATAGGTGCTTCATTCTGCTCCAGCAACGATCTTCCCTTTTTCTTTAGTAGGGATGGCTCAGTGCCCCAACCTCTAGAAAAAAAATCAGTGTGATGCGTGGGGTTTCGTCTGAAAATGGATTTGGTTGCAATATATAATTCTGGAACAGAGTGAGAGAGTTTTTAAATTACGGACCTGGTTTAAAAAGTTGACACTGGCATTAAATGTTCTATATTTGGAGCTCCTATTTTAGTGGCTAAAATGGACATTTACAGATAGAAATAGTGATCTGAATTCCCATTGTGGGTTTGGCAGATAGGTTTGAAAGTTGTTTCATTTTTTTTAATGTAATTTTCTTTTGGCAAGATTGTGTGTAGGGGGTGGTAGAGAGGTCATTTTGTCTGTGTTTATAGGTTTTCTGACATTTATTTTTAATTCAGCTTGTTTAAAGATTGCATGGCAGCATTTTTTAAAAATACATTGTTGCCAAAGATTTTGATGTTAACTCATATGTGTATAATATCACTTCAGTGACATAAATTGGCCTTATTGATGTTACAGCTAGACAACAGCTAGTTAAATATGAGATTTCAAAAGTTCAATCATACTCACCTTATTTTATAAAACCATACATTCCATGGGTTTTACATGTTTTAATAGCTAGCTTATGCCTTTACTAATTAATCCGGTAAATAAAGATGTATTGGCTTTGGGATTTGGTTTTTGGAGGAGGGGGGGTTTGGTTGGTTGGAGGGGGGGTTATAATATGAAGTTAGTATTTAATGGGTTTTGGTTTGTTTGTTTTTTTTCCTGATACTTAAAAAATATCTGCTTTCAAGGTAAGCAAAATGATCGTAAATATTCTGGTTATTTTCAGGTAAGATCAATTTTCACACAATAGTTTAAAATATTGCAAACTAAGCCCATTCAAATCTAAGCTAAGGAGCTATCCTGCAAAGACTGTGATGAGTTCCCATGCTTTCAGGCCAAGTGGACTATAACCAGCATGGCTTTATTTGCAGTGCAGGCCCCCTGGGAGGGTGAGTGTAAGAGCAGGATTGGAGCCTCCTCTTGCTCCGGCTCCTTGGGGTACCTGTGCCCTCTGTTGTGTGGTAGTAACTTTTTTCAAGCATAATGTTGATGAAGCAAATAGCTCAGGTATATTTTACCAGCCAGATCTTCTCTTAGGTATGCTGCATTGATATGGAAATAATATAAAAAATTGGTGAGTGCCATGGAGAGCTAATGCTGGTGCAGAGCATCCTGGCTGCTTCCACAAAGGTGCTCCCTTACTCCTCATTGCAATTTCAAAGAACCTGTGGGCCAGGCACTTGCAACATCAGCATCTCTGTCATCCAAATGCCCTCTTATAATGAAATCCATTTAGATATTTTTCTGATCTAAAATGGCCTGGGATGTGAAGCAGGTAATGCTTCTGTAGATATAATTGTAGTAGTCTGCACTTAAATAGTTTTTTGCTTCAAGTCTTTGCTTGTACCTTTCCTTTCTGAAGTAGCACCTCTTCATCCAGAATCACAATTATCACTTGACCAAGAACTAAACCAAAACCAGATTAACAACAGTGCCAGTAGTAGTAAATGGTTACGCTGCAGGAATCTCAGCCAGTTAAAAACTGGAATTTCTGTAAGGGGGGCTAGAGTCTTAATCTTAAACAGCTCTGGAAAACTTACAGCCCTGATCCTCCATGGGGAAGAAGGAGGGGGAAACTGATTCAGAAAACATGTGCTGCACTACACTGTATAAATCTGGATTTCAGAAATAAACTTTTTTAGCATGCTTGAAAGTTGTTGCTGACTACTGCCAACTAGAAAATTTAATAAAGAGTTTAACTTTGTGCAGCCCAAGCCAGCTCTGCAAACACATGCTTTCCTGCTGAGATCAGAATGAGTATCTAGCGCAGTGTGCAAGAGCCAGACTGTATGAGCAGGCCTGTCTACATGCAGCCTTCATCTGACTTCAGTTATTGTTATGATGGGCACAGTTCCACAGCTGTAATCATTGTGGAGGGTTGTGGCCAAAGCTCTGCTCCAAACTCCATCATGATGCTTACATTTTCAATTATTTTAGTAAGGCCCTTTCATCTGCAATCTTAGCCTGTTTCGTAGACAGACACGTTTAATTTCCTGATTATAATTTTTTTTAATAGGAGATGTCTTGTGCTATCCTTAAATAAAGGAGAATTCTATACTACTTGGAATTTAGCTTTAGCCATTTTTGAAACAGTCTCTAAATAAAAAGAGAAAAAATTAATATGGAGGTGGGGGTGGGAGGAAGTAACATAATTTCCATTAGTTCTTATTAAGACATTTTTTCAGACCTAAATTTAGACATTTGAGTTGGTATAGATGGGGTAGATGGGAAATGTATTTCCATTTTCAGCCAAGAATCTAGCTTTTGTCAAGTGATGTGTGTTGTTGAGAGGGGACCAAGTTTGTGAGAGCAGCACATCAGGCTGTGTGTCAGAGTGTGTGTGCTCAGCCTAGACCTTCCTCCTTCTCCCAGAAGGGGCTTGGAGTACAGAGAAATGAGTTTGCTCAGCTTGTTTTGGGAGAAGCAAGACTTATGTAATGCTGCATCACTAATGCAGAGACCTGTCAGGCCATGTCCAAATCTGTTTAGCCAGTTACACTATGACTGGGGAAAGTCCATTAGAAAAGGAAGAAATTGTTTATACCAGAGCCATGTGAGCAGCCATTTCATAAAATACCATCTCTGGCTGTGTGTCTTCAAATAAACACCCAGTTCCAAAGTGGGGAACAGTAAGAATAGGTTTTGTTTGTCCAAAGCTAAATGGAATAAAATGATGCCAACCTGTCAAGATAAGTTTGGGGAAAAGAGAGGGTTTTCCCAAGATTTTGGTATAATGGGACCAGAGGACTCAAGGAATAGGAAGGAAAAGGAAAATTCTCTTGGCTTGGGAAAACTGAGTGAGAACGAATACCTTAAAATCAAGAGGCTATCAAAGATGGCATAGCATGGGAAGGAAGACCCATAAAATACCACGCTTTCCAGTTTAGGCTGGTTCTGCCAAGTCTTTGAATTGTCCAAGCTGGAATGAAAGGGATTCCAATTTTACTTCTATTATTATTATTTATTTACTTGGCGAGGGTGGGGTGGGAGGAGGGCTGGGAAGGGGAAGGAAAGGAAGAAGACTGAAGCGTCACAAGAGGGCAAACCATTCCTCTTTTGCTTCGTGGCTCCAGTGCCCTCTTGTTCAGTGTGAAGGTAAGAGTCCAAGAGGTGAGATCATCTGTAGATACTATTTGTGAAGAATATGTGCTGACAATTACAATTATTGCGTGAAGCAATTATTTTTCTGCTCTTAAGAGCCACCACTTCAGGTAACACTTTTGTCTAGAGAAAATCTTGGCTTCTCTGTTGTTACTTCTGGGGATTGTACGTGTTCTCATTGCCTGAGTCTCTAAGTACAGGACACAGGGTTACCTGTTCAATATATTGTGGTGTTTCTGCCTTGTAAAAATCAGAGATTTGATTAGCTCACACAAGGTCTACAACAAAGCTACAGCAGAAGATGCTGCCTATTCGGGGGTGTACTCTAGCTGGCCTTTATCATGAGCCTGTAGTGATGTGGGGTTTTTCTCTGGCATTTGGCCTCTGTGTTCATCATTCTAACACAGAGAAAATCTGGAGTCACACTTTTGTGTCTCTCTTGTTATTCTAAAATAAATGCCATTGTGGCAGTGGTTTAGTTAACAATGCAAATGACATCTTTTCAAATTAATGAAAAACCTTCTTTTATGTTTGATGACACGGCAACATTAATAAATAGTTAATAGTTTTGGGTAGTGCTTTCCACCAATATTACTTCTCTTGCTCTTTAATATGCACCATGATTTGTGTTTGAAACAAATTCTGATAAACATTCACACCTGTCACAAGAACTACCATTTGTTGTCACAGCAATCAAGGGCAGTTGAAGAAGCACTGAAGGAAATGTCTTCACAGGATCAGCATAGTGGGTAAGCTTGCATTGCAATTGCTGGCTTCGTGCACAAGCTGAATAATTCAGCCTCTTTCATACACATCTCAATACAGATTCCCTTTGGTAAATAGCAATGGTGGAATAAAAAAATAACTAAACCCATTTGGGAAAGGAACTTGGGTAAACACTAAGAGTTTTTTTTCTGAGTTAAGTTTTGGGATATATGGTAATTATCTCTGATTAAATCAAGTGTAGCATGTGGTAATAGGAAGACCTACAAGGCAAACAAGTAGCAGATGAGTAAGGGTAGTCCTAGAATGGCTAAAGGGAAAAAAAATTATTTCTGCATCCTTATCCAAAATACAGGAGAAAGAAACATTCTTTTGTAGGACTTGCCTGGAAGCATTTTGGATGATTGATACAATTTAAATTAACATCTTTGATTTTATGTTTTGTTGAATACTGTTGTGCTCCAAAATAGAGTATTGCAATGCTAAAGCTCCTTGACTCCTGGTTGGACCAGTTTAGGCTGCTTTTTTGGTCCTTTTCCTGCTATTCCCTGTTCACAGGAGAGGTATAAACACCTTGTGCAGATTTTCCTATGGAGCCTCATCCTTATACAAGAACTAATATTGAAGATCCATAGATAAAATTCGACAAGCAAATCCCTGCTGTCATGGGATTATGGAGATGTGAGTGAAAGTCTAGGCTCCCCTGAGAAATTTGAGTAGTTGTGCTTCTTGGAGACTTCAGCTGAAGTGTTACATGAACATTGCTGTTTGTGGTTTCACTCCCTTTGTTTGGTTTGTTTTGGTTTACAGTCATGATGAAAAAATGAAATGAGAATAAAAATGAAACAAGCACTAACCAGAGCCAATCGGTCTGTGCACATTTGTCTGAGAGAGTCTTGAGGTTTGGGTTTTTTGTCAATCTTGAAGCGTGAAGCTGATTGAAGGAAACAGTTTGCAATAAGTGTTCTGCTAACAACTAGGCAATTGCATTAAAGTAACACTAGAAGACTGAGAAACCAAGAAAAGAAATGAAATTCAAATGTAAGGGCTGCACAACATTCAGAAGGAGGAGAATTTGCAGATGCTGTGGCTGTGCTGCTTATTCCTGGAGCTCCAACTGTGTGTTGCTGGAAATAAATACTTGCCATGAAGAAGCATTTTGGATACAAACTAGATCCCTTTGAAATGCCCAGTTTTGTAGAAGTTTATAGGGAAGGCAGGAAACCTAATAGCTGAAGTTTCCCATGAATTGCCCCATTTGGCAATTTTTCCCACCAGAAACCAACACCAAGGGAATTTTTCTTGGCACAGTCCACTGCAATTGTTTCATGGCCTGAGTTTTGCTATGCGAAAGCTACCTGGGAGAAAGTGGTTTTAAAACTTCAGCTGTTGCTTGTTAGGGTATTGGGATGGAGGTTATCTGTCTTGGATTCATAACTGCTGCTCTGTTTTCATATAACCCCAGGTTCTTTTGTCCTAGAAATGCAAAATCCCACAGTCATCTCGCTTAACTGAGATGTTAAATTTAGGATCATACTTGTCCTAGATTCTCAATATAGTCAATGAGATATAAGCACCTCCAAAGGGTAATTTGACCCCTGCATGAGCTGAACCTTCCCTGAACATAACTTCTATTTGTCCATGTGGTTGGGAGAAGTGCTTTAGACCAGACTAGCAATTTGCAAGCCTAACATATGTAGCTAAGGTTAGGATTGTACCTGAGCAAGTACGTCTTAGCTCTACTTCTTCATGCAAAATGCCTCGTGGTGTTTAGAAACTTAAATCATAAGTCTTAAATTGCCTAAAAAATGTGCAGAGAATCTTTCAGAAGCTAAAATTCTGGCCTCAGCTGCTAAGCTAAGGCAGAGAGAGGTGGGACAGAGGAAAACAGTAATGGATATTATGCAGCACTTAAGTCAGGTAAGTGCACGAAGCTCGATAATGGGGAGTATCACCATAAATCCTCTAGTTTTACAGAGATATGGGCCAGGGAACTTGCTGTCTAGTATTTGAAGCCAAAAGGAATTGAGGAGAAGGAGAAAGATGTGGTGCTGACAGAACAGAGGTGAAGGGATGATAGAAAGCAGAGCTGTACTCAGGACAAAACACACAAAAACAGAGACACGTACTGTGCCAGTTAAATAGGGGGAATTGGGGCATGCTATAAAACACATTAAGAGTTATAAATGATGTTCTTAATGTTTTCCACATTTAGAACAAAATAAATGGTGCAACCTCATTTTGAATACTTTGTGTGATTCCAGCTGCCCCATCTCAAGACTGTGATGGAAGTGAAGGTACAAAACCAAGTGACATGATCAGAGGGATGTAGTGGCTCCTGAAGAGGAGTGTTCAGTAACCTAGGTCTCTGCAGATTTGAGAAAAGGTGGCGAATAAGGGGGAAGTAAGACACACTGGAGCTATGTAAATTCAAGAGTGACATGAAGACACTGAAAAGATAGTGATTATTTATTATTTCTCACTTGGCAAAAAGAAAAGAAGTTAAATGATCAGGCAGCACATAATTACAGTGTGGAAGCTATTGCTGCAGGATATTGGAGATGCCAAAATACAAATGGTTTCTTACAGTGATTAGATAAACTCATGGAAAAATAGTTCATAAAGAGCCATTAGAACACTGATATAAGGCCAGCCTTCAGCTCAGGAAGTTTCTGGACTGCAGATTTGCTGGAAATCGGCAGGACATATCCTGTGCTTCTCCTGTCTTCATACCCTTTCCTTAAGCATCTCTTTTGGCTGTTATCAGAGACAGGATACCAAGTTAAATGAATCTTTGGTGTAACTAAGTGTGTGGCTTTCTACTTCAAAACCAGATGATAAAGGTCTGCATTAAGTGTGTATGCTGTACACTGGGTGCAACTTACTTCTGAGAATTCTAACATGTATGTATTTTCTTTTTTTACTGTATTACTTAGTCATGTGCATATAAACACCCAATCCATTAGGCTAAATCTAGTGGTATGGTTGTGACTTTCTCTTCCAAGGGTGCTGTCCTGTGTTGTGTTCTTACCTGTTGTGCTGCTACTGGCCCATAATAGGTGTATTTTATTCTGGTCTATGCAAATTCTCTTTCAGTATTTCACTGTAGTTGCTTAATATGAATACTGACCTAGGTCAATTACCTCTAATTATCTAGAAGGCTTCTTTTTATTATTAGTATAGCCTTGGTAAATTATTAACATGTAGAACCTAGTGTATAGGTTGCATTGAAGGCTACAACACAAGCACTTAAGTGAAACATAATGAAACTACTACTACCTTTTTTGAGTTATTAGCATAACTCAAAATAGTTTCTACTCCAGTCCCAATTGCTCTTTTGCCTTTGGATTAACATTTGTACTCTCCTGCTGAAGAACTGCCTAGAGAGCCAGAACGATGTGGCAAGCACCGTGGGGGAGGGACTGTATATATTCTGCAGATTATCTAGAGTTTACCCTAAGAAGATTTTCATACTTGTGTGACAGTGACTAGCAGGTCAAGAAGCTTTTGTTTCTAACATTCAGCATGTGAATGAATCTAGAGCTTAATGTTTGGGGGGTATTTCCTCTGAATATTATTCGTTGGGGAGCATCTGTCCTTCCCTGCCTATGTTTTATACGTATGGGTTAGCAGTCCCACTGGTGCAGAGTGGGAAGTAGTCCTGTCAATACCCTTTCAAACACTTATTTGTAACCTGAATCCTTCTGGACTAATTGTCATAGAAATCTGGAGGTTATACAAGTGTATTTACTGCACAAGTGACATTTCATGGGTTGTTTACAAGTAATTGAAGTAAAAAATGCTTAATTTTACACTCCTGTTGAGGGGAATAGCAATGTGTTCAAACCACACAAAACAAAAATACTCTATTTTCTATCAAAATAAAAATTAGCTACCCTGACTTCTTGGATGCTCTGTGTTCCAGGAGTCTGGAAAGTATGAGAATCCTTGAGGAACCAAGGTAAGAGTCCATCACTGTTAGGCATGAGCAAATCCCATACTGAGCTGAAACTCCCACTGCACCCAGCATCCTGATGCTTGCTTGAAAGCTGTAGGATCTATAAGCGTAGTGCTGTTTGCAGAGTAGGGCAATCCCAGAGTTTAAGGCCATGGAAATACAAGTTTTGCAGCACTTGAAGAGCTAGCCTGGCAGGTTATCAGGCACACTTCCATTCCCTCTGCTTGTTCAGTAGAGATTTCTTAAAGTAGATGTTTCCATGACACACTCTTATTTCAACAAATTGGCACTTCCCAACAAAAATATGTCCTGTTAAAATTCCCTGACCAACTCTAATTCAGATATCAAAGAGGATGAATATATTTCTTCATTCTGGGATTATTACCATTTCATTCTCTTTCCCTCTGCTTCCTTTTCTCTTTAACTTGTTTCCTCTCAAAGTAGATTCTGTGAACTGATGCTACGGGAGGTTACTGGTTCTGATGTCTTTTGTGTGCTGCTTTGATCCATGTTGTTATAGAAGAAAGTGCAGTGATTGAAGGCATTCAGCTTTTAAAAATTATGATTACTAAGACTAATTACACTTGTTACATAATTTCATGTAACAGAAGCTGCCTGTACTTGAGTTTCTCTCTTTCTCCTTTCATTCTGTTGATGTGGGGACAGCCACGGGTACAAGCCTGTTTTGTGGAATCAAGAGTGTGCTTTAAGTTTGGAAATTTGGGATTTTCTGCATTTTTTGTTTTGCTTTGTGTGTGTATTATCCCCCGCCCCTCACCCCCCCCCCATCACCTCTAGAAACATGGAAGCTTCTTTCCTGGATATTAACATCTAAATTTAGCATTTGCTTTTGAAAGTCCTGGAAGGCAGCCAAGCCTAAGCAGCACTTCTTGTGCAATCTTCTCTGAACATGTAGGGAAACCTCAATGAGTCTTTAAAGCTGTAAAGTATCAGAAAAATCAGGGACATTCATAATGTTTGTATAATGCCATGAATATAGCGATATGTGAAAAACTGAGATATGGGGAAAAAAAATCCAAAACCACTTCTTAATTTATCCTATTCTAGAGATATGTGCTGAGAAAAACATGGAGAACAACTGCTGCCCAGAGAGCAGAAGTGGGTTACAGCTCAGAGAAGGCTATCGGCAGGGGCAGAGAACACGAGGTCTGATCAAATGCCAAATTAATTTGTTGCGAGTTAGCCTGTGTAAATAGACATTATCTGAGACCTCCTAGTGTGTCATTAAAAGGGTAATATCAGTCATATCTTACAGATGGGAAAACTGAAGAGCAGATAGATTAAGTGAATTTGCTATGGTGTAAAAACAGGGCAATGACAGAGATGAGTGAAGAACTGAAGCTTCTGGAATCCTATTTTTTCCATGCTGTTGGACCATGTTGTCTCAATTACAGGGGTGAGAATACTGAGAAAACAAAGCCTGGGGTGCTCTTTGACTCCAACCTCATTGCATGCTATTCCTCTAAGAGAACTGCTTCAAGGATTACAGCTTCTAAAAGCCATTTGATGAAATCCCAAAACTAGCAGAAGCAAACAACCCTTCCTCACTTTCCAGCTTGATAACAAGCCTCACCAGTTGACAGTTTATTTTCTTTCCAACAATCAAGCCTTGACTGAAGGAGCCCTTGATTCTTGAGTAGGCAATAACAAGTGTAGGCTTGGAGTTGTTGCCACTTGTGCTTTCATTTCAACAGAAAAGGAGAAAACCAGATTTGCTGAAAATGAAACAAAATGTTTTCCTTAGCCGCCTTCTCCTCGTACATCTATTTTCTGTTCAGTTTTCTTAAATGGCATTCATAAAGTTGATAACAAAATCACACTTATTTTCTACAGGTTTTTTTTTTTGGGGGGGAGTGGGGTGGTTAGCTCTTCACTTTAGGCTTATATAACAAGGTAAAAGCCTTGTCTTTCCTTCCAAAATTTATAATGAGGTAAAAGTCTTGACTTTAGTCCAGCTATGGTAGGGGGGAGATAGAGGACATGAATCTGAAACAAAAGTGTTAAATCGAGCAGTGAAGTTCACATACCCTTACTATATTCAGTGAACTCAAATGAAAGAGGGAGGTCAGTGAGCACTACATAAACCCATGCCCTTAGAAAATCTGGTTAAATCAGGGAATGCATTGCCTTGCTTGTGTCTGTACTATCTGGAGGGGAGAAAACACATAAACTATAGACATGACAGGGGTATCTGCTTTCAAAGTAAAATAGGATTTCTGTGGAGCACTTGTCCATTCCTATTTCATGCAGTCTTTGCCTGTTCCCAGAGCTAAGCTGAAACAAGATGAATATGTAGGTATGTTTGCAAGCTTGGAGTTCTGGGACAGGAATTGTCACTGTTTTGTACAGAGCCTGCGTAACTTGAAGTGTTGGCCTTGATATCCTGAGTGGTTACTGTACAGAAGTATTGTGTGGATAAAGGAATAGGATTATGGAACTGCTACTCAATGTTCCCAGGGAGTGAAATGCCCAGAGACATCTGGTATATGCCCATTCATTGGAGTAAGATGGTTGTTAGCAGCCACCTCACAAATTTTCCTTCCTTAAAACTACCTATCATATTTCACAGGTTAGTTATTTTCCAAATATCTTGAGGAAAGTTCATTTTGAATTAGCTTACAACACCCAGCTCAGTTAATTTCTCATTTGCATCAGATGTTGCTACCATGACAGATCCCATAGTTTTCATCCTGTTGGAATAGAGAGCCTTTAAATCCCATCCTTCAGTGGAATAAAGCTCTTTTTCTTTTCTTTCTGCTGTCCTGTATAACAAGTGTTAATGTAAGAAACTGATCTGCCATCCCCACAAAGTCTTTGAATTCTGCTTCTAAAACTCTTTGTTGAATCATATTTTCTAGCATCTCTTGAGGTTTTGTAAAAAAAGAAAAAAAAATCATTCTCTTCAGCATTACGCAGACATTGACTGGGAAATCTCTTTATCAGTGGTTTGAATCAAAAGTAATTCTTTCCCCCCACCTCGAATCCATTTTAGTCTCCCATACTGCTGGTGTTCTCAGTGTGAAAGAATCTATTTAACTGCCTGCTTTTTTGGATGGCTTTTAATGTTGTTTTTAGATTTATACAAGGACTATTTTGCCAATGAGTCTCTTCATCTTCACCACTAGAATGATTTTTAATGGACATCCAGTAGTTTCATACTAAGTAGTTTCTTTCAGCTTTATTCTCCCTAGGGAGGAATGCACTGAATGGCTGGAAATGTCAGCAGCTGCATTTGCCGAAGAGTTTAGCTGCTGCCACCTCCTAGATAAATCTTGCCCTTTTTCATTTCTGTGTTTCTCACTGTTTCCCTCAAAGTAATAGAGCCAAAGAAACTTCCTCTCTGGCATAATACAGATTAGGAACTAAATTAGCAGCTATTATAGATGGGCATTTTTCTATTGATTTCAGGGTGAAATCCACTAAAACTGGCAGAAAAGTTGGCTTCGTTTCTATAGAGTCAACAAAATCAAATAGAAATATGAAGCTGAGAAAAAAAGAAGGAATGTGTGCAGCTGCATGGACTACAGTCCAGCTCAGCCATTGGGAAGTGTAACCAGGACCCTGGCTGCCCGACGGGGAAGGTACGTATGATGTAGGTACTGCCACTCCTCTTGGCTGTCGCCTGACACACAGATGAGATTTGACATGAAAGTAAATTAGCCAGGATACTCATCCTTTCTTCCAGAGCATGAGCTTAGTTGGAGGCTGGAAATATTAGGTGAACCTTTAGTATTATTCAGCGAGGCAGTTCCTGTCTTGCCCTCGAAAGCTGATGAAGCTTGGCATTGCTGTTGCTGATGGCTCAGCCGTATGTTTTGTCTGGAAACACATAGAGCCAAGTCTTCTCCCGGGGACAAGCAATGCTGATCTTAATTCTTATACTTGTCTTTATTCATATACGTATCAGGGTGATTAAAAATACCAGCTCTATGGTTGGATAAATTCTCTATGTAGTAAAAGGCACCTGCCCTGCCCTTAAATATACTTGTCTTTTCATGTTATGTGTCAATAAATTCTGGTTGTATAATTCATAGTGTGGCACAGAAGTGGTGTTCCTTAAAAATATACCTCTGGAGTTGTCCTTTATCCAAGTTCTTCAAAGAAAGGAGACAGTGTGCTTTAGAGTGACAGATTTACATTAAATGTACATAGCTACTTGATTGGAAGTGAGATCTTGTGTTTGAGGTTCTTGGTATTTAACACTGGAGTCAGCATATCCCACAGCTGTGCAGTTATTTCCAGTGCCAGAAATCAGGTTTTTAGGGAAGAGATTGTATGTCTTGAGTCATCAGCATGGATTAGCCCACAGAAATGTTAGTTAGTGTGATGGGTTATCAAACTTTATGGTTTGTTTTTTTTCAGATTGACTGGTTTTACTGCTTTTTTGGTAAAAACCAAAATTGGAAATTTTATTTTTTGAACAATTAAAATGCAGGGCCTACCTAATTGCCAGGGTGCATATGTTGTTAATGAGAATACTGCAAAGCTTAAAAAAAAAAAAGTCACTGTTTTTGAGTTAGTTAAAGATTCAGTCTCACAAGTTCCTCCTAGTTAGAAGGAGAATTCAATGATGGAGGCAAATGTCTTTCATGTAATCCAGTTTATTTTAAAAGATGTGCCAAGTACCTTTTCTTTGAGCATAGGAGGATCAAAGAACAGGAGATTGTTTTCTGTCTAGAATTTTCTCAGTGCTGCATCCCACCCTTGCCCAGCCTGCATCTGGATTTTCTTTCAAAAATTCTGCCTGTCTGTGGTGTTCTGTTGTCCTTTTTGTCACACCCACACACCAGGCAAGTAATCTTTTTGCATAATTCAAATTCCTGACTGTTCTTTTATATTCTTGTTTTGGCCTGTGACAAGTTGTATGTTAGGTTTATTTGGGGGTTTTTGTGTGTTTTCAAATATTTACAAAAAGGAGTTTGACTCTTGTGTTTTAAAAGAAGGATATTGGTTACAATAGCATCTCCAGTGATGTATTTTTACTGTTAGTCATTTTCTTTACCAACACTATATGTGCCGTGTTATGTGGACAAGCCCTAAGAAATAGAATTTTCTGTACAGAAAAGGTCTAGAAGTGGGACACTCCTTCTGCCCATGATTTTAGCACAGGGAAGATTCTGATGGGAACTGCTTGTTAATTTTTGAGTTTAACATCTGTATTATTTGTATGAGAGTGAGTCGGTGTTTCTTAGCA
Source organism: Heliornis fulica (assembly GCA_013399135.1). NCBI lineage: Eukaryota > Metazoa > Chordata > Aves > Gruiformes > Heliornithidae > Heliornis > Heliornis fulica. The sequence continues at coordinate 271,273 of VXBZ01012308.1, forward strand.
TTGAGAAGACACTTCACTATTCATCCCATCAGGGTATGAGATAATAAGCACAAAGAGGCAGGTGATGATTTCAAGTTGGTGTCCAGAGACACTTGTAGCCAACCTCTGACAGAAGTGTTTCTCTCTTTCAGCCTTGCTCCAGGGAGTAGTGACAGTGTTGACAGGTACCATCATGTGTCAGGGATGGGGATCTGAGGCTTCCCCATCACCTCCTGGGGCAGGGAGTTGTCTGGACAGGGGATGATACTCCTGAGAAGGGATGGCTTAGACACAGCTTGAGTGTAAATCCAGGTCATTTGCTGACATATCTGCCTTAATGCAGATATAGCTTCTACATATAGTTTAGGACAATTTCCTTTTTTCTTTCTTTATTTTATAAATTATTGTTAAATGGTATTGCTGTGGTTTGAACTACCTGTGAGCATCTATTGTTCATCTGCTTCTTGAGCAGCTCTGTCAAGGGAAGAAAGGTGTGTGCAGCACAGAGCAAAACTAGGCTAGGGTTATCTGCCAAGTTGTTGTAGAGCACCAGGAATATGTATGAATTGCTTTCAATGCCTATTTCAGAGATGAATATCTTAAACCTTCTCTTTTCAGCACTCAGATTACAAAATAAACGAGCCAGAATTTTAAAAAGGGAGACGATGACGATGACAATAATACATTGTGTCTAGAAGCTAACTAGTTTCAGGTTGTGCTTTATTATTTACAAATCCCAAGCATATTTTAACATAATTTGTCTAAGCAGTATAGTGCTCTTTCATTATGTGTCTTCCCCAGACCTTCTTTCCTTCTTATCTAAACGTCCCCAGCTTCTTTCACCTCTCCACAGGAACCTGTCAGATGTGGATGTAAATCCAGCAGGCAAGCTGAGCTTTTCCGTGGCACTCATGGCTAGGAAGACAGGATCCCATCTTGCTTAGAGCAAGCCTTGGGCAAAGTAAGAGGCTGCCCCACTGCAGCACCAGAACTGAAGTTTCAATTTGCTTTTCCTTGGCACTCTTAAGCAGAAGTAGACAAACGTGGCACAGGGCTGAATTCGCTGCTTCCACGTATGCTTATGGATAACTTACTTTGGGGATATCAGATTTGCAATAACTTGAAGCCATTAGGAATGGTTCATGAAGGTTCAGGCATGCATACATAATTCATGCTAACGGAATACATTTATGGGCATGCTCATAAAACGGAAACAGGTTGCAACTTATTAGTGGAATAAATGGAATTGCTTCTTTATAGCATGAGTTTTATGCTTCTCTCTAATTTAAAGCTAGATCATTAAAATATTAAATTGGCTGATAATTGCAATAAATATTCCTAGAAAGTTTTTGCTTTCCATTTTGTACACAATCTTCCTTTGTTTCACTTTTCAAACATTTATTATATTTTAGACTGGTCGATACATACCGTGAGGATTCAGATCTGTATGTTTGTGGGTAACCAACTTCTAAATAAAGGCTTGAGGTAAAATGTCAAATTTTACCTGAGTTAAATTATTTTTAGTGGAGATTCAATGGAAGGGTTGAATCCACTTCAAAACGGCTGTTGCTCTTAGCAAAACTCCTCCTACGTTATCAGACAGCTTTACCAATATTGTGTTACAGGGGCCTGGAGGGAGGAAAAAAACCCAAAACGTCACTTTCTGATGCTGAGTAAGAAAAAAAGAAGTGCAAACAGGTGTGTTTTCTGCATAAAAATATCAATATTTTACAATCTAAATCCTGAAATGGAATAACTCCCAACCATACTTTTTGATCTATGTGAAATGCTGAAGAACCAGATCGAGTGCAACATGTCGTTAGGCTCATGAAGCTGTTTGATTTTGAGAAATAGAACACATGCCTTAGCTCCACTAAGGGACGCACAAAGGCTTTTTTAATATGGGTTTTCTCACAGTGTTTAAAAAAAAAAACCCTTGCATAGTTATATTTCTGAGCTTCACTGCAGTAAAAAATATTTCTATATTCAAGAAATAATGCAGAACTCAGGGCTTGAATTTTTAGCAGCCTAATGAGCAGGCATGTAAGTATAAATCTCATTACAGTCAGTGCAGGAAAAGGTTTACTGTGAAACCAGTCACAGTGGTCTTCATGTTTGAGTCCTGTCTGTCTACAGTTTAAAATGGCTTCTGTTTGAATTTATTATTTAATTTCAAAAAGGGGATAATAACTATTTCAGATTTATTTTTATCAGGTGGATTCCAATAATGATTTACATAGTTTTAATTAAACAAATAACATGTTAATTGTTTATCTGTTGTATCTTTAGTCTACTTTCTTTTTGTGATTAAATAGCAGGTGTAGAAACACAAGTTCAAAGTCGCAGCCTTTATACAAAGAGACGAGTAATGGTAGAGAAATTTGAATGACTTTTATTGATTTTGTTGTTTTCTTTTGTTGGTTTGCCTCAAAGTGAAGCAATTATAAATCTTAAATCTGTAAACGTTGATACAATATGTAATACTTTCTATTCTTCTAGTGTTCAAGAAATCATATTTACAGGATTAGATGCATGAAGTTTCATATATCTTTGTCTTCCCTACTTCAGGTGAGTTGAAATACCACTGTAAAACAATCTGAACAGAAAATTCTGTGAGTTTAAGACCCACACAGTCAGGTGGATCCTTTTCCTCATGCCAAATGACATCTTCACTATTTCCATCTTTCCTATTTCTTCTTAGAACGAAATTTTTAACTAACAGTTTCTCTCTTACTGAGTCCAGCTTTATCACAGCTGACACACAAAGCTCTGTACTACACAGCTTTCCTCCTAGATTATGCTCTTAAAAACATCCTGTTGCCATGGTGGGGCTTTTCTCTGGTTTAATTTATTATTTTTATAGACAGAAATATATGACAGACAGATGTAAATTAACAAATGCTTTCTCACCTCGTATTAATGAAGGCAGCTAAGACAGCTGCCTGGATGTTACCTGGATATGGTGGATAGAAGACATGAACATTTACAGCAGCATTGAGCTTTGAAGGTTGGCTATGGCATACAATGTAAGCAGTAATTGTTGCCATAATCACCCAAGTTTTTCTTTGTCAGATTGGTTAATAGCAACCCAGGATTATATGGCCATGAGTCTAATGTCTAGGTCAGACTACCCAGAATGGTTTGAACTTTCATTCCCTTGCATTAATCCTTTTGATGCATGTCATGAAAGTATAGCCTGTAGCTGTCAAATTACATATGCACTGTGAGTGTAGTCTGTTTAAGTTCAGGACTTAGCATCATGTATTCCAACTCAATTTATTTTTATATCTCATCTTTCACACAGAGGGTCTGAAAATGCTCAACAGTGAGAGACAGAATAATGAGATAATGCTTTACAGAACTGTGTAAAGTGACTTGCATATAGATAGCAAGCATTGCAGAGGTTGGATTTCAGTGAGAGAAGACAGAGCTGTAAATTAAAAGCAGTAGTAGTATAAATGCAGAGTGAGTCTGATAAAGAGACTTGAAGGGCATATGGAAAGGTTTTCTATGTGTTAACTTCTATTAAGGGTCAATAGGAGAAGAATAAAATTTATATGTGGTGACCAAATTTTGTGTTATATAATATTTTGTATTACAGGAATTTGTGTTATTGGGATTGATTAGCATCCATCCAAATTTGTTACTTACAGGAGAAATATCTTGAGAATGGGAAGGTAAAAATCTCATGCTAACATCTCCTTGATGACAGAGTTCCTACTGAGGACCTTGAAGGGATAGTGTGATTAAACTGTGTGAATGAAAAATAAATAAAAGGAGCTTTAAATGGTCATTAGAGAAAATTAAACCTGGGTGGCAGTCATAGTGACCACATAGAAGTAGTGGTAAACCTTCTGGCAGGGAAGGGGTGGGAGAGTGAAAATACCAGATTTTGGCAAGATGGCTAAGTATGTTAGATTGGATGTTTACTTCCAGATTATTCCACATGTTTTTCATCTAGGACAGGGGACTTCTCCCATTTCTCCCAGCCTACAGTATCCAGCAGCGCAAAAGGAAAAGTAACATTTTCCATCATGGGATTTTATCCAGGTTTTGCTTTGTTAAAATGTGGTCTGTCTTGATAAAGTCTGAGTCTTGTGATCTTTAGTCAAGTAGTAAAAATGAGTTGTTCTTTGAAAAGAGTAGTAGCAGAACCAGGGAGAATATACTACCTTTGAACTGCTTTATAACAAAAGACAATATACTATAGCTTTACTTTCCCAAATTCCTGGACTACATTAGTTGCGTGTATAAAGCTTTTCTAATACAGACCAGATTTGAGTTGAGGTCTATAAATACATTTATACTCGATGCATAAAATTAATAGGCCAAGCTGAAACAACCATATAGAATTTAAAGGAAAAAAAAACGTAGTTGAAAATCCAGAGCCTTCAGCAGGGGAGAATGGATAAGATGTAAAGCTTAAAAACCAGAAAACAATTTTCAGATATGGAGCTTGGTCTTTGAGGACAGAATCAAAGGCTGATTTGTTGGAAAGGTTTGGGAAGGACAGCCTAAATAATCAGTGCTGAAGTGAAGATGTCTCAGGAAAAGCCTAGCATAAAATAATAATAATTATTATTATTGTTATTTAAAAAGTGGCTCAAAGCCAGAGGGGGGAAGGGTTTAGGAAGAGATTATCACCTCCATTGAGTGTTAAGAGAAATGGTTATTGAGGCATGAAGGGCATGTTGTGAAGAGAAACAACAAGTAAAGGAAATGGGGAAAAACATTAGGGATGGTGAAAATGGGATGAGGGTGATGGTGTAGTGGTGAAGAGAACTGCAATAGCAGGTTAAATGGAAAAGAAATATGTTGAAAATTAATTTAATTATATCTTCACTTCATGTTTTTGGGGCACAGTTGTGCACGTTCTAAAAGCATAACTAGTCTTCCCTCTCCAATCAACCATGGTTTTAGAAGTACACCAGGCTTCTGACCTGGTGTACTTCTAATAATCCATCTATTGTGAGAAATTCTAACAGCTCTATGCATATAAAGTGAGATAAATGTGCTATGTCTTCAAAAGTTGATGGCAAATTTTAGGGTTCCGCCATTGTTTTTATTTGCAGTATGCATCATCTTAAAAAAACAGGTAAGAGAAGTGCACATACAGTGTAGCTATGTTGAAGGAGTGCATCTTTTTTGCTTCTATGGAAAAGTAGATTGTCTCATTTTTATTTTCTCAGCTGAAAACATGAAGACGCATCACAGCAACAATACCATTTTTATGGACCTGCACAAAGCTGCAAGCCAAAGTATGACAAGTCTTGCACTGGTCCTGTCAAACTGTTGTGTGCTGTTAGGTGTACTCCTGGTGATGCTCTTTTGGTGGCTCTTCTGGTTGTAACCTGTATTGGCCATATGCAGGTTGTGGTCTGAGGTGTGTCTGTGCTTGCATTTCATGAGACTGAGTCAATTGATTTTTAGATAAAAAGTATGTGTCAAAAAATGTATTATAGTGTGGTTCATAGCAAAGGAAGTACTTGGGGGGGGGCGGAGGTGTTGCAGAAAGATGAGGTTACCACAGTGGGAGAATATGTATTAAAGATATTAAAGAAGAGTATTTGAATCTCTTTGAAGAGGAGTCATGATCCAGAAGCTGCCAAGTAGTTGGTTGCTCTTTTTTGGTCTTCACTCAGCTTCTGCAAAGACTTGGTTTTAGAAAGTAACTGCAAATCAGAATGAGGTTATGAACATCTGTGTACAGCTTTCTGCAAATTGTTGATATACACCTTAATATGCAGCAGAGTACATTGTAAGATTGAATTACCACAGAAGTTGCTTTATTCCCCAAGTACCTTTTATTATACATGAGCTGGCTGGAAATCTTAGACAATTGTGGGGGTTTTTAACCAGTGATGAATTTGCCATAGGATGACAATATAACTAGTTATTAAATATTTCTAATATATCATCTACTTATAAAAAGTCAAACTGTTTAGCATCATTATGCTGAAAAATCACAACGACCTTTAATGTAAATCCTGACATAAATTATTATTGTTTACACAGACCTCCCAGCAGTCTACTAAATGCAGTTTGCCACTCAAATTTTTATAGCTGTGCTGCCTAAAACAGACTATTCTTTTTACATACCATCCTGGGCTGCAACGTGGGTTATCAGTGTAGCAGTGCATAAATAAGTCCTGCTTTTTGCCTCTTTCCATGATGCCACATATTTTACAATATTTTACAATAGCAGAAAATACATTTGAAATCATATTCTCTCAGATTCTCTGGGCAATCTTGCACCTTCCAGCTACCCTTTTTGTCAGTAACTTTCCCGTAGCTGGTGTAAAATTGTTGCATGCTGAGAGAGGTTTTGGAACCAAAAGATTTCATCACCTTTAAATGACATTAAATGGTGAGTTTAGTTGAACACATGCACTTTCTGCTTTGTGGAGTAGTTAATAAAATATGAACTTAGCACACAGTCTAATATTGATTTCTCTGGGAGAGACTGGATTGATATTAGATAATGATGTTGCATATGGGCAGCAAATGATTTAAAAGACCTCCTCAGCTTTTTTGATATTCACACTGCATTTTCAGCACGTTCCACAAATTTATCTGACTGCCTCATAGCTAACCAAAAGCACTGCACTTCATGTCAGAAATTTGGTCAGCTTTCTCTTGGTGTCTTGGTGAATTGCTTTAGGTCAGCTTTTGCAATTTAGGGGCTTGATTAGAGAAAGTGATGATATACCCTCTGATATTCAAACAAGGAAGCTCTCTAACATACTTCAAAATAAATAAGCTTTGACTTTGTTTTCTTCCAGAAAGAGAGTAAAGAATGCTCTGGGAAAAGTAAAGCCTTGGCTTTCTGTTCCCTGTATTGCTGGCAAAAAACTCTGGCCAAAGTTACAGATGGGAAAAGGAGGTCAAAAGAGCTATGGCAACTACCAGAGTGGGGTGGTCCTTCAATATCCACTGACAACAAACTCATCTTAAGCTCTTGTGTATATTAAACCACAGGTCTAGTCAAAGGACCAACTATTAAATTTACTTTTGTTAATACTCTTTCTATAGCATACTTAAAATTTCAATATGTAGATTATAGGTCTATACAACTCCTATTTTGGGGGATTCACAGTTAAGCCGTAAGCCTCAGCCAGTATCAAGGTAAAGTGGTCACATAGCATGAATGATTTAAGAGTGGGTTATGAAGGCCTAGCAGCAGTAACGGAATAGAAATGTAAGCAAGATGTTGGAGATTTTTCTCTGTGGTGTGTGGGATATAGAGGGCTGTGCTAAAGACCAGAATGGATGTGGGCATTCAGCGTAGCAATAGAGTTTCATATTTAGTGGGATGAATACCTTCCCTCAATGTTTGAGCATCATTATGAAGAAGCAAGCATAGCTCAGTCTGAAACAATGGGCCTAATCCAGAAATAGTTGAAGGAGGATCCTTGGCTTGTGCTATATAGCAATGATACTAGATGATAAGAATTGTCTCTTCCGGCTTCAAAAGTACTACTATTCATTTCCCAAAGCATCTGCTTTATAAGCTGAAGAACTCTTAAGTTTGTTGTGGTTGTTTTTTGGGTTTTTTTTAGTGTGGTGCTTGGTTGGTTTTTTTTTTTTGTCCTGCAGATAGCCATGTTTGGGGTCTTCTTACATCAGATTCTTAAAAAGCTGAAAAAGATTTGCAAAATCCCTAATCAAAACATCTAAAAATGATGCAAAACAAAAATTTAGGCTTAGTGGTATTTTTTTCATGGTTGGGAAGCCACTGTGGCAAAATAAGAGGAAAAAAAAACCCCACCACCAAAAAACCCAAACCAGGTTTCTTATGCAGAAAACCATTCTAGTGGGACCACAGTTTTTCTTGCTAATATTCTAGCAGTTACCTCATCTGACATTTTTTTTTCTTCACTTTAGTTGCATTGACTGTATATTTACCCCAGATCTGCAATGTCCAGAGTAATCTGGGGTTTTTCTTGCCCAAACTCTAATGTAGTAGAGCCTCTAGATAATATTTATATGTATTGGATCTTTACCGAACCCTACCCCTATGGCAAGCAGGATGTATTTACTTACCTTTGAGTTAGTTAGCACAAAGAAAACTTGATTATTATTTTTCTCTCCAAATAGAATTAGCTACAGAAACTATATATATTTATTTTAAAAAAATAAAAAAACCCAAACCCTTTTTCTTAAAAGGTTAATGTTTAAATGACTGTTCACTGGGTTTTTTTATACCCTAAGATTGAGGTTTCCTGAATATAAGTCTATGGCTAAATAACTGCCCTATTGGAATTATTTTAAAGATTGGTGGAAGCTTATAGGTGGTCAATTGAACCGTGGTATATAACATTTCAAATCCATAAGACCACTTTGTGCAGTAGGTTACACAACCACATGCATTTCCAACTGTGTATTTCTATCTTAAGTGTGGTGACAGAAGTTTGAACCTTTTCATATTTCTTTCTGAAAAGCGAGTTATCTACTTAGTACATCTTTAAAATAATCTGGACTGTCTTTTCGGGGCTTTTTGCTTTGATTTTAAATATATTGATTTCTAGTCTGGATGATCCTGCTCAGGCAGGGGGTTGGACTGGATGATCTTTTGAGGTCTCTTACAGCTCCTAATATTCTGTGATTCTGTGATTTTATTTTTTTTTTTATCCTTAATTAAAAATCATGATAAGTCATGCCCCAAGGAATAAACTAAATAATCCACCCAGGGATATATGCACTTATAAGGGAGAGTTGTGACAAAGCTTTCTTTTAGAGAAGGGTTTCAACTAGTACACCTGGAATCTTTGGAAGGAGTTACATATTCCAAGAGGCACGTGCTGGTGTTGTCCTGCTTTGAACAATCTGCTTCCTGCTTGGGAAACTCAACCCTTTTATTACATGCAGCTTTGGGCTGCACAAACCACACAAATCCTTACCTTATTGAAGCATCAAGGGGAAATCTGATGGGCTGTGACTACCAACAGGGAAAATTGAACAGGACTCTATGATTACTGCTAATATTCTGGAAAAAGGTACTTTGGGATCTTTGACCTTGTGTGATTAAAGGTCTTTCTGCAGTATGTACTTCAAGTAACATCCTTGGTGCTTAATAACGTGCTGGTGCTTTGGTTCAGTACCAACTCCAAGGGAAGAGTGCCACCTACTGAACTACCAATTCTGTTTCCTGCAACATCTGTATTTGCCAGTTTCTCACCAAAAATAGTGACCCAAATCCTGTCTTGCTTATTGCAAGAAATGTGTGAGGATCAAGGACTTTACATGGCATGGCCATATATAACGCTGCAAATCTGGATGAGATTACTGCAGCTGGGAACTTGCTAACAGATTTATTTCTATTATTTTCAGTGTGGCCATTGGAAATTTTGTTTTACAGTGCTAATTATAAGAGACTGCAATAAAAGCGAGGTTAATAACAATAACAGCTCATGTAGTATTACTATTATCTGACCCTGGTTTGAACTCTTCACTGCTGTAAGTGCTAAAATATACTGCTAATGATTTCTTTAGAAATACATTAGTAATTGAGGCAATATTTCAGTCTTAAATCTCATAAAAATTAGAAATGTCTTGGAAAAGAATTAAACCAATAAAACTCATGCTTCCCACTAGATGCTCAAGTCCATTTCTTGAAAGTCTCTCATGCAAAAAAGTCAATTATCCTTCGATAAATATGGATGAAATAAAGTATATATTTATCCCATAAATTCTTCTATTTATTCCCGCATGTCTGAAATTGCAGATCTCTGAGTTTTTTTCCTTGTAAAAATCATTCCTTTGGCAAACAGAGGAAGGGGGAAAATCCATCTTTGGTCGTGTGTATGTTCATTTCCAACAGTAAACAGGACAATTTCAGCTTTGTACAAAAGCTGAATTTCACAGCATGAGTGTTCTGGATGCCTTTCAGATAGAACTTCAGACTTTGAAGAGAAGTTGGTAATTTGGCCTCTCATGGATCATTTGGATTAGAGAGTGACTGTAGTAACTGGCTGGAGCCAACCCAGGCATCTCTGCTCAGAGCCTTATGTTCTCAGTGGCATGTATCTCAGAATACAAAAGACAGATACTGCAACAAAAAGTATTTGCTCAGATTTGCAACATAGTCTTTTTGTGACCTAGTATAAACAAATGTGCATCTGGTGACTTACGATCTTCCTTTAAGGCAGTTTCTGGACCATTTGTAAATTTAAGATCATTCATAGCTCCTGTCAGAGTTCAGCAAAATCTTCTGTATGTGCTTCCTCAAAATTTGACACAAATTTTGTAAGATAATGGACTTGAAAGGGGGTGGGGAGGAACATGAAGAAAAAAATGTTACAGAAGCAGCAATTCTCTATTCTTTTTGTTGTTGTCCCGTCAGCAGGACTGTCACTGTGCAAAGTGGGCAGCACTGCTCTGCACATCCAAACTGACAGAAAAAGACTGCCAGGAAAATCTGCAAGATCTTGTGTCACAATTCAATGATCTCCATGCTCTATTGATACTAGGGACTGTTGCCCAGAAAATTCTCACTACTTCAGTAGTCCTTTTTATTGTGCAGTGTATTTTTAAGAGCCATCACAGTTTGCAATTGGTGTACTTGAAGTTATTCTAGGTGTTAAGTGGTTATAGATATTCCAAGTGTTGGACAAAGCATGTTATGATTCAACCATATTAGAGTCTACCTGTATTTCTTCACTTTATTTTTGTGTTCATTTGAAGGAACTACCTCATGGATCCACTCTTGTTCCTCACAGACGAGCATGGCTGCTGCTGTAGGATTCAGAGGAGACCGTGGTGAGACAAAGTATCCAAAATGCTCACCCTGAGCTTGGGGTCCTGGGTAAATAGGTGTCTAGGCTCTAATCTAGACCTGACTTTATCTTAACTACATCACCACTGCTTCAGGTATCCTGAACTGGTTCTTTGCTTCAGGAAAAAAGCAGCTAATAACCATTTTTATTTCATGATGAAGCAGAAAATTCAGTAGAAACAAGCTGTTTCTAAGGTGCTTTTTATGCCTTTTTCCTTGCCGTCCTCCATAGTTTTCCATTCTTGGGTTCTCTTCAGGTGAGCTCTCCCACTCGTGGAAACTTATGGGTTTCAAAGGATGCTCATATAGCTGGCTCTGATACTGTTACCTTTTCCACTGGGTGTTGTCTTAAAACATACCATTTCTTAACTATCTTCCAGAGGGATCAAGGACTCTGTTCTAGAAAGTATCTAGGCATCCAAACACTTGGGACTGCAGTGAGATGACTCATAAGCTTAATGTTCTTAGTACCTGGCTGATTCATGCTTTAATAGGGGGCTCTTTGTGCTGTACAGGAAGTTAATAAGAGACTTGATTCTATCACTTGTTAGGTGAAGTTCACTAGAACTGCTCTTGTCCCCAAACAACCCATAGCTAAGGAATGATTCTATTTGTAGAAGAAATTCAGTGATTCGGGGTGGAGGCAAGGGGGGTGGTATTTTTGCATGCAATTTCTTTATTTCCTTGTACTGTTCAATTGGAGATCAATCTTTTCCTGATTATCATAAATATGTAGGTTGCTAGAAGTGCTTTCATATGCTACGCTTCTTACTCTGTGCAAGAACAAACTCATGCTTTCTTCTTTTTGCAGCAAATTGTTGCTGAGTATAGATGGTGCAGAGCAGAGTGTTTCATGTGTTTTCTTTGTTTTATTGCAGAAAAATGAAGTGACAGGTGCTTAGCCTCATTTTTCATGCTAGCTTTGCCATGCCATTTTCACCAATAATGAAGGCAGCTGCCAGAGCTTGAGGAAATCAGGCGAAAAATTCAGCTGGCAGGTAGACCCAGTCACTTTAAGAAATGTAATCTTATGTTAGCAGATGGTAATTAAAAGGCAGAAGAAATAAATTTTTTTTCTCAGTTTTCTGCACTGTTACATCAATTAAATCTGCAACAGAAATGCAAGCAGGAAATATAATTTATTTTCACGTGGATACACGGTATGATTATATGCAAATCTAATGATTTGTTTGGCAAAGACAGTTGCAATTTTTTTAAACCTAAGTAGAAGAACTGATCATTTCCAGAGAGTTATGTGTATGCAGTAAATCTTCAGTCTTCAATATGCTTAATGCAATGAAAAGCATCTCTCCTCCTTGTTCTCTATTCATTGTTAGACCTCAAATTGGGTTCTGCTGTCTATGTACTTTCAGTTTTCAGTAACACCAATTTTAATCCAAACAGGTCAGTAAATCATAGTGTGGAGAATTAATCTAGCTCGTTCCTCAGCAGGGGTGCATCCTGTTAAAAGGGAATATCCAGAAAGTTCAAGATTGAACCTGGTAAGAATTGTTGCGATCTTGCAGGAAAATGTTTCAACTCTGACAAGTTTCCTTGGGATTTTCTGTTGTTCCTCCTGCTTGCAGATGTCTAGCTTTGAGGACAGAGTCTTTTCATTCCTCATATGTTGCTTCTTATGACTGCTAGGATCACAATCAACATGTGCAAATCAGCTGAAGTGTGAAATAATTACATAATTAAAGCTCATCATGGTAGTGGCGAAATCGAAATGCTGATGTAGCTATGTCACTGTTTCCATAGCTAGCTCTGATTTGCAGAGGTTTTATGAGTCATGTATAAATATTCACCTAATTTCATAAAAATTCACCCAATTTTGAATGTTATGGTACAGTCAAACTTGAATGACATTTTGCTAAATGCAGTTAGTCATATTTAAGGAATGGGGTTGTTGTTCAGTTAAAATTGATTGAATGACTAGATGTTTATTTTGTATTCCTGCAACGCTAAGCCAGGTTGTCTGTGATGCTGAAACCACATGCCCTTTCTTACCTCTCCTGCACAAAGTCTGCATTAAAGACAATGAGAAATAACTAAGATATGTTGTTTTCAAATGCAGTTTCCAGTTGTTCTGTCTTGTTGACTGATTGCTGATGCCTCTGAGCATAATGGAAATTTTATCGCTGTAGCTCTCATTCTAGTGAAACTGGTATAGCAAGCAACATTTTTTTTAAATAGTTTTTCTTAAGTGTTCAGTTGAGCAGAAATGCAAACACACTCCTTAAAGCTACAGTGATCATAAGCTTTCACTTCAGAGAACCTAGTTAATTCTAGTTGAGTCGGGTGATGTTCATACCTAAATATATTAGAATAGGCAATCACTTAATGATGTGAGATTTTTTAAAAAACCTCTTATGAGTAAATATGTATGTAAGTTTCAAATGCAAGTTCACTTTTTTTTATTGTTCATGAACTAACTCCAAACTTTAGCATTTAAAAAAAATATATAATATTTCAGTGAGGGATTTCACTGAAGCAGCTCTGCTTGAAAGAGAAAAACTGGCAGGGGGTGTGTGCATGCATCTAATTTATGGAGAGGCAATGATACTTCTTCCAGGTGCAAGTTCTAGAGAGTGGAATCACCAGTCATAAGATCAGATAGGTGCTAGGCCCTTCGTTAATGTAGCATAGCACTGAGAAACCTGGAGGAACAAGGTAGCAGCTGTGGGGTCAAAGCTTCTGATCTAGATTAGGCTGATGGTGACTGGAAACACCTTTGTATCCTAGCATGGTCTCTGAAATTGGGTTTTGCCCTTTTCTTTTATCCCAAGTCATCCGTGGCAGTGAGCATCAATGTCCACAGGTGTGGCTTGGCAGCTGTGGCAGAAGGGGACAGAGCCTGCAGTTCCTGTTACTGCTGTAGCAACTGAACAGGCAGGGTGAGCAAATGTCAACCGTTCTGGGGTCCAGTCATTGGCTTTTATAGCCACAACAGGTAATAAATCACTTGGTGTGTAAATGAAGGAGTTATCACTGTGGGCAAGGAGAAAACAGCAGCGAAGTTTGACCCCACTAGAACAGCTTCCGTCAGTGGGATGTGGACAGCAGTGGATAGCTAACCCTGGGCCTGGGAATGTCCTCTGCAACTCTCAACATCTTTTCATTGCTCTTGCCACCATCCTGACCCTCGATGCTCTTGGTACTCCATTCCTTGAGCTCTTCTTTCCCCAAGACTACTGGTATTGCCATATGATGTGGTACATGTGTTTGTGTCCAGGGACTGCAAATAGTTTTTCCCTAGAAACCTGGGCCAGACTGGTTCTTGGACTTGGCTGAAGTGTTGGGGAATTTAGCCCATTCTCCCAAACATCAGCTTTTAAATTTCTAGGTTGTCATATTTGCCCCACCAAATTACTGTGACTTAAACATTTCAGTAAACAGTATCAAACATTACAAGGGAGCAAATAAATAAAGGCATTAGGAAGGTAAAAGTACGAGTGTGAGAAACATTTTCTGCTCTTTGCTAAATGGGGATGCACTTGCTTAGTGTTTCTCTTTTTTTTTTTTTTTCAGCAGCCTTTTAATTGTACTTTAGCAATGAGTAAGGTACACCAGTGTTCAGCCTTTCACTTTCTCTAGAGACTGACATTTAACCTCTAAGTTGTTCTGCCACAGGTTTTAGATCTGGAAACTGTGTTTGTACTTGACTTTGCCACACAGAGCAAGTCTGTAGCAGACTACGATTTCCTGGGGTGGCTGGGGATGTTCATTATTGTGTGAGAAGCCAATGCTGCTGCTTTTGAAATTTTATCTGTGTCCTCTGAGAAAGGATCTTTTTATATACCCAAAAGGATAAAAACCTTTCAGCTAAGACCTTCCAAAAAAACCAGCGCTGCATTCCTCCTGCTGGGACTTGTGTTGAAGGTGGGAACAGCTGCTTCGTTTGGTTTCTCCTTCACATAGAAATTGATGAAGAGGGTAATATAAAGTCAAGATTTTGAAAATGTGCAAAGAAAACTCAGTGCAATTATACCAGACGTTACTTAAGATACTTAAATTCCATTAGGATCTTGTGGCTTGAGTCTCATTTAGGGCACTTTGAGAGGTCTAACAGTCTTAAAATGCAGAACACCTTTTCTTGATAAACACATATTTCTGGGTGTGTCACATCCTTCACAGAAACCACTGATAATACCAAATAAATAAATATGCCCTGGTCCTTCTGATTCTTCTAAGCAATTACCTCCTCTGTTTTCAGAATTAGAAGACAGGCATGTTGGAAGTGGTTTGAAAAATGGCAGGAGTGTTGGAGTTAGGAAATGCCATGGTCTGAAAATATAATCAGAAGGGTTAAGTAAGCTCTTAAAGATGGAGATGAAGTGGGAGAATAAGAAAATAGTTTAGATTTAATATGACATTTTCTTTTATAATACTTGCCCTCAGTCAGCTCATGCAGTGATAGCAATTTCTCAGCACAATGTCAGGTACATAAAGAAATGTGACAGCCTTCCCTGCTAACCCAGGCTGCCTGCTAGAAATTATCATTCATTATTATTATTATAACTAACCAAATCTAAGTCTGATCCCACTCCAGTGGCACTGAAATGGCAAAACTCCCAGTCGCATCAACAGCATAGACTCAGGCCTGAAGCTCTGTTATTTAAAGAAATCCAGTGGTGATTAGTGACCGTAGTTCTGTTATTGTACCAGGGATTTATGTTCTGGTTTTTAATGGAGTGTGTTAAATGAGGAGCTTTAAAATAGCAGCTACTATGAGAAAAATAGTTCAATGTGATTTTAGAGTTTTGATATAATATGTTACCAGATGTAGCCACTCAATCAGTAAAACAGCTTTTCTTGGCCAGCATTCTGCTCCAGTGGTTAAACTTCCATAATTACCCTACCACCACAATTAAAAAATATCTAGGCTCCTGCCTTCTAGTTTGTTCAAGCTGATGAGAAACCGATAAGATGGAGTTTCAGTTCCTGTGACATGTTGTTATCACTTGGCAACGTTCAAATTCAGAATATTTCAAAATCAAATCTGTAAGTCTGCACATTACTCTGAGGAAATGTGTCAACAAAATGCTGTCAGCTCCTTGCCTCTTGACAAGCTGTACAGATTTCAGACTACTCTGAACCATAGCTTGTCCATCAAATCGGCAGATGTCCTTTTTGGCACAACTGGTAGTGCAGTTAGGTTGGTTCATGGCTTTGTTGAGAGGCAGGAAAGGGATACTAATTGTAACTGAGGCCTAAGATTTGGTCTTGATGGAGCAGAGTTCAGCAAGAAAAGCTTCTTTCTGCTGTATCTGGCAATGAGAGGAAGGAAGCCCTGAAGACTTTCACGCTTTGCTCATTTGATTTCGTGTACGGATGGGGTGTGCTGAATGACAGGAATGGCTAATTGGAAGCTGCTTCCCTCAGCCCTAAAAAAGGAAACAAATGCTTAGAGCACTTGTTCAGACTGTGACATGTCATGTATCTTGATGATTCTTACTGCTGTCATTGTAATATGTAATTTTCTACCAAGTCAAGAGGGACAGCACTGTAATAGCACCCATTTTCCAGTCTGAGAAAATCCTCTGTTTGTGAGGTACTTCTGGTTGCTATTATCTCCACTTCTAGTGAATTGGCTTGGCTGGAGAGGTTCAGCTGTTTCAAGTTTTCATTGAAAGGGACTATAATACACAGATTCAGCAGGTTTAATGTTTTACATGCCAGCTTAATAGATTTGTTAGACTGAAGCATCTTGTCATGAGTTGAGAGGTGGTAAAGTGCCTTTC
The DNA here is from genome assembly GCA_013399135.1 of Heliornis fulica. Classification (NCBI taxonomy): domain Eukaryota; kingdom Metazoa; phylum Chordata; class Aves; order Gruiformes; family Heliornithidae; genus Heliornis; species Heliornis fulica. The sequence continues at coordinate 287,770 of VXBZ01012308.1, forward strand.
TCAGTTAACTGTAGATTTATGTGTGCCTTGTGTGCATCCTGGTGCTGTACTTAGCCAGGGTCTTTTCGAGGCCATGAGCTGCTTTTATTCCCTAAGGCCACTGTGCATATGCTTCTCAAATAACACCAAAGTAAAGGCTTTCTGGGGCCTACAAACTCAAGGTTCATAGAAAAACAAGTTGATCTTTTACATCATATGGTTTCTTAAGTTTTGCACCATTTAAGCTGATTGAAGCACCTTTGAACTATACACTTTCAAGTATACTTATTTAAAATGTATGTGATTTGACTCTGTCTTTTGTTTGTAAATTAAATCTGATTTCCTTACGTTCTGCAATAGCTTGTGGTTTCATTTTTCCTGGCACAAAAGCTCTTTCCCTCTGTCATTCGGTTAGTCAAAGGTAGAAGTCTTTCCCTGAGAGAGAGATCAGTTTTTCTCACTGGAATTTCATGCTGCAGGATGACAGTCTTCTCTGGCACACAGTAAGCTCACCACCATCCACAGTATACATGAAATGATAATCAAAGACAGATGTCTTTGCCTGTTATAAATAATTGGTGCTGCTTGCATACGCCAGGAAAAATCCTTGTTTAGACTGGTCTTTCTTTCTTTCTTGGACCTCTGTGTTTCCCTTGGCCTTCCTTTTTTTTTCATCTTTTCTCTGTCTCTAATTCTAGATATTTGCCTAAGGAAATAAAAGGAATGGGGAAAGTAGATCTTGGCACACTCTGAATTCTCAGTGGATTACCCTATGGAGTGAAATTAAATACACATGACATATGAAAGGGAATGGCCTTTTAATTTATAGCAAAAATCCCAGTTCACAATAAATCCGTTCTTTCCTGTTTTTTCGTGTGCATGATGAGAACATGTCATATGCTGCTGTGGAGCTGGTATAACAGCCCTTTGTTCTGTGTAGGATTAATTTTTTTTAATTGGTGAAAGTCTCTATGTAAATATCAAATGACAATTGTGGATACACTTTTAAGTTGTCTATCAGATTTACTGGTTTTTCAGCATAACCTTGTACAGTACTATCTTTTTTATAGCTTCTTGTGAAGCAATGGTTCTTCCAACTACAAATGGTCATCAGCTGATAGTGGTGAGATTTCTGAGATGTCAGGACTCCAATCTCTGTGGAAATGTTCTGCTCCACAGGTAGATGCCATGATACATTTTCAGCCCTGTGCAGTGCACAAAACATTTCTTTGCTGAGTTTTAGGTAAGGTTTTCAGCTGCAGTCACCACCATACCATTTACATTTTCTACACTGTTCCTGACTAATGTGTGTTACGTGTTTTAGGCTTCCAAAATCTTGTGCTGTTTTCTTTTTTGCGTGAAATTGTACAGTGTGACAGGGCAGAGATTGCAAAAAGAGCATTGCACAAGGAACCAGCTGCTGCTGTACAACAAACACTGAGCTCTGATCCTGTAAAAACTAAGTACTGTTGGGTTCAAGTTCTTGCCATGTCTTGTGTTTTTCAGGAGTTTGGCCAAGGCCTGCCATTAAGGAATGAGAGCATCACTTGGCTTTTCAAGGAGAGTCAGTGTTCTTGGTGTATCAATTTTGGTTCATTAGATTATTTTCTGCAGTAATGTGTTTGCAAACTGCACTGTGGTCTGATCCCAATAAGGCAAAGTTGATAGCAGAGCAAATCATGTTCACTCTTATACCATTCATCAGCAAGGTCTTCTAATGTAGAAAGTAATTTAAAAAGCTATTTAACTAAGAAGGAACATTGTAATGGGGCAGGAGGATTTTGGTTTTAAAATCACAATGGTTCACAATAAAAAACCACCACTGCCAATGGTTCAATACAGCCCCGGGCTGGTCCCCTTCCAAGAGAACCGGCATTTTCTCTGCAAAGGTCAGCTTTCCTCATGATAAAGATGGAGATGATATGTTGTTTTCTTATTTTCTTTTCTCCTCTTTTTATTCTATTAAAGCATATGAGCCAATTCCAATATTAACAGGTAAAACTCTTACTTTACCATGGTAAAAAAGAAAATGCTATGATTGCTTGCCCATTGGTATTTATAGTTACCCTTTTCTGTATATTTTCCTCCTCTGCACAAGACCATAAATACATTATGGGACAAAAGAAGGTATGATCAGTTTGTCTTTGACTCGCAAGCTTGTTGACATAAGCCACACTAATCATTTTATGGAATACATGTTTTTCTTAACAGAGACATCATCCAGTTCAAGCAATTAATCCACTCATCTGAAAAAAACCACCCACTTTTGGAATTAAGGTGACTTATTGGTGCCTATTGCCACAAAAAATGCTAGTGAGGTCAGATGCAGCTAAACTAGGTCTTGCATTTCTGTGCATGGTAGTCAGGCTTTGCCTGTCATCATTTCGCCCAGTTTTCCATTCCTCTAAGAATCATTTCAGAATATAATAATAGAAATCTAATGAACTGAAATCACTTAGCTTCAGCTGCTTTCCTTTTTTTTTTTTTTTCTTCTTCTGCAGTGAAAAGGATCTGGCCGTGTACAGTCACTTATATATGTATATGCACCTCTCACTGCATATACAGATGGGTGGCCATGCATAGCACATGCAAAGAAAAGCCTGAATCAGTCTACATTTGCAGAATGGCTCTATCTTTCATAGCATGTTCAACTTTGACCCCATCCTCTGATGATATAGTCCTAGGGAATGAAAAACCTATGCAGCAATCTGCTCACTCCAACTATCACCGAAATTCCTTCTCTATCTGGAATGGAGACTTTTTGAAGCCTTTGTGTTAGGAAGCTGTGTGTTTCCTGATAGCTGATACTCTATGTTATGAATAAAGCCATGACAGAAATGTCACACTGAAAAATTGCCCAATAGATATTTACACCCATTTAATCATACATTGGAGAAGTGAGGCACATATCACTAGTGATATGAATGCTCTCTGTTGACTTTCCAGCTCTACTGGATGTAGCTTAATCTTGTTTCTAGGTTAATAAAGCCAAAACACAAACTGCACTCTATTCTCTGGAAGAGGTTTCCTCCTCCCAGCCCTTTCCCTTTTTTTTCCCCTTCTCTCCACTCTGTTGCTTGATTTCTCTGCCTCTGATAAAATGACCAATTAGTGTGGAAGACAATTAAATAACTTTATTAGGAAATGCTGAACAATACTGCCTTTGGGTCACAGTTGCAAACAGCAGCATCTCAACTGTATGTCTGAAAATCACTACGATTTTGCATAAAATCCGTTCAGTTCAACCAACACAACCTGTTTAAATGTTTGTTCTTGTAGATGCAGTAAACCCAACAGATAAATATTTGGGGTCAAACTGTGCAGTTACTAGGTTAGGGTAAATGAAGCACAGGATGCTGTGCTTTTGTGACTGACCTGCACAAGCTACATGCCTATGAGCTGTCTGTTTACGCAGCCTCCACCTGCTGTCCTGGCAATATAACAGTACCCTTTGTGGTGCACTCTCTGCACAAATAAGGCTGTTGCCTCTGAAGCTGTCCATCAGTCTGACTCTGTAAGTGCACAGAAGGTATAAGTACTCTCTTTCTAGTTATTAATTGTATATTTGACCTAATGCACTATGTTTGCAACCCCTTCAATTTATCTCACTTGAAAATAAGTCCAGTTTCTGCTTCCCCTCAGCCAGTGCAGGATAATTGTAAACTAAAACCCATGAAACCAATTTCTTCCATAATACAAGTTATGCTGCTGAGAAGCCTGGTTTGATTTTGGTAACTGGTAGGCAGCTTATCTATAGGAACAGTAAGTGAAAACAAATATTTGTCATTTGTGCCCAGGAGTGCAACTTACATGGTTTTTGTAGAGCTGCTGTAAATAAAAATCTTGTTGCAAAAATAACAATTTATGAGCTATGTAAGGATAAGCATTCTTAAGCATGAAGTTAGCCTCGAGTAATTCACCAAATCAAGGGGGTGTGTGACCATGTAAGCCTTGCTTGCTTTCTCTGATATGCACAAGTCCACATCACAAAGTTGGTTTAAAGAAAGGGGTTTTGGGGACAAGCGAGAGTTAATAGATCAGAGTACGGTGGGTAGTTGGCAGTGCAGAGATGAGGCCTTCAGCTTTGTTTTCTGAGAGGTATTTGTGTGTCTATATATGCAGGTATGTATCAATATGCTTTCAGAGGCAGGTGAGGCTACATGGGAATGGTCAGGAGCAGGAGCAGAAACACTACTAGATTAGAGGGGGGAAAAAAAGAGTTGGAAGGCAACCAGCCTTTTGTAGTGAGAAAATTAACGCTCCCAAGTACATCTCATTTTATATTATCTCTGCCTTTTCAGAAGTCTGCCCCTGTGTTAGAATGGCCTTTCTAGTTGTTCCCCATCTTGGCAGTTTTCACCAGGGCTGCCAAGACAGTTAAAACCCTCTTCCCTCATCTTCGAAAGCATAATCAGGAAGCTAAGAGGCCAGGATTAGTCTTGCTACTAAATGTGTATGAGAGACTGCCTTTGGGACCTTATGTTTTTCTAGCTATTTGCTTTAAAGGATTACGAGTTTCTACCCTGCTTCAGTGAGACAGTTGGAGTTTGCATTGTTCTTCAGCCTGTTGTGGAGGGGAAATTACCCAACCAGTCTGCTCTTCGACTTTATGAAAGATTATTTTTTTTCCACTCTTTTGCCTGTTGCAATTTCTTGCTTTCCAAGGGCACTAGAGAGACACACCGTCCCCCAGGGAACTGCGGTCAGTACTATCTGTTTCCTCCAGGGAGTAACAGCTGGGATTGTAGCTCGGTCAAATTAATGTAGGTTAAGGTCACCATTCCTTGGGGTAGCTGCATGATTTGCCTTGGAGAAAGGGGTGAGGTCCTCTACATAAACAAAAATCCCTTTGTAATAATGAGCTGACATTTGAAAATATTCAGAATCCTTATTTCAAGTTGCTTTAGGCTGTGTGAGAACATGTTTCAACATATCTTTGTCCAATGTCAGCTAGTACACTGGGAAATGAGCAGACACTTGATCAGGTCTGGAATTTCCACCCAGAGAGGGAGAAGCTTCACACCAGCCCGTCACGCAGCACGTTTGCCTCTGTCAAAACCTGCCGAATGGATTCAGGTTGATCAATGACTTCATGCTGGCTGCAGTCACTGATTACTCTGAGACTGTTCATAAATTATGGTCTAACCAGTAACCTTTTTCAGGAGTTTGAAGCAATTATGTGCATAGATTAAAATAATGCACTGCTATGGTAGTTTTACATTGCTTGTCTTGAGTATATGGTATTTAGTCCTTGCTGGTGGAAGCCTCCATCTGTGCAAACACTATAACTAATGCCATTCTGGAAGAAATTTGATGAGTGGCAGAAGAGAAATAAGTTAATTAATGAATCAGTTGCACATATGGACATGTAATCCCTGGCCAGATGCATTCAGAATTTTTTTTACAGAATCAGCATGGCTGGTCATTAGATACTCTGTTGTAGGCCTCCACAATAAAGTTAATATTGCCAAGACCCCAGTTTGAAGGGTGGGGTTTTTTTTTTTGTGGTGGTGTATTTACAGCATCTGTCTTGCTCTTGCCTCTCTGTTTTTTCCTTTTCAGTTCAGTAACAATCACTTCAGCAGAGCTCCTTCAATAAAAGCATTCATAACCATCAAAGAGAAAGTGAGTCTCAGCTGGTGACCTTTCCCTTTAAAGTGGCGGCTTTTAGACCATGTCTACACTACAGATGTTTGCTGGCAGGGCTGTGTCGAGCCAGGTTTGATAAGGAGTTTGATCCCTGTCAGGCAGATTTGCCTAAGGAGCAGATGCAATTCTTCCAGCTACGTTGCATGTACTTGCTTTGCAGGAGTTAGCAGTCCGTGGACTTTGCTCAGTGTTACAAGTGCAATTTTGTCAGTTTAAAAGCCATTTCCACATAGGAGGCCTCAACCCAATGGCCCCAGAGGTCCTTCCATTTTTGGTGGAAATGTAGTGCTTTGGTGTTTGCAGAATGGATCATAATTTCATCGTTCTAACATCCTTCCCCTCCAAGGTAATACTTGAGTGTGTCAGTAATTTAGCACTTAAGAAAAAACTGTGTTCCTTTCATTTTTAGGATGCTGTTTGTAGTGCTGAGGAGATGCATTTTTGGAAGAGAAACCTCCAGCTTAAACCCTTATCTGATAAGGAACTCTGAGCTGCTGAGACTGTTTGATGGTGGTACTGCTCAGTATGCATGTCTGTGACTGGAACCCTGATTCGGAGCTGCACTATCTGGAACAGAAAAAGAAAGGGCTCTAATTTTTGCAATAAGAACCACACTAATCTTACTTATTTTAAATTATATTTAGGGTGTGACATTGTTCTTTCCTGCCACAATCTCAATTAAACTGTTTTTCCTTTAAATTAATTTCTTAGTATGTTTTTTTTTCCTCATATAGGCACTAAAGATGGTGCTGAATGTTTATTCTATGCTAACCTTAATGCATATTACTGAACTCCTCTACTGTGAAATCAGGTAAGTGCTTTTTAAGACCAGGGTTTATTTGTTTAGGATTTTTTAATATGAGAATTTACCTTTACTGTAAAACAAGCATTTACAAATGCCAAAGCATACATCTGTTTGAACTAATGTGGAATTTACCCCTTTCCTGATCTATGTTGGACTTTTATTTTTGCTTTAATTTTACCTAAGGTTCTTAATTTTTACAACATTGTTATGTTTATTGGACTTTTAGTAAAGGATTATTTTTTAAATAATTATTTGAAGATTTATTCCCCCACCCACCTCCCTCCATGTTGCAGTTTTAGTTATTTTTAAGAAGATATGATCTTCAAGCCTGCTTTTACAACCCACTCACTTGGGAGACTGATCCAAAGCTCTCTGAAATCAATGGAAAACCTCCAGCAGGTTTCATGAGCTTTGGCTAAGGCCTTTTTTGAGAACATGAAAATGAAGCCCTTTTTTGGTTTTTCACTTTTGCATTCTTAAATCTGAGTAAGTAGAAAATTGGATTTACTGCTCGTAGGGGTGGATCTACAATAACAAAGGACCTGTAGTTCTCTCCTGTAAAGGATATAGTTTGGCAAGATGTACAGCAGGTAACTCTTACAATGTGAAAAATGTAGACAACCGGAATTAACTGCAACCAAATGTATCCTGGAACCAAGGCTGTAATTTATAATACAGTCAAGAGTGCATTGCAGACTCCTCAATCAATAAGCTAATGAGAAAAACGTCTGCAATTAATTACAAATCAACTGGGTCAATATCCTGTAAATGAAAGATATGAAATTGCTAACACTTGGATGAAACTTCTTTGCCAAGTCTATTTATAAGTCTCATATAAAATATGATATTTATAAAAAGAATAAAAGCTGCTTTCACTGTTCAAAGGCAGCACCACGAATGCTGATTTCATTTTGCTCTGCAAATTCAACTAAACTGAGTTTATTTCAATAGGTTTTCTTCTGTGAATAAAAGAACTGAAGACATCTTTTACCTTTGATTTGAAACCATACAGTGAAGCATAAGAGCTATAAATAGGATGCCCAGGGTGATGTTACCCATGACTTAATGGCGAAAACATCTGAAACGATGAATGTTTGGGGCCAAATTATTCTCCTAGTAGATGGCAGGACCTGAAGCATTCTAGTCAGTGATCTTGACAATCTAACATCCTGTCACATTTATAGAAACAGTCCCCAAAAGGGCAACCAGGGATTGAGGAGATGGGCTAATACTGCCACTTGAAAGCAGCTCATCATCTGCCTGGGTCTCCAACTTCAAACAACTCTATGCCTTTATAACCTGCAAAATTGGGAGTGTAACTTATCTAGAACCTTTTTTATCTATTAGAGATGATGGTTTGTGGTTTGGTTTTGGTTTTTTTTTTTTTGCTTTTATATATATTCCTCTTTTATTTTTTAAAATGTAGAGGGCAATAATTTCCAAAGGGGAAATAATAATATTAAACATGTGAATCTCTTCTTTTTTCTTTTTCTCTTTTTTTCTCCTTGTAAGGTAAGCTTGTTTTATTAGTTTGCTGCAGACTATTATCCTTTGGGGGGCGCAGGGGTGGGCATTGGAAAATCAAAGGATTGTAGTGCAACTATATGCAATGGGAGTTTAACTAAACGATTACTGTTCTTAGTCTGCAACACACTCTGATATTGGAGATGGTTTTTTTCAAGCAGAGGGACAAAATGCCCTTGAAGTTATTGACAATAAAGGAAAATGTTAGGACTTTAGTACTTTATTTTCTGCTGTGTTTCTTCATTTTGGAGGTTGCTGAATCTGCTTTTTGACATCACAAGAATTCACAGAGCTGCTACTCAGCTTTCCAACTTGTCTGGAGTTCCTAGGGATGTTAACATTAAAATGTACTAGTGCTGTTTGTTGAAGAGAAGAGCTATTTTTTTTCAATATGCAAACAGGGAAATCAAACTCTACCCACACAATGTTCCTGGCTTCACCATGGAAGTCCAAACCACAGTAGCCATGGGAGTTGCTGAGACATCTTGTGTGAACAGCATCTCTTTGTCGGGTTTTTTCATCTTTCATTGTAGACTAAAGCTGCACTTTTCAAGTTATTGGAAGAAAATATGAAAATGTGGAAAGCGAATCTGGAAGAGCATATTAGTGAATACGACTTACTAAATGAAGGTCTTTTTTTTTTTTTTTTTTTTTACAGAGGGCAAATGTCTGGAGCAGAAAGTACAGGAATGAAGGTGTTGGCTAATTTCTTTAGACTTTACCAATTCTAAAGTATGTTGATGCTCTATTTTTCTATTCCAGTGCTTCACTTTTACTTTTTAAGCAAGCCCCTGGAGCCCCTTCTATTTCATGGTAAGATGCTAATCAAAGAAGACCTTTTCTTTTCTGCTAAAATGCTACAATTCATTATGCTGTGTGTTTCAAACACATATTTTGATCAACATCAGTTGATTATTGACTGCAAGTTCAAAACACCAGGATGACACTAAAATATATTGAACCCTATGCCTTGTATATCAGAAGGGATCCTTAGTAACAAACAAAACTGAAGGCATGTAGTACTGTATGATTGTAGAGAAAAACGTGTCTGGCCGACAGCTTACATCATAGGAAATGACAGAGGTGATACTTGACTACTGTCATTGTCATCAGTTGCGGTCCTGGCTTCATGCTTCTTTTGCCTGACTTCAATTGTCACACCTGAAGTCAGGCATTTTGTGCTGATGTTTGAGGAATATTGAGTTGTATTACCTATTCACTTTTCCATCTCATGAATCTTGACATTTAGAATATATTCCCATTTTTCACATCTTCTCCAGCCTTTAATGGTTAAGAGACTGTCTACCCACGCCTCCAAATCCATGTGTGAATAGTCCCACAAGGACAGTTATGAAGGAAGTCATCTTGAAGTCTTGGCTGCTGTGTGGGTTCATAAGACCTCTGTGAAACCTCCTCAATCTGGGCTGCAGTTTTCTCTTCAAGTAGCACTTTGCTGAAGCAGGCTAGCCTCTGTCAAGGCTAGAACAAGAGTTGGATCTGTTTACAGTCCTAAGGTAGTCTAAAGGTAAAAAGAAAGAAAACCATAATGACTGTTCATGATTCCATCAAAGAAAACCCTTTCTGGGTGGAAAATAAGTGACACAATGATTGTGTGTTATCACAGTGACTAGAATATCCTGTATCATTCAGTAAAGTTATATACTGTTACTTTCGGCATATTTTACATACAGCAAAGTTGTCCTGCCACTTATTTTTCACATTCAGATTTTTAGTACTTCTGCCTGTGTTATTTCATCTTTTTTTAAGACTGGGTTCTGATCTGAGTTGCCATTACACACTTACAGCAACAGTGTAAAATATTAGTTGACCTTCCCTGGAAGACAAATTTCTTGTATCAGTGTCCAAGCATATGCTGTTGTTTAAAAAATGAGAATACAGGATAAAGCCCCCACAAACCAAAAAAAAAAAAAAAGACAAATGATTGCCAAATAAATAAATTATTCTGTTTTAATAGAAGATAATAGTTACACAACACTTAAAAATATGTTATTGTTGTAGTCAAAATGTTAGTCATGCCACTGGTGGTGGTGATAGACACACCTGCAAATTACCAGAGAAAACACCTTCATTTCTCTTTCATAGAATTAGCTCTGCAAAGCTAGAACTGCTCCTATTTCAGATGCCTTCCACTGCTCAGGAATTTACCAGTAGGTTAGAAATATCTATGAAATCTGTCCAGCAAGAAATTCAGTTACACTGACATTAGCTGATCTCCGTTTGACCTGAAGAAGCATGATCATCTTTGTCTGCATTTTTCTCATTAGATATTCAAATGAAATTTGAATTATTATGAATATATTTTTTATTAAGCTACTGAAACTAATTGCCACTGAAATCAGATTTCACATCTAATTCATGAAGTCTTTGGGGAAAAAAATAAAAACATAAACCAAACACAAGAACCACCAAACAAAACCTGCTAGCAGTTTTGCATAGATATATCTTCAGACTACAAACCGTAGTACAACCATACAGACATTATCATAAGTCTTTAGGAATTGATTGGTCTCATGGTGTAAGAGAAGAAAAGGGTCATAGTAACACCTTCATAAGGAATTTGTAAGTGATGCGGCAAAGATGAGAGCTGAGAGAGGGAGACATTGTGAAATATGAAGCTAGAGGTAATTTCTTGTTTTACATTATATAATACTGTTACAAAAGTAAGTAATGGTTATTTAAAAGAAAAAATGTATTCTGGTATTACAGGCTTCTTGTAATTTTCTTTCATAGCAAAAATCCTTCAAAATACTACAGTATGGCCCATTAGTAGCTGAACAGATGAACTTGATGAAAAAGCCAAGTGGCCACTTTGGAGGGGTTCTCTCTCACCACATGGGCTTGTTCTTTCACATACATTTCAATGTTACTACATTTTCTTCTTTAAAAAAACCAATTGTAATATATAGTATATATGGCCCCTCTTCTGTCATGCATTCAACATTTCTGGCAAAGGAGGTGACTTTTGTATTGACAGATAAGGTTAAGCAACAAGTAGCAGTCTGGAGAGAAATGAGACTCTCTCTCTACGAAACATCTGCTGCACGGGTAAGGCATGCGGTGAAGGGCCCTGTGTGCTGCTGACGTCCGGTGGGCTTAGTTAAAATAAATAGAGAGATAAGATTTCTTGCTTTGATTTCCAAGTCTGCTGGTACTTTGCTCCTTCACCTTGGTCAATTCAGTTTACCTAGTCGTAAAACATGTTCCATAATATTTACTTAATTTACTGTGATTAAATCTTCTGTTACTAGTTTAGGTCTCCTTTGTTCTCGTTTTTGTATACGTTTATAAGAAATCAAAGTCACTGCTTCAGGGATGACATTACCTCCATAAATAATGTATGTCGAGGTAGCAAGAAATTCTAGGATGAATTAGTGGAAGTTGAGCAGCTGGGATCATAGTTAAATAACATGGTCATTTCTGCAAAGACAGTTGGGACGTGTTGGGCATTGAACCAATGTCTAGTAATTCATGAATGTTATCTGCTCTTTCTTCCAAAGAGGCTAGCTTAAATTTTTTAACAATATGTTAAAGAATTTTTTTAAATCCTTGAAATCTTCCAAAAATCATTATATAAGCTCTATAAGGGTAGGGTTTTTTTTAATGTGAACTGTACAAATCAAACTATACAAAAACAATATCAGGTAGCAGTGGGGTTTTTAAATGTGTGTTTCCAAATTAATGAATGGAGAACTTTGAGTATTTTAAATTAAAACAGTCTATTTGTCATGAAATTTAATATAACCTTTTGCACTTTTCTCTTGCATGTCCTCACATAATTTCTGGAATTGTTTTTTTGAGTTATGTAGAATTATTTAAATACTATATCTGGAATCAAATACTTCTGATATGGCTTTTAACTTAAGAAAACATGTTTGTGATTCGTGCTCAAGTCAACCCATAACAAATCTCAGCTTTGTTGTTCAGTTCTTGGGAGAAGGCAGTGTAACAACATTATACACTGGTTGCTTGAAACAAACTACAAAAAGGTATGTCGAGTAGAGCGCTCCCCTGGATTTTTGAAATCTATTTTAGTGTCCTGACACCATGTCTCTTTGGTATAAACTGCTGCCAACACTAAATACAAATTAAGTGTGTCCCTGTTTTGTGAAATTATGGCACAACATTTTGAAAATGTGCCAGTTTTATGATACAAGCGAAAGTGCTGCTGGCTCTGGCTTGCGACTCTAGATGTAAAACATTAAAATTATGATTAATGAGAAATGGATGGAGTTCAATCCTGCCCAGGAAATTCAAACACATATCAGGGAAAGGAGGCAGAAATATGTATCGTGGCTCTGGGGTCTGATTATTTTTCTTTTCATGAAATCTGCTCTAGAAGTTGGGGAAGATCAATAGAACTTGATTGTGTCATCTAGGAAGGAAGGGATTTCTCTAGAGAGTGTTCAGAGGTAATTTGTTTTTGGCACTGGTTTTCCTCCCTTCTCTTTTCCAATGTGCCAAATTCACTTTACTTTTACACTGTTTGGTCTGTGGCCTTTTTATCTAACTTGCTTCTGCGTTTTGTTAGCTGCTTTCCTTTGTTACCCTCATCACTGAGGTATAGAAGTGCCCGAGTGCTTGGCACTGCTTACATATATATCCTTCTCCAAACATAGGGGTCATCCTCCAAATCCAGGAGAAAATGCTTGGCCAGGATTAATAGCTAAACATCAGGTAGCAGGTTAAAAGTAAATAGACTGAAGAATTGGTAAACACCAGCTTTATACCAGTTTTTGAACATGCTTAAGTGGTAGCTTGGAGAGTCCTCATGTCACAGGAAGACAAGAGAGATAGAAAGGAAGAGAAGCCCATTGAGTTTCACTTTATGGTCTGAAAAATTGTGCTTATTCCTGTTCTTGTATCAATTAAATCTTTTTTTCCAAATGCCTCTGCTGCTGCTTGTCACCTTCCTCAGCTGTGAAATAGCAATAACACGTATGCATAGCTTTGCCTCAGGTAAGTCAGTTGTATGTGCAAATTCTATTCAACACATAAAGTATGAGTTGGTTTTATTTATCTGTTATTACTTATGTGTTGTTATCTTAGCAAGATTCCACTCTAGGTCTTCATTATAACTGCTCAACATATTTATTCTTAAAATCCTCTCTTCTCTGTTTGGAAATGCAAATGGATCCAAATGACATGGGAGAAAAAAATCTGATTTGGGATATGCTGATATGGATAGAAGATATATTGATATGTTCCTTAATGCTATATTTATGTGACAGATGAAGTCAAGAGATGAGAACAGTTATTTTCTCTTACACAGAAGACCCTTCCAAAACCAAAAGCATTCACCGATGCTGCCTGAAGTACATCTTCATTTAGGTAAATTAATACTCCTGTAGATGGTACTCTTTGTTTTGTGATTGTGTTATAGTTGTGCAACAAGATTGAAAAGAAATAAGTAACATATTTGGTGTGAATTTCACATCATTAATTTGAGGTATATAATTTCCCTTAAAAAGTTAACATGGCAAGAGATTTAAAATGTGTGTTAATTAATAGATACAAATTACTGTAATCACATCGAGATATAAATTACAGTAATCATGTCCGCTTAAATCTTTCAGTGATTATAATGCCATCTTTTCAGTGTCACTTTTCTAACAAGATATTCATTTCTTCTTGGGAGTGTTTGTATATCTTAAAGCCCATTGCTCTTAGGGGAGACAAATATCACTTTCACTGGCAAAACAAAAAAAGATTTGTAAAGACAAGAGAAGTTCCAGTAGGTGGATGTGCAAGTCTGGTAACTGTGAGCCCATACTGACCTACCTGCTGGTGTGCCACACCATCAGCACCTCTTTTTGAAAATAGTTGTGGTGACTGTACAGGGAAACTAGAATGCAAGGAGGTATCCCATGCCAACGTTGACTTCTCCCACCTTAAATGAAAAGGGATGCAGGAAAGTGAAAAATTTTCAGAAGTAGAGATCTGATGGGTGTCATATGTAGAGAACCCCGAGGCAATGTGATTACAAGGGCTTTAATTCATAATTTTCATCACTCCTGTATAAGCATCCTGGAATTTAGCAGGGCACTGCTCACACACAACGCAGAAGTTCTCCTTAGAGAAACATATGCCCACACTGCCATAGACATAATTGAGTGTCTTGTGATAATTGTTATGCCACGGGAAAGGGTTGTTATTTTCTACAAATTTAAGAGCAAACTGCTGCTCTGTTTAGCTGCTCCTTTCATCAAAATTTATATGGACTTCTGTAATCCAAAGCAAGGGAGACAATTCTGGTTTGTAATATTTTTCAGAGTATCACTTTTCCTGGTGCAGATAAGGGAAAAGGAACTGTTTTGCACTGGAAGTTTCTGCACTGCAGTCAAAAGGAGAGTATACACAAGTTACAGATATTTACCATGCCTTGGATTTCCACACCCTCCCTCCCCCCACCTTTTTTAACAGTCATTAAAAAAAAAAAAAAAATCATCCAAAAAGTGCTTCCTAGACTTTCTGTCTAAAGAAACTTCCAGACACCTGATTTGTTTAGTCAACTCCCTGCTTGGTAGCATCTTTAACCATCTATAATTTAAATAATTGTACTTTTGAGGACCGTATTGTCCAGTTAAATATTTTTTCTTATTTCCTCTTAATGACTTGCCCTGTTCATTTGGAAGATATATGTAAATAACCCTATTTCCAGGGAGGAGAGTTAATAGCCATTAATGGCTTAAATTCTGTGAATGCCTGTTGAGGAACTGTTTATGCCAATAGCCTTGAAAAACTCAAGGTCTCTTCAGGTAGTAAAATTACTCGTACAAATAAGTGCTTGAGAGCAAAATGTCAGTGTTCCTCTCCCACATTCCTCCTGTTATTCCATGAAATAAAACCAGAACAGAGACACCAGAATGCATTTTTAGTTTAATATGTCCCAAATAAGGATTTAATGTAGACTAAACAACTGTTTTGACTATTTCCTGTAACTATTAATTATTGAAAATGTTTTGAATTTTTCTATTCATTTCCTAGCTTTTAGTTCTTGATTTAAAGCATCTGCATTGTTTCTACTTGGTGTGTTCACTTGATGCTTAATGTTTATAATATCTGTTTATTACAATTTAGCTGCGTTTTACTTAAAGCGAATTTATTACTCTAAAAAGGTTCTGGAATGAAGGATTTATGAGAGAATCTTGTGTCAATTTTGTGTTCTGTTGACAAGGCACTGATTAATTTTTTAATTGCAAATGCATATTCAAAGGATATGCAATATGCCATAGCATACTTATTGTACTGTCTGTAAAAAGCTGTCATTTGTCTGATGTGAGGTTACTTCAAAAGTCGGGATTTCCCCTGCAGGTACTGCAGTTATCCAATTTACATTTCTTATTGATATGTTACAGATTCCTGGTACAGCTGTGTCATGGATATGTGTTTTAGTTGATAAACCAGATATTTTTCTCAAACAGTGAGTAAAACTAATCACAGTAGACCTGTGAGTATTTGGAAGCAAGTACATAAATTACCTTGCAGTGTTGTTTGGGGTTTGGATATTTGGTCTACTGTATTATTTTTGATCCTAATGGAAAAACAGAAGTTACAACTGCATTTAATTTTGGGCTGATTGTGAGTCAAGTCTAACTGATCTAGAGCTGCTGAGGAAGTTAACTGATTCACCCTCTAATTAAAACTCTTCTGCAACACCTTCCTCCCACATAAATGGGCAGATGGGTTCCTGGTTGTTTTCCTGTGGTCACCAATGCCACCAAAGGACCCATCGAACTGACAGGTACTTACATTCATCTGGAATTTTTTAATCACAGCTTAACACTTGTCAGCTTAAATGTATACACTGTTGTGCAATTAGTGTCACGTCATGTGGTACGCCGGTCATGTATTCCTTCCGTAGCTAAGGTTAACTGTCTGGACAGCTGTGAGCAAGCCCTCAAGACACGCTGCTTTATCTGATTGGTCTCAGTCTTGATCTGGAACATGAAAGGAAATTTGAGCAAGTTTCAAGCAGAGATCATTCTGCAAGTCTGAAGATGAGGGTAAGGTCAAGTTCACTTGCATTTTCACAGTATCTCATTACAAACATTAAACGAAGTTCCATAAGGCATTGTGAAGTTTGGCATAGGACTAGTTTAGCCTTCAGGAGATTTACGTTGCTGGAGTAATTTTCATGTTCTGATTACCAACATCAAAGAAAAATACCAGAGTACAGGAAGAACTGTTTTGTGGGTTTTTTTAAAGGCAGCCCTTCTAGTGAACAGGCATGTGGTGACTTTATCTAAGTTCTGATGTTTCATATGTACAGGTGTTGCCAATATCTCAGGGAGCTGCAGGGTAACGTTAGCACTTACTTAAGAAGCAAATTGTCATTATTCATGATGCATTAATTTAATCCCATAATATTAGTGTAAATGCTGTCCTCCTTTAGGAAGCGTCCTCTTTCATGTGTTCAGAACTGTGGAGGTTACTGCAGGAATCTATGGTGTGGGAAAACACAGCTTTTAAAGAAGATTTTAAGTGTCCTTTATGGGTATTGTGAGCTGTGTGTGCAATAGGAATGTTAGCTGGCAGGGTGGAAGGAGCTGTCTCTGCCCCATGAGGCTCACCAAAAGCATTTCCTGAGCTACAGATGAGCTTTGCCTTACAAAACCAACTGCCGTTCCTCTGGAGGAACTCCATTGCAGTCTCAGGGCTGGCTCTTCAGTTTACAAAAATTGTCTTAATTCCATCAAGGTCTTTGTGAGATTGCCTAATGAACTCAGTTTTCAAAATTTTTTAGATCTTAAAACATTGCAACATAATAATTTATGTAATCACTTTTTCTGATGGGAGCATTGTTGAATAGTTGTACATTTCAGTAAAACCACAATTTAAAATTTTGCTAGCTGTTGTGCCATGCAGTCAATCCTGTGGTTAAAGGAAGAAGCGTATTGAGCAAGACACTGCACTGCAGTTCAGTTGTGTAAAATGCTGATGTGCGTGTGCTGTGCATGAGGAACAGGTCTGCGCACTTGTGACTGCTGCGGTGTAAATGTTTTATTTCTCACCATCTACCACAGAGAAGAAGAAATTGGGACTGTTTTTCCTCTCCAGAAATACAAATGCAGAAGAGATAAGAACTGATGCTGTCATTGGTTTACATACACATGAGCAACTCCCACGGAGTCAGTGAATATCAGCCTTTTTCCACTTTGTGTGTTCAGCTATGCATGGAGGCCTTGAGCATGTGGTCATGGCACATACTTGATGTGATACACATCCAAGGAAAGTACTTTGTTTCCTTAAGCATTTAAATTATTTTTTTTTTTCATTTAAATGTTGGAATATAGATGATGTATCTGTAATATGAAGAATTTTCTTCTGAGGTCTCCAGATGTCTTCATCTGAGATTTAAAAAAGTAATGTCATCCTCCAAACTAAAGATCTGTGCAATTAAATGTCAGCCTTCTTTCCTGAAGATGCTAATTATAAATGCCATGAAAATATAAGGTTATAAATTAGCTGTAGAATATCTTAATAGCTAGCATGCAAATTAGTCCACTCTAATCACGTAAATAAGCACAATCAACAGATTATGCTAATAGCCAAAATAATGGACACCTTTCTAAATCCTTTTGGGATCTCTGTTCAGATAATTATAATGGTGCAAATTATAATGTAAAAGTGAAATCAAAGTGAAGTGAATGATGTGTTGCTAGACAAAAGTTGAAAAGAGAACTGATCTGTTAGAAATGAGTTTTTTGTAACTTTTTTATTGTAACTTTTTTAGGTTTTAACCTAAAAAACCCTTAGTTTTTAAACTAAAGTTTTAGTCTCTTTGGGATTTGGAGGTGGGTGGTGGTGGTGGTGCTTCCTTTTTCTTCAGAAAAGCATGTTTTATAATCAAAAGACCACAGTCCTGGAATGCTCTGATCACTTGGATGGCTATTAGGGAGCGCTGCACACAAGCTAGAACTAAACTAAACCCTCAGTACAGATCCTGGCTGTGCACTGAGAGCAGAAGACAAAAAGGAGCATGGCATGTCCTCGTGCCTTAGTTAAAAGCAGGGACGATTTCACGGGGAATAATAATACATGAATGTTCAGCTCTCCTACAGAAATCAAAGCAGGAGTGCCCTCAAGTTAAGTGGCAGAGTGTGTTTTAAAGGGTCAAGATGACTGTTAGGACAATTCCCACATAATTTTTATCACTTCCTTTAGAAGGCTCTTCATTTACAAACACTGAGAGTCTAAAAGTATTCCTCTGTTTTTCTGTTCCACTTCCATATTTTTTTCATAATACCATGAAACCATGATTAACTTCATGTAGTGTTTTCTCCCAGGGAGAGCTGATCTCCATACAAATCTGTCCTGATCACTCTGTGTCCAATCTGTTACCAGCTTCATCAGATAGAAATGGATGATATCAGAGAAGCTGGCATATTGCTCCTAACCTTTCCTGATGGTATAGTCAATACTTGAAAATACCAAAGGTCTAAATTTAAAGGAAGATCTGTAAAATCATTGTCCTCCTTCCAAGAGAAAGGGGCAATTCCATAAATATGTATCAGTTCTCTGTAAAATCCTTAGTTTGAAAACACTTTTTGCTGCACTTGTTTTACTGAACAAGACTGCATTCCTATTTAATGTCTAGGGCATAGTTATTCCCCCAAAACACAACCCTAGCTTTCAACTTTTCCTCATTATTTTGCAGGTTTTTATAAGTAAAATAAGGGGTGTCTGTTTAAGTGGACCTTTTCTTCCTCTCCAGGGAAGTGTCTTTCATTATTAACTTTCAAAAAGCAAATCAATTCCACCAAGCTGCCACAATTTTTATCCTAATTATTTTTCCATTTACTGTGTCTTATACACATCTGCATTAATATAGTTTTGGTTCTCTTCCTTTTAAAATCAATTTTATGTCCCTTTCCAGCTTTATTAAGGCAGTATTTACTCCTGCCTCTGTGAAAGTTGGAGAGGGACTGTTTGCAAAGGCTTGCAGTGATAGACAAAGGACAATGGCCTTAAGCTGAAGGAGGGGAGATTTAGATCAGATATTAGGAAAAAAATACTTCCTTGTGCGGGTGGTGACCCACTGGAACAGGTTTCCCAGAGAAGCTGAGGATGCTCCCTCCCTGGCAGTGTTTAAGGCCAAGTTGGATCAGGTTTTGGGCAACCTGCACTAGTGGAGGCTATCCCTGCCCATGGCAGAGTGTTGGAACTAGATGGGCTTTGAGGTCCCTTCCAATCCAAGCCATTTAATGAATTGATATAATTATATGGAAGCTTGCCCTTGAAGTTTTACATTTGTGATAAACGTGCATTTTTGTTGCTGGCATTAGCTATAAATTAACTACTTCAGCTCAAATTCAACTCCTTGTTGTCCTTGGGTACCATCAACAATCTCGCTTCTAGCAAGCCTTACGCCAGAGCTAGGAGACAAATTTCAATGCTCTAAGAGCTGCACCTCAGTATAATCTTGTTCATAGTCAAGAATATCTTCTCCTGAGGTATTTTATGGCTCTTTTTTGGCTAATGAAAAACCTTTGGGTACTTCTGATAGTGGATGTCCCTTGTGCTGGCTGTGCTAAAACATCCAGGTAGCCCAAGATAGTGGTATTACACAGCTGAATCATAACTGTGGTAAATTTTTGTGGGTGGCACTGCCTTTTTAGTCCTGTGTGGCAGGTGATATCTGTAATCAGTACAATCAGACTCTATTGTCATGTCTGTGACTGCACAAAAATAGCTGTCCAGTAACATCGTACATTTCAGTGATGTATACTTATGATTTTTGAGGTGTGTTACTGATTGCAACAAGAATCTGGTGAGATACAGGTTCTTAGTTTTGTCCTTGGATAATAACATTATGCCTTTCATAAACATGTGATGGACTATATGATAGACGGGTAACAAGATGTTGGGAATATGAGCTAAAAGCTGATTTGTAAAATTTTAGGAGAGGCTAAGCTGGTGTCAAGGGATTCTAGGATATTTGACTTGTGCTGCAAAAAGTCGTGCAAGACTCCACACATTGGAACTCTGTGTGTTAATAAGCTTTTATAAGGTCAGTGTGTGAGGAGGTGCTGCACTGTAGAGGCTGGTGGAATGTCTTTCTGAAAACATTCCACCAGCCTCTACAGACATTTCTACCTCAGAAACCCCAGTGTTTTGATCCCTGACTATTTTTTTATTTATTTTTATTGTACTCAATGTTTCAATTCTTTTGCTAAAGTCTTTCCTTAATTTACCCAGAAATGTGCCAGTCCTCTTCTGTTCCTGCCTATCTTAGAAGCAGCATGAGAAATTCAGTTTTTCCTCACTTAGTTTTCAGTAGAACACAATAATAATTATTTTTCAGTAGAAAGTAAACTCATGCTAGGGATCTTTCATTTTGACAGGCAACATTTAAAACCCAAAGACTGATGTTCTATTGTACTCAAAATTCCTTGTTATTATAATGCAATTTGAATTACTCTCAGTTGGTTTGGAACAATTTTTTTCTTAGGCACAAGCCCAATTATTTTCCCCTCTAGCTTATTGAGAAACATACACTAGATAATACAATACTTGATACATAATTTCTTGCTCACTGTGAGATGTCTCTTAAATATACACTTTATATACATGTACATGTGTTGCTAGCTGAGAAATGTAAATGCAATCTATGCAGGACAGTCATGTAGATTTTTAGTGTTTGGAATTAAATAAGTCTTGTACAATTAGAAATTGTTGCAGAAAAAGGTCCTAGAAAATACATCCTCAAATATTGTAATACATGCTAGAGCTAATAGCATTAGGAAGGGTGTGATGTAGCAACCTTATGCTGATTGTAGGATAACTGATGTCTGGTATGAAGGCTGCTACATGTAGATAACTAACCTCCTGGGTTTACAAATGTTTTTTCCCAACACTAGTGCTTTACCTGACTTGTTCACTTTAAACTCTGAGATGTAAATGCATTTGTAAATAGCAATTGCATTTGAGGTGCTGCTTCAAAGGGTTTTCTCTTAAATGGCTTTCTGGCCTCTGGTTTCTCCAAGTTCTGGAAATGTAAAAGTAAATGTTTCTGTTTTGATGGTTTAGGTGTATTTGGGCTTTCAGGAAGGACATACATGTGTTTCATAACAAATAGATGGGTGTTATAGACAAAATGTTCAGCTTATGCCTCAAAGCTGATTTTAGCCAACAGGTACTTCTTTGGCAGCCTGACTTCTGTGGGATGTGGAATATATCTTGGGACTGGTCGTTGGTGACAATGTGAATGAGTATTGGGGAAAATTAACTCACTATATTGTCTTCTAAGTCTTTATTTCATCTCTGGAGGAAGATGGAAAAATTCCATCATGGAAAAAAGGGATATTTAACAAGAAGACAATATCTGATTTGCAGCCCCTGAGCCAGAAATTGCTGGAAGCTGGGAGAGGACACCTGTGAAAGTATTGATTGCTCTTCTCTTAGTGATTTTATCTTTTATCACTTGGGATAATTTGGCTGTACCTAATACAATTGTTCCCATGTCTTGCAGTGAGTTTTATACAGATTTATTGACAAATAGTGGATATTTACATGCCCATTTTAGCTAGTATGTGGTATTGTTCTTCCTAAATCCCCTGTAGAACCAATGGGGAGCACAATATTCCTGCAGAAGCTGTTTCAGAGAAAAATCTTAGTTTGGGTTCCCTTTCTCCAGAGGGAGACAGAGCAGCTGAACTTGCTGGTAGAAGCCACGTGGTGTTGCTGAATGGTTTGTCCCGACCCCAACATGTCCATGACCACTGAATGCACACTGTAACACAGAACATACACAGTCTGTGGTGAGTCCTGTGTAACAAAAACTTGTCTTGTGCTGTATCAAAATACCACATCAGACTTTCAGACGGTAACAGTCATAATGCAATTGCTCTATTTCAAAG
The DNA here is from genome assembly GCA_013399135.1 of Heliornis fulica. NCBI lineage: Eukaryota > Metazoa > Chordata > Aves > Gruiformes > Heliornithidae > Heliornis > Heliornis fulica. The sequence continues at coordinate 309,607 of VXBZ01012308.1, forward strand.
CTACAAGGAGGACAAGACAGAGTGGGGCTTCTTGTTGGGTGCATGTGGCTTTTTACCATTATTAAGCTGCAGTGTAAAATTCACTGTATCTCTCCAGCCCCCAAAGGACATCTCTTGATCCTTCTGACTGCTTCTTGTCATGGTGGATTGGGCAGCTCAACATCTCTGTGCACAGTTGTCATTCTAGCAGCGTACCCATTTGCTGCCAGCGCAGTTGCAAGCAGAGAGCCCAACAGAGAAACAACGTACAAAGATCTTCCCAGGCAGGGTGGGACAGAGGAGGAGGACTGTGGTAGGTGGGGTGAGTACAGCAGTTTGGAGGGACTGGTGTCAGTGGTGGTGACTGAATGTGATCCATGCTGGAACTGCCACCGCACCTGGTCCAGCAGGCATCCAACCCTGCTGTGTGCTCTCACTTTATATCAGAGAACCGGCAGAATAACAAAGGACTATTTCTAACACGTTTCACTGTGGTATTTTGTTCCCCTGTCTCTTTGTCTGGGTTACTCTGAACATAGCTTAAACCCTAGTGCCCTCTTCTGATCTTGAAAGAGGTATCAGCTCTGGCACACCTGTCCCTGCAGCTCCAGCTCTGCAGGCGCCGCAGACAATTGTTTGAAGTTGGGCAACCATTTGGGGACACAGATACTTTAATTTGTCATCAGCTTTAAAGCTCTAAAGCCTTCAACATTTACTCTGATCAGAAACAGGAGCTTACGCAGAAATCAGTCTTTCCTATTTATAAAAACCATTTTTTTCTCCCCTGGCAGAAGCTGCAGGCTTGCTCTCAAGTTCACAGAAATAAAGGGATAAACTCTTACCAGCTCTGGCCCAGCCCTTAATGCAGCAAGCTCTTTGGCCAGTAGTCATTTAGGCAGAAAGAGGTGTACATTTACACAATCTTCATACTAATTAAAGACAGCATTTCATAAAATGTTACGATTTTGGTTGTATTTCACATAAGAAATGCTGGTAATGGAAACTCCAATCCTTACTTTTGGGAGTCTTTTCGGTGCTAGTAACCCTAATTTTAGTTTATGTGTATGCATATCTCAAGAGGCATGTGTAAAGCATATTAGGTATATGCCTTACACTCAGATAGCTACAGACTATGAATAATTTCATTCATCATTTATAGGCTGTACCTCTGGGATGGAGGCACAAGGAGCACACAGCAGTGCTGCATGGCAGTCTTAAGGCATATTTGGAAACTCGGTATCTACTTTGCATTGTAGGGTGATTGTAGGGGAAGTAGAAATGTATTTTTTATAAAAATGTATGTTTGTTTTCTAAAATCATCTTAAAATCCCATTATTTTTAGTGAACACCATTTAAAACAAACCTAGTAAAATGCTTGCCCTTAAGTCATTTGATATGTGCAAAGTATGGTAAATGTTCTAAATCTTCTAACTCTAAATTTACTGCAAAAAAAAGTTATGAATTAATTTTCACAGCATTGGCTTTTCTAGACTGAGGCTGTTTGCTTATGTTTTAAGAAGCTAATATTCTGCAAACTGAGAGTTGTGCAACTGCAAATAAACATTCTCTACTGGCAAAACTATTTGTTGATAATTTTAGATGGGAGTTGTTGAGAGACTGATGGACAGATTAACACTAGAGGCCTCTCTAGCAAGAGGTTTATCAACACATTAAGCAACAAAAGGAATATTTATAGTATGTTCCTGGAATATTATTTTTCCAGCTCTCTATTGCCATCTTGAGTCTCTTGCTGCATTCAACAGAAATCCAAGTTTGGGCATAACACAGAGAAAGACAAAGAGAAAATAGATTTCCAGACCTAATGAGTAGAGCCCTCTGCAGTCATCAAGTGTAAGTCATCAAGTGTAAGAGCATCATAATTTAGTTTGAGATTATATGCATCATGATTACCTATATCAAGAGCTGAAGTGGTGTTGGGCAGTATGGAAACTTCTTGTAAGGAATGACAGAATAAGGTTCTTGGAAAGCAGCTGAGCTCATGCCCTACGTGGCATTCCTGGATACGTACATCCTGCAGGCACCACACTCAGTGGCTGTCAGAGGAGCTAGTGAGAGCGAGGTATTGTGATTCCTATGGTCCTAACTACATACTACAGAAAACAAAGGATTTCAAATGCCCTTGAGATAGGTGGTATAGGAAAGTAGAAGCCTGAGGCCTTCCTATGTGGACATTTTTCCAACACCTCCTGCTTTCTACATGGTAACATTCAGGCTTTATTTTTTAATAAGTTTACAACTTTTAGAAATCTTTTTTAATTATTATTCTTCCCTATTGTCTCTCAGTGCCTTATTCTACACTTGGTGATAGTATTTTTAGTCAGTATTCATAACTCAGTATTTTATGAGTAATCAGTGTCCCAGGAAGCAGGAATATGACAGTGAGATCATTGTTACTAACTGAATGCTTGGTGAGGGACCTCTTCCTCTCCACTGAGTGCTTGACACATCCTAAAAATAAGTTTATAAAATTTGGTTCTAACAAAATTAACTTTCTGTAGCCTATTTTAGAGTCTTGAGTGATTTTGGGCATAATATTGGCAATCTCAAGTACTTTTCCAAACAGAGCATACTGTTTTAAGGTGCCATTCATGATCCTTTCTAATAAATCTCATAGTAGTCACTGACACTAACACCATTCAAACTGTGCTTGCACAGGATTAAATCAAACCCTAGTGAAAACAGCCTGAGCTGGATCTTCCACCCAGCTTTCTGCTGCTGTTCTACTGAAGAAAATATCAGAGTTCTCCGTTGTACTAAGCCAGTACAACAGCTTCTAGACCATACTGACTGGTGCAGGGGTACACTGTGATGAGATATGGAGGAGAGAGGTCATTCATTAATATCCAAATGCAAGTAAAACTTTGAAGGTGTTAGGCCTCAAGACCATCACTCTATAGAATAACTGGCACAAAGAAAAATGTTTGCTTTGAGCCCACAATAATTGAATAGGTGTCTCCCCAGTCCCCTGGAAACCTAATTTCACTAATTATTTGTGACTCTGTACTAAGTTTAGTATTTGTCTTGCCTTCCTATAGGATTTGGGTGTTTTTTCAGATGCTGATTATGTATCAACCTTAGCATTTCTTCAAAACAATGGCCTAATTTATTGATTCTGCCTTCTGTAATTTGACTGCTGGTAGCAGTCTTCCAGAAAGGTACTCAGGTATGTTAGACACATCCATTTTGAGCTCTCGGAATTCATAGAGGTAATTATTTTTATTATGTTCTTGGAAATTATCATTGGATGGATGGTGTGTATTTGCATGTGATATCACCACACTGTTGTGGTGCTGCCTTCGATGCTGCTGTATTTCCTGCAAGTGCCACGTTAAACAGTCATGGAATTCTTGGGAAAACAACAGAAAATCAATCCATGTCACAGAAACAGGAATAACTGGAGGGTCTGATTTTGGACATTTCTCAGAGGATCTTGAAATGTGGCTTGGAAGATTTTGAGCGTTTATAGGTAAGAATTCAAAATCCTTATCTCTTTGTTGCCCTGAAAATGGCTTTGCTGTTGAAGATATGATGATTTTCTGTTTTATTGTGAGGAATTTACCAAATAACTCTTATGGGTTTAGTTTCTATCTGAGGGATAATTTATCCCCTAGATGCTAGCAATAAACAGGACCTATTAGATTGTTTTGAACATTTCAGCTTCATTTGGATAATTCCTTCAGTAATTTCCCTCCTCATCCAGGATGATTCTTCTGTAAATTCCCCAGACCAAGTTGGTTTTTCAGCACATTCCTTTAAAGTCTCATCACTGGATGAGTCCCAATAGATGTCTTACTGTAGCAAAGTGTTGGAGTGGTGAATCTGCATCTTTATCTGCCAGGCAAAGTGCTGTCTCTTCACTTGTGCCATGCTGTTGACAGTGGCTTGCCAGGAGCCTTTGGTGATGCTCCCACCTCGTGTGTTCCCCATATATGTGACTGTAGAAGGTACAAATACAGTTTTAAACTGATAGTCACAAAGTCAAGGCAATTAAAAGAGCAGTTTGCTTTCTCTGAAACCTGCAACAAAGTCCTTCATTATGTTAAAATTACCCTGTTACCAGGAACAACCTAGTCTTACCAGGATGAGGTCAAAAAGTGTTATTTTACCCTAAAGCAGGATATTTTACCCAAGCAGTAGATGATATCAGTCTTTTCTGATCTCTCCATTACCACTGCTGGATGGCTTCCAAGGCTCAAACTGGGCCTGTGCAGCATTAGCTTGAGTACTTCAGGATTCCTGTGGTCTGAAAAAGGCATATCCTATACAGCTTTAGTTATTCTTTCATGGCTCTGGCAGCTCTGTAATGAGGTAGAGCACAGAACGCAGTGGCAGACCTCAGAGGTTGCGTTTTCTCAGCTTTTCCAAAGGACTCAAACCAAGTGCAGTTGCCCTGATTATAGTTCATGTGGCTATCCTCTCTAGAATGCTGACAGTCATCCAAAATCATTAAGCATTTTAATGATGACTTAAAAAAAAACCAAACAACCCCACAACAGAAAGTGAATAAAAGAACACCCAGAAAATTATTTGAGGGGGGAGACTTCACTTTTCCGTGAAGGATGCACATCCTGGCCTANTGGGGAGACTTACTGTGCTTTGCTTTCACTTTCCTGTGAAGGATGCACATCCTGGCCTACGAATATTAACAATTTATTTCCCTTTGAAAAATCTATGCTTGTTCCCCCATATTCCCCCCCTTTTCATATTTTCATTTTTGGTGCCTTTTCCCCCTTCAGAATTGTCCTATTGATGTAACTAGCTGATTAAGTAAAGGTCATTCTGGATTACCAGTGTTTTGTTTATAAAGTAGTTAACTGGGGTCACAATTCATTGCAGAATTTAACTGTTTCAGTTGTTGAGGCATTTAGTCACATTTTATTTTGAGACCACAGTGATGTCTATCAGACATTTTAGCTACTTAATTGCTGCCATTGATATACTATATAGTTTCCTTGTTAGCCTGATTTTTATCATATAGAAATGATAAAAATGACATGCACCTTGGTTTGAAAACCTTTTTATTCCACAGACATAAGACTCAGACCCACAGTGATTGCTGAGTTTTGTACCTCACAACCAATTGAAATGGGATATTCATTTGTATTTCCTGAATAATAGCCCCTTTTCAGCATTTATTTTGATAAGATAGACAACACGCAACATAAATTCAGAACCAAACTGACATCAGCTCAATGTAGTAGTATATTGAACAGAAGGTTTACTGAAAAATCTTTCCTTTTCTCCAGTCCAGCACAAAACCACTGTATTTCTGTGCTACATAAGCTATTTGCTTTCTACTGCCTGGGAGCTTGCACTGCTTGGAAAGACTACAGATGAAAAGGAAAAGTATTGGAAACTTTGACTGTATTTTCTTAAAAAGTATCACTCTTAATGACTTGTTCACTTAAATCTTTTGTCACAGCAGATCTTTGTAACCATGTTCTATTAATATTGAAAAGATTTGATTCAAATGAGGAGGTAAATGAGATCAGTGTGGTCATATTTGAGAATGAAGAAAAATGTAACCTCTTTCCATTGTAAATACTTAACTGTTGTTGGGCAGTGCAAAAATTTGTTTTGGGATATGTGTTTACATAGGGAAGGACTGACACTTCTTTAATTAGTCATAATGTTTTGAATGTTATTTCTAAAATTTAGTGACTCTTTGGCTGCAGTTCAGACTGTTGTGTCCTAGGTTTCCAGCTGGGATTAACACAGCACGAAGAAATCTAAAACAATTTGATGTAAAGGAATTAGAGCATTTTACACACCCTTTGGTGAGATCAGGTAGGGCTGATTGTGTGTATAGGGTTGTGTGCGTTCATCTACACCTGTGCCCATAAAGGTCAGAATTTTCATTGGTTAATACAACTTCTTTAGAGGGGTTTAATTATCAGAAATAAAAGTGCATGCAATGATAGCACTATTTCATCATGTAATTAGATTGGTCTTGTACTGTTTGAGAGGTGTTCTTGAGTCAGGTGAATATTGGTTTGTAGTTTCATTGTAGTGGCTCTAGTGTAAATGCATTCATGTATCATCCCCGAAATGAAACATGGTTTTCTGAAAATTTATTATCTGGCAGAAATCAGGAGAGGTGAGAATAACTTCTAGCACTACCACAAATTTGTTCAGCAGAAATCTGCAAATTTTAGCTATAAATCAAGGATTTGTTTTCTAGGGTACCTTCCCCACAGCAAATTTAAAGCCTGAAAACAACATTGCTTACCTTTCTTATCTATCAGAAAGTAATTCTTCTTATCTTTTTATTTATGGAAATCTTGGATAATGTTTATTTCTGAAGCCTTATCTATGCAACTAAATGTTTATTAGAAATAAGCTTGAGCAATTAATCAAGGGGTCTTTTTTAGATGTCTAAAACTTGGTCATATTTTAATTTGGACCTGCCATGAAGATAGCACCGAGAAAGAGGTTTCTAATAAGTCTTGGAGCATGCTGCAAAATAAGAGCTAGTCTCAAAATTTATCTCTTTTAAAATGTGATTTGGTGTTTTCATAAAACCTTGACTCAATTTCACTACAAATGGCACTGCTTAGACATGATATAATTTTCTGCTTCCTGATGGGCTATTCTTAGACCTAAAAAACAAGCTTCTCAGACCTCCTCAGAAATAGGCTTATTACAAAAAAAAAACCCAAAAAAAAACAAAAACCAAAAAAACTGACAAGAAGAATTATTAATTTTCAAAAAGCTAACTCCTACTCTGCAAGATAAATAGAAATAGTTCAGCCATCTGCAGTAGTGTCTGTAGTGTTAGATAACTTATATAATATCTGAACTCAAGAAGGAAAGATAGGGAAATAATTAAAAGTCATCTTATAGGCAGTATAATACTTTGTGACAGCTACAACATTTAGGAAAGTATGTATAGACTCAACATAGTTTTTATATCACTCCAGGACACCAACAAGAAAAATTATATAATTTTAAAAGCACTCCTTTAACTGCGATGAAATGTCTGGCTTGATCCCTTCCTGGAGAACCACGTCTTTGCATTCCAGGATGATGTACTTGTTGCTCAGCTCTTTTTTTTTGTTTCCAGTTATGCAGTGAGAGTTGACTGACAAACAGCAAATGTCATATGCCTCCTCCTCACCCTGAAAGCAGAAGGTTGAGGTTAAAAGTGGGAGTGAAGAACAGAGAGGAATAAATGGAAACACAAGAAATCTGGTAGCATCTGAAGTCTGTATGTACAGTCAAGTGCTGAATGACGCATTAAGGCAAACCACCTTAATTATAAATTACATGTGGTAAATTGCAAGATAAAAGTATTTTAGAAGCTAAATCTATCCCATATTGGTATGTGGCATTATCCTGAAGTGACCTTGGGCAGCCAAATGTTCTTGCAGTCTGTCCTTGGCTCCTTTTGCATTACACAGGTTCCTAAGCCAAATTTGCTAACTTAAACATCTGAGCTGTAAATAAAGATCCCTAAAGCCTACTGTGCTATCCTTGTTCTGAGTCCCTTCACAGTATGGCCCCATTTCAACTAAGTACTTAATATGTACTTAAATCCCACTTAAATCAATGGGATTTAAACATTTGCTTAAATGCTTTGCTAAATCATGGCCTATTAAACTGTGTTGGAGATCAAATTGTAATTTATACTGCTGTGATTTTCTTTTTTTTTTTTTTACATTGATGTTATACATGAGACCCCAAACTACATTTCCCTGTAGTTGGAACAGTTTAGAGGGAATATAAATATGCAAAACCTATACTCACAGTGAGCAAGAAACAGGTTTTAAATATATGGGGTAGCAGCAGTTGCAAACTTGACTTCCTGATAAAGTGAAGTCAGATAAGAACAGTTTCTAAGCACTAGCATTTTGAAGATTAGCAATAGGAAATTTTAAGGCTCCATTTTTGATAGCAACCCTTGGTAAATGTGGGAACAAGCTGTTTTTGCAGAATGTATATACATGAAAATATTTGAGGAGGAAGAGAGAAGATTTTTTTTCTTCTTTGGCTGATCTGTTTGCAATCTCGGCTATATTTTTTTTTTTTTCAACAAATGCAAATAGGACTGACAAGGAAAACTGCCTTGTGTAGCAGAGGAAGCAGCAAAAGAAAAAGCCACAAAAAGGACCAGCAAGAAGCCCCAAGTAATTTGTTGGGTAGGGAAAACATCAAAATACTGTAACTGTATATACTGTATATGTAGACAGCCTGCTATGCCTGGGATGCTCATAGATTGCTCTGGCCTTATCACTGTTTTAGGAACACAGAGAGGATGGATGGCACTCATTGTGTGAGTGAGTGAGGACTTCCTCACTTCTATAATGCGAACTGTCTGCCTGTGATGGAAATCAGCAAAAAGACAGCACACATTCCAAGAAAGCCCAAGTTAAGGGATGAGTGGAAAATACCAGATGCTGAGATTTGCCTGAGATTTTCTCAAATATTAAGTTTTCTGCTTAATTAATTAAATAAGTGTTGTACTGTGATTCTCTTTCATGTTCAGATATATACTGGAACATACAAGAATGACTTGGCCACCTCTAGGGCACTGTTGTCCGTATAAGAGGAAGAGCTAGATGTTAGTTTCTTAAACAACATTGAGGAGATAATTGCTGTATAGCGCATCCCATACTCCTCTCCCATAACACAATTACCTTACCAGAATTGCTCCAAGATGGGGATTCCTGAAACAGCTCGTTGTCTGGAACTCAAATTATTTTTCTATCCTTGGAAGAAAGTATTCTCAGTGGGTACATTACCTCAACTAGACAAGATTTATTTCCAGTCAAAGTGTTGTGTCTTCTGTTCATTGCTTATTTTTCTTTTAAACAGATAGGAATTTCCCAAGGAAATCAGTAATTTGTGCATAAACTCGGGGATATGGGAATGGACAAATAAATTTATCTTTCTTGGACATGAAGTGATCTCTCTGTAAGAGTGTTTCATGGGTGTTTGTAAGCATTCCTCAGCATTTTTGTGCCTCCTGAAAGATAAGAGTAACTGAAAAATGGGAGTAAGTCAAAAGAGTTATTTAAACATGACCGTATAATGTATTTAAACATGCACATATAGAAGGGTATCTGAAATAAAGAAAAGGTGAGGCCCTCAACTGAGAAAACTGTTTGGTATTGATCAACTGTACAATCAATGGAGTAAAAAAGCAAACAGGTTATGGAGAACAGTAAGAGGGAAGCCATCAATATTAGATATGATAAAACCATTTAAAATATTCTTGGGTTTTGTGTCACTTCTGCTGCTGCATAATTACAGAGCCAACAGCACTTGATTGGTATACTGGATGTATCTGATAGAGCCTTTTCAGACAGCAGTTCTAAGTGATCTGAACACATAATTTCATAGTAATTTTAATATTTCACTTGTTTGCATACTTCTATAAGATATATATTCACCTATCTTTATCACTTGCCGAAAAATGCAATACATGTGGGATAGGTTGTCATTGGTATATATTATAAAAGTGTTTATTACTTGGATTTTTTAACATCTCTAGTGAGCCATTACAGGACTTCTGTGAAAGGCAGAAAATAGTAAATTGTTGAGCAGGGAAAAGTAACTTTTTCCTCATACTTCATCTAATTAAACAATTTCTTCATCTTTAGGTGTTCAATTAAGAATCATTCCTTTGCAACTTTTGTTCCTGAGGCTTGATAAAAATTATGCCTTCTAAAAATTTTAGAATATTGTGGTGTGCTTTGTTTCACCTCAAAGACTGATTTGTGGTTTGTACATAAAAGTACTCTGTGTTTTCATGTTATTTCTTGAAGATTTAAAGTTTCCTCAAATATTTGCTACTATCAACTCTTTTCTCACAACTATGAAGTTTATATCTAAAAAGATTCCCCCTCCCCTTTTCACATTTTTTATCACATACTGAATTAAATTAGAAAAATGGAAAAAATTAAATTTCCATGTTACTACTTTTTTTCAAATTATGATAATTTTATTTAATTCAAAATAAAATAAATAGTTAATATTAATTCCATTAATTCCCTAGGAAAACCAAGTAAAAGTGCCCTTTCTGCTTCAGTAATGAGATGGTTCTAAATTAAGTCATTTTGCCTGTTTAGCATTTGTCTTTTATGTATTTATGCACAGGTCTAGGACCTCAACCTCTACAAGATACTTTCTGGACATTGTTTTTGAGTGTCCTAATGCAATTACCACACTTTTAAGGGTTGTAATCTTCAAGTAGTCTACAAGAGAATCTCCTTCAGATTCTGAACAGGGAAAAAGTTAAACTAATGGTTAACTTCAGTGACATAATAATGGAAAGTGTATTTTTTTAAAACAAATGAATAATGTTTCCAAATGCAAATTCTCGTGAAAAGACTTGGAGTTTCAGAATTAGATCATTTTAATGCATTCTTATGGTTGTTTTTCAGTTAGAAAATTAAACTCCAGAAACATCCCCCTAGCTAAATGAGGTTTCTGCAGTGTTGAAATTAATCAATCAACTCTTCAATAAGAGCCAGGCCTCAAATCCACAAGCATGAAACGACAGCTAGTAATGGCTATATAAATTGATTTCAGAAGGTTAAATGTGCACATTCAGGGCTTAGAGAACAAAGGCTTTATAGACTTATCCAAATGGATATCTGTGTGAGTCACAGTACTTTGCATACACTGTAATCATGTAAATTAAGGGACTGGGTTTAGATGAGGCCATCAAGCTTGATTCATGTTGGAAAGCTGGATCAGGATAGGGCTTTTTTCTAGATGAATGAGGTCCATGCAAGTGTGATACTGAATCATTTTGTTCATTTCTGGGGCAGGAAGAGGGATAGAAAGAAAACAAAGCCCACAAAGATACTGTGTGTGTGTGAGGGAAGACTTTTTAAAAAAAAATCTGAATTGGAGTTTAAGACCCACCACCAGGGTTGAGCTAGGGTGTCGAATGGCCAAATACCATGAACGCAAAATGAAACAGAACAGGTGAAGTGAGCAGGCACCGTGAACAGAAATAAAAACAGCTGAGTGACAGCCAACTACAGGAAGGTTGAAAGGTTTGACAATCAGTGTAATCAACACAAATAGGCTAATTGCAGAAGACAGAGATGTACTTGCTTCAGATGATCTTTCAAAAAACATTTCTAAACAGCAGAAAGAAAAAATAATCTGATGTTGATACTTTGAATCATGTGCAGCACATACTGAAAAACTGAATGAGAACAAATGAAAAACAGGAAAGAGAAAAACACCGGGGTGGGGTGGGGTTTAATTATTTAAATTTTTTTTCCCATCTTTTTTAATGAGGTTTTTACAAATCTCACAATGATTCGCAGTTTTGAAAGAAGTAACATCTCGGAGTGCCCATGTGCATTTGAGGTAGCTCAAGGCACACATTGGGCTGCAGGGAAGTGGTCTCTGCAGCCATCTTGCGGGGAGTCCCTGTGTGCTCGCTGGGGCTGAGCTAGGGAGGGATGCTCCTCTCGTCAGCAGCACACAGCATTGTGCTGACCTCAGAACTGGACCTTCACACAATTAATTTTTACTGGGTCAGAGTGAGCAGAGTCCTGTGACAGATGGCAGTGAACAGTGACTGTCGATAGTGGTAGACAATTTCTCCTTTACATTTAAATCCTGTTGTCTGTTCCCCCCAGTCACCACAGACTTACTGGAAGAGTAAGCGCGAGGACTTTGGGTCACTCGCTGCAGAGCAGCTGAAGGTCCCTGTCATGCTGAAGCTAAATCTCGTGTTATGGCACAGTAATCAGAATTGCTGCTGACATCCCTAAGGAGCCTTGGAACTGTTAGTTGGTTTGACAGCACTACTGAGGCTGAAGTCTGCTTCAGCCAGCTTAGATACCTCTGTTTTCCTTTCTCTCTGATTATACTCCCACTGTTCCCATCCTGCCAACTCAGCCAGCCAAATTTGACTTGGGGACAGTGTTGCTTTTCTTGTCATAACTGCTTTACTGTCTTCCCCTCTATGTCTGCTTGGCAGTTCTTTGCGAACCAGTGAAACAAAGGATGCTCACTCCACTCCAACCGTTTCACTGAGGGTTTTCTGGATTCAGTTTAGAGGAAGACAGAGATCAAGGAGCTTTCTTCACAATCAGATTTGTCCAGACATGATCAAGTGATGGAGTTACAGTTCGCAAATCCTTTTCTAAGGACCCTTAATGCTTATCTCTGTGTCCCACTGCCATACTGCTGCCAGCATTCCATTTGAATTACTTAGGGGAACTTCCTGAAGATCTCTATCAAGCTGGCCTACTACCATCAACCCTTCTCCATGTGATCTGCCCTTGTTTAACCATCCACTTGTTGATAGGAGGATCCCAGTCTTCAGGTTTGTCTCATATTGACCTTGTTTCCTTGATAAGGTGAGCGGTGTGGAAATGGGTTTTCAGGGATGGCCTGTGCCACCTTCTAAATCTTTATGTGGTTTATCATGGATAAATTTCTTAACTGGAAACCAGGATTATCTGTGCCCTAAAATGGGAGGCTGTGGCAAAAAAGGTCTTGTCCTAAGCTTTGTGAAGAGCTGAGTAGTTGAAGAGGCTGTGACTTCTTCTTTCTAACTTTCCTCTGCATCTGGTCCACCACTGAAAGCAACTCTGTCAACTCTGCTTCAGAAATAGGTATGCAGAAAAGGATGAAATAAAAAGGATTTTTTATTGCTGTTTGATCAGGGGATTGCAGTTTATTGTGGCACTCATTTAAGTTCTTAGAGAGTATTATTCCCAACAGATGATCTTGCAATGGAAAGCATTAAACAGCCAAACCACCTACATTTGAGTGAAAAAGCAACATAAGTTGATTAAAAAGTTGTCAACCAGATCTGAGATGTGGGATGAGATGTGAGAGTTAAACCAAATTGTAATTACCAAGAGTGTAATAATTACTGATATGGCTCTCTGGGTTTTGAAAGATGTTTGTTACTAAAAGAAAAATCTTCAAACATCTCAGTGTAACCCCTGTAACTTCTGTGCCTAAGAAACTCAAGAATTTGTCCTAACATAATTTATGTTCATATGTCATTCATGTTATTTGCTGAAATACAAATGGTTCATGACTATCAGTGCCACTCACTGCTAATTGATCTTCCAGATTTTCTGAGATCTGAATTTTGTGGCACATTTAGAGATGACAACACGCTTTTTATCACACCAGTCTTGCAGAGGAATTCCTTTCAGATTGGTTTGGATATGGCATGACCCCAATATGCTTGAATAACTGGGCTTCTAGCATCAGGTCTGATGCAACTTGTTCCCCTCCAATTCTTCCCACTGATGTTTGGTAGCTGATGCACTGTCGCATTTCCTACTATTATAAAATTATATCTTGCAGACACTGCACTCATCAGGAGCCAAACACTTTAGGTATCTGTTCCAGGACTTCCTGCTGCACTGGCCAGAAGGAGAATATTACCATCAGGAATGGGTACACAAAGATTTTCACCTTCTAAAATGGAGATTTGTGATCCCATGGATTGAACCTCTTCCTTTCAGGTATTCTTTGTTCCTAATCTATAGTAAATCACATTAATTTTAAATGTTCCAGGAAATTAGTGCACGTCCTCAAATGACAGAATCTTGTTTAGCTACAGCCACCTCAGATTCCATGTGTTTTGTCTCTGTGTATGTCTGTGGATTGATTCTGTTGTCTTTTTTTCTCAGAGAAGTGCAGGTTCCTAATCTGATTGATTTGGTTTCTTCATATTAGGTCATGTTACAAATTCCAGATCAGATTATAACAAAATCAGATTAGTTTCTTGTTCTTAAACAGATCAGCTTTAATGTCTGGACCTGGTACTTAAAAATTTATATTTTACAGAATTTTGTCTACTTTGGATGTGCAGGAGGAGAAGAACACTCTGTACTGGATGCATTGCCCTCTTAATTTTATTTCAAGGAGACTTCCCACAATAAGTAAACAGTGGATTAAACTAATTGCCTGAGAAAGTAGTTAACAGAAGAATATTTTAGCAGTTGAAAATTACCTGCTGTTCCCACAGTAATTTTCATTTACCTTCCTCAAAAACTCTGATGAACATGGCATATCATGTGGTCTGCACTCCAAATTTGTTTTACTATTTGGCACTTAAAAGATACTGATTTTATTATTCATCATTATGAGATGAAAGAAATTAGTTCTATGACAGTTAAATAATGGAGTTATACACCTAGGAAACACATTTCTCATCTTAATCAGACATCTCTCTCGTGTCAGAAATATCTGATTACTTACGAGAGCTTCACCTTTCAGCAGATGATTTCTATGAGTATATAAATTTGAGGTCAGAGGGTGTGGAACCAGACTTTGATGAAAGCTGTGTTATATTCCAATATTTTCAACTGCTTCTTGATAGGCAATTAATTGAAGTTAGATTCATCATCCTATAGAAACAATATTTTCATGGTCTATACAGCCAGAATCTTCAGTCCCAATAGAGCATTTTCAAAGCCTTGAACAAGCACTGAAAAAACTACTGAAAACCTTCAGTAGGCTTTGAAATGGAGCATCCTCTCATTTAGGTTTCCTGTTGACAAATGTTAGTAATAATAATAATTTCTCTAACCATCTGCAGATACTAAGCATTTAATGTGGCATTAAATATTTGTATTGAAGAAGTTGTGACTAAAACTTCACTAAATACTTAAGCAAAAAGCATACAGTAAAAATAAATACTCTTAATGTTTCTGATATTAAAAGTAAAGGAAAAAACAACTCTAAATGAAAAAGTGATGAAGTCCATATATGTTGGAGAGGAAGAAAGAAGGATACTATAAATATCTTACATGTTGCACGGGGGAGTTTGAGGGTTTTTTTGTTTCAAATTAATTGCTATCTCTTACTAATGAATCTAAATGATGAACTTGGAATTTTAAAACCAAATCTAGAATGCAAATAATTTAATTTTTACTAGACTTTCACATCAGTTTCCTGTGAACTCATTATACTTGGGCTTATCTCAGCTTCCAGTGCCACCTTATGCTGTGCAATTAAACTAGTTATACACAAGTGTATTTGGAGCTGCTTTTCAGCTAGAAGCGTCAGAATAATATTTTTAAAATAATGGTATGAATCAAGGTTATTGCTATTTGAATGGACTGTACAGTTAAAGTCCAAAATGGTACCAATTGCAGCTTCAAGAACTGTGATTTTGTGTTAGAGCTGCCAGTCAGATGGCCAAGGAAAACACTGCAAGTCTTCCAAATGAAGTTGTAATAGTTGAAAAGAAATATTCAGGTCAGAATATGACCTAATAAAACTATCCACCTCTTTTTTTCTTTTTTTTTTTTAAGGTGAGAATTTATTCTTTTGAATATTTATTTGCTTTCCCAAGAGCTAATCTAATCTTTATTCAGGGTAAAACACATTTCCAAAAGAACCCGTGAACAGGATATCCAAGGAAGCAACTTGGCCACACGATGGAGCTTTCTGCTTTATCTGTGGGAGAAGTGGTCTGGAGAGCTGCCTGGCTGCCAGGATCTTCCTGCTAAGAGGGAGATCCTGTAAATTCTCCTAGAATAGAAATACTATTCATTATGATAATTTATGCTTACATGTATGATGAGAGAGGTGGGTGTGGGTGGCCTCCCACCACCTCCCTGCCAGTTCTGGAAACCATATGTAATGATGAAATTATTTACTAATGCTTTTAATTGAGACCAGCAAATTCTAGTTTGCTTCCAGCATTGCTGTTGCACTAGCAGCCTTACTGTTGTTACATGTGGATGAAGGGGCTCTCAGCCTATTTCTCATCCCTAGATGTATAAAACTGATCATACATATACTTCTTTTATCTTCCTCGTCTCTGTATACTACTCTCACCCTGTTTCCTTACTGGACTTCTGCCTACACAGAGCTCATAAGATGCTTTGCTTTCCTCCAGGATCATCTTGCATTAGTACTTGACTTGGCTCACACTGAAGGGAAAGGCTTAGGACCAGCAGCACATGCAGGAACATTACTTAATACATTGCTAATCCATCGTCATTAACAAAAAGTCCTTCCAGAGTGGATATTAAGACAAAGAGCATTTGGCATTTGTGCAGACTTAAGGGAACATCTGTGTTTGTGATGGCAGAAGTTTCATTGTGCAATAAGAGAAATGAAGCCTCAAATCTGATAAAAGTAAGACTTTTTAGAAGAACTCACTTCTACTGTTTTTTTATCTTTCTTTCCTCGTCTCCTCCCCCGAACTTATTTTTTATCATTTTCTTACATATTGGTAGATATAGCACCCCTTTAAAAATGAGCAGTCATTAGATCAATTATACTAGACCCATACTTTCAGTAGTTCTGTTCTCTCCCTCACTTTTGCATGCCTTGAAATTAGAATGCAAAGATAAGCTCTGTCTATATGTACAAAATGTACAGGCTGAATTAAATAATCTCCTAACTTGGAGCTGGTTCAATTTCATTCTGTAGGCATTTAAACCAGTTAGCCAATTAAACAAATCAGTACCAGTTAAGGTTAAGATGATTTAAAAGTATAGAAAGAGATTGCTTTCATTTAATTACACCTACAAAAATTGACTTAATTCTATTGATATAATTTCTGAATTTAGATTTCACCTTGGAAACATTTTTAAATTATGAAAAGAATCACATATTTTAAAATCTTGAGAGGAACATACACTTTTTTTAAAGTGTGACAAAGTTTTTGACTAGAAGAGAATTTTGTTATCATATTGTAAGCAGGGAAAGATCAAGGGGAGCAAAATGTGAAGCTGATCATTAATTTTGTTCATATTACAGCCAAATATTAACAGTATCTTGTGACCCAAAGTGCTATTATCAAGGCTTAAAACTGCTTTACATAAGCCTTAGAGGCCATCCTTGTGCATCTTTGTATCACATACCAAATCTTAGATGAGTTGATTCAGGTAAGCCCATACTTTCTGTTACAGGACTTTCTCAAAGAATTCTACCTACAAAGTGTATAAAAATACTGTGAGACCAGTGAATATAATAGGCAAACATACAAACACCAGTACGTGTTTAATGGGTGCTGAAAGGAGACAGTCCTGTATCTGAGAGAGTCTCTACACCCTTTATATAATTTGAGGGTTTTCGTTTTAACTTTTGGGGCTCAAACTCTTCACCTGTATAACTGTGATGCTAACATTTAACTCAGCATCAGAATAAGGCATAGGTATTTACACCATGAGATCCTTGGAGGAAGGACTATTCAAAATACAGAGACATTGCAGTTTTGTCAGTGTTTCCTTAGTGGTGCTAAAGTATATTTTGCATTTTTTGCATCAGTTTTATAACCTTTTTGCACTGACCATAGTACACACAAAAGCCCCCCAAGTACAAACAAGCAAAACAAAAATCCAAGATCCTTACTCCACAAAACTGGGTTAAGAAAGGATCTTCCCTTGAAGATGAGTAACTTGTGCTGTCTTCCGAAAACTAGGCTATGAGCATTTAATGCAAAGGCTATGGGTCTGACCTAACATCCGCTCAAGTCAGGCAAAAATGCAATTTTATTCATGATTGCAGAGTTCCTTCTGTTCAGTTGAATCACATCAATTTAGCATATTCAAAAGCTCTACAGCTCTGTCTTTTCCTTTTGAGACTAAAAAGCTATTATGAGAAAATTTGTTACATTGAAAAAGCGAGGGTGCTAATGGATTATTAAATGTCTGGGTTAACCTTACTAGAGATGTTTTCATTGGGATAACTCAATTTAACACAGTATAATAGAATTTTCTAGTATATGCTAAAGTCCAAATGCTGATGTGTGAAAGCAAAAAATGAAAGTCCCTTTGAGAAATCTGCTTGAAAGCTGATTATTTGAAATTGCTGTAACCTTATAACTCCTTATTCCTGTGTTGAGATAATGACATAATTTAGAAGCGGGTGGCTTAGTGATATATGTTTCATTTAGATTCTTCCTAATAGGTGACATTTATTGAAAGCTTACTCTTGAACTGTGTTCCATGCCCTGTGCTATCTATCTGCCTTGGAGCTGTTGGACACTGTAATTACATTTTGCTTCATTTCCTGTATGTGAAATTTATGTGAAAATCCTTTCATGGTTGGAAAGTACAAAGTCCAGATAATGAGAACATGACAATGTATAAGATTTAAGATGGTTGCTTAGATTGCAGCTGGATCTGTCGATGACTCAGGCACTTTCAAGGTCATCCAATATGCAGTGAGCTCAGGCAGCACAGCACTTTTGAGACTGTATAAAATAAAAACATTTTGCAGCTTCTAATAAACATCAATCTTACCATCGTTACTCCCAGAAACTGAGGTGTGTCTTGTGGATAGAGTAGGAAAAACTGCTAGATCTTACTGTGTTGAGTTACTATGGCATTTATCCACTAGCTTTTTGAGTGTAGAATATTAAGAATAGTTTCATGCCAGGGCATAATGTATTGAAGTCTCCAAAGCTGTGCCATGTTGTTTTGATATGCTTTCAAAGTTTTCCCCTTGGCAGTTTCTTGATGGGCCTAGATGTATGTTTTAACTAGATGGTTTTTTTAACTAATGGGTTTCATTATGCCAATCTTTTTTTTTTTCCTTTTAGAAAACTCCCATAGGTAAATCATTATGCTACCAGTTCCTCTTATCATCAGCCTGGTCTACATTACATCTAGAGAAAATAAGCTGGGTTTGTTTTCCAGGCTAAGGATGTTGTATATCTTCACTATGTACTCTGAAAGTTTGTGGACTTTGTCTAGATAGAATTTCTGAATCCTGTTGTAATACCGCACACCCTATATACGCTTGGCTGTCTTTCACTGTGTTCTTATGTGCTAACAAACAGAAAAGGGCCCCAAGATAACTGCCAATGAGCACATGTGCTACTGAAAGCAAAACTTGATTTGCTTGGCCTCCTTGGTCTAAAGAGAAGTTTGCTCCAAAGTACCTGTGGGAAAGCTACAGAGAGCCGCTTTCCTCAGAGAACAGAGTGATGGATTTTGGTGAAGCCTTTAAAGTCTGATCTTGGGAAGATTAAAAGAGTTTGGGACAGAGTAAGGAAAGGAGAAAATGAGTTGAACAGGAGGAAGCAGGTGTATTTCCAAGGAAGGGAGGAGTGGACCAACCAGGGCTTGAGGAGATCTCCTGAAAGAGGTACAGGCTGTGAATAAACTAGTGAAGAGGGAGATCCTGTGGCCCTTAAAAACTCTCAGACAATTGTTAGATGATACCTCTGACATAAGTCTATCCTATTGTTGAAAGGGATGAATCCATCTGATTCTCTGCATCCTCCTGTGGTTCGTTCCTACCACCACTCTTGTGCTCAAAGAGAGCACATGCTCTGAATGGTAGCTGTTTCCAAGAAATTATCTGCTGAAAATTAATCTGGGGGGTGAGGAGAGGCAGGGGATTCCCAGGAGTATTATAGGGCAGTGTTGTGATGTGACAGCCTGGAAAGCAAGTGCATCTCACTGCAGACAGTACTTCGAGTACCTGTGTTTGGGGTTTTTATTTGTACAAAAGATGACTCGGTTTTGCTAATACAGAAATTGTGTATCTAAATTCTTAGTCAATCAGAACTGTTTTTTCTATTTAATACACTTTAGATTACTTAACAGCCTCACTCCAGGAGAAAATAACTCTGAAACAGTTTATTAGAGCAGTGTGCACTACAATAAGAACTGAAAGACATAAAAACATGATCTGAACTCACCAAATCTGAATCCGCCTGCTGTCAGAGTAACATATGTTAGTAACCGCCTACCTTCCCCATCTCTATCCAGCTACTGCTTCCCACCTGCTCTGTCTCTGTAGCCTTTTAATCCATTCTTTTCAGTATGAGTGACAGTAGCTGGGATGGTTAATCTCCATAGTTGGATGCTCTTAGAATTCCCTTAGCCCACCTTTATGCACAATACTTCTGATGATACATCAGGCAAAATCTAGCTTTTTCAGGACTCCGAGCTGTGTTTCAATACACAATTGTGACCAGAAAACAAAATATGTCTTCATTTTTAAACTTATTTTAAGAGAAATGTGCCTTAATGTATTTTGTTCTCTTTTTTTTATTGCAGTTAATTTCCTTGTCTCCCCAGTGCTTCCTTTGGGAAAGCTAAAAGTGGACTTAGTTTTTCACATGATTAACCCATAACATGTGGATTGAGCATTCTTCCCTAAACCATCAATTAAAAAAGAATTCTCCAGACACTTCAAAATGAATCCTTAATGCTTTGTATTTTTTCTTTCTTATCAAAGCTTTATTATCTTGTAATAATCACAGAATCGTTGGGGATGGAAAGGACCTTGAGAGATCATTGGGTCAAACCCCATCTGCCAAAGCAGGTTCACTACAGCAGGTCACACAGGTCGGTGTCTAGGTGGGTCTTGAATATCTCCAGAGAAAGAAACTCCACAACCCCCCTGGGCAGCCTGTTCCAGTGCTCCAGAATTCAGTTCTTGTACTTCTTCAATGCATGCTTTCCACCCTGGAATACTGAGCCAAATTATCAGAATCTTTTTCATATTCTTTTAAAGGAAAATAGTTGTAGTGACTCTGTGTGAAGTGCTCAATCATGTAGTACCACACTAGGTGTGTGGGATAAAACTTTGCAAAGTCTTAGACAAGGTATAAACCCAAAGCACCTCAACCTCCCCAGATGGTAAAAGATCTGGGAAGAACAAGGAGACCCTAAAGAATTTGACCTGTGCAAAATTGAGCTATAAGGTATCAGGAGGAAGCTTAAAGACTTCACTACTGCTGCTCAGAAGCCCTTGTCTTGGCTGAAAAATTGCTGACTGCTCTGCTTCAGTTCTTCCCAGCTTCATTCAACATTTTTCAAAGTGGTGTTAAACTCTGACTGAGGTGTGGTTTTGGTGAATACTAGAAATGGTGAAAAATAGCATTCTGATGATTGGAGGACAATGAAAGCTAATTTTGATTCAGCCAGACCCAGACTTCCTGCGCTTAAAAAGTTGACAGTTCTTTTCTTCCTTACCCTGGACTAAAATGACACAATCTTATGGAATGATATGTTGGCTAAAGACCTTTAAAAGTAGCTATGCAATTTCAAGGTCTTAATGTCAGTTAAAATGCAAAAAGCCAACTCCGAATCTTGACTATCCTTCTGCAGTTGCCAATTCCTTGGACTTTTCATTTTTTCTTCTAAAATGTGGAATTTCTCCTTTTTTCTTTCTTTTTTTATAATATTCTATATTTATCTCCATTCTCACTGATTCCTAGGCCTGGTTTGTAACGGCTCACATAAATCGGGAAAATAATCTGGTTACAATGCTTTCAGAAAGGTCTCTGGTGAAATGAATATGCCTGTAGGATGCACATCATGCTGCTAGATAGACAAATCTGTACAAAAATGCACATTCCCTTGTAGTAGAAGGAGCTACAGCTTAAAACACTTGAAAAATAAGGTTTCTTACAGCACTTATTACTTTCTTGCCACCTGAAAGTAAAGAGCTGCAAGTCACAGGAGCTGTGATGTCATGCAAACCAGGGCAGTGTTCTAAGGCATGTGTATCAGTTGAACTGGCTGTAGAAGTTGGTGGGGCCTGTTCTGCTCCATCGCTGGTGCTTGGCTATGCTTGTGGCTCTTCTGTTTGTCCTCAGCCTCCCTCTGCAGCCCTTCTGTCTGTCCTTAGTATCAGACTCTGAAATGCTCTTGACAATTTACTGAATTCAATGTATTCCATTGTGAACTGTATTGTTGCAGAAATGTGTATTTTCATGGTCATGATACTCATGTAATGAATAAAAACAGTTGTCTGATGATGCTGTAAGTTAGCTGCACAGGGCAAGCTTTTGAAATGGAATATCTTTTATGTGGGCTGTGAATTCACGAAGAAAATTGAACTGCGATGGGAGTATTCCCCTTGATCCAAGTCTGATAAATGTCAGTAAGAGTTATGAACATGCTGAAATAGAACAGTGAAACCTTCTGGATGAAATTAAACTGTTCAAACAATCTTGTGGGGAGGTAGTGATTTAACAGAGTTTGGTGGATCAATTTTACCATCAGTTAGCGAAGACAATGGCTTTGGCAACGTTATCCTGGAAATCCCATAACTGCTCTTACCTCCAGATGTGCAATGATACTTCTGGAGGCCAAACAGGTGAACTGAGACTGTAATCTGAAAATGAGTGTCTGCCTTTGAAGTCCCACTGAGTTGTATTTTCATTTGAGTTTTTGCAGTTCTAAAAGTAAAGTCCCCCAAACTAAGAGGAGTTTTGGTGTTTTCACACAAACCTGGATGCTGTACATCTTGGTTAACCTGTCACTGGAGTTGAATGTTTCTTGCTCTGTTGATAATTAGTTCATATAAAGATGCACCAGTCTCTTTTTTCAATGTTTCCAAGTACCTTTTTCCCCACCTGTTCTATGTACTTAAGGATCTGGAGGGATTAATATTCTCTTTTTACATACATGACTGAAAAACTGAATCCTTTCTGAATTTTTACCTGGGAATTGGGATCAGCAGTGTTGTGAACCTCCCAAGCAGGTATAGTTTGAAAAGGTCCTAGAGTTTAACTGCAGTGCTGCAAAGATGGGTAAAATTTAAACTGTAACTCCACAAGAATGGGCAAGCATGGAGAATATAGTCTGAATTTTCAGTAAGCAGAGTTCACCAACCTGGCTTTTTCCTGATTAAGTGCTTGAAAATGCAAAATGATCCTGTGGCTCAAATGTGAGGCTTCCTATTACACACAGAATGCTGCCACTGTAAAGTTTTGCAGTAAAAGGTTGATGTCCTGGTTTACATCCAGTTAATGGCAATTGAAATCAAATCTATAACCCCTGTAGAATTCGTTCAGAGTAAAACAAACCCCGGTAGGTTTCTGGCTTCAATAGAGCATATTAAAACGGGCAGTTGGGTGTTCTGGCTGCTAAACTGCTTGCTGAGTTGAAAGGCAAACCAAAACCCTCTTTGTGATGTGAGCGAACATTTGAGTTGTTTAAAGAGGCCATTGCAGGGGTCATGAGTGACAGAGGATGCCACCAACTTTGGGGATAAACACTTGAAGCTTTCTCTCTATCTTCTCTTAAAAAGAATTCTGCCTTCTCCTGTCAGATGGGCTCTGAATTCATGAGCCTCTTGCTGCTCTTTGTGCTTTTAACGTTTGGTAGTAACTTCAGGTTACATGTGTGATTCCAGCACTGGCAGTATTGGAGCCATATAAGTGTCAGACTTAAATTCTCATTTTTGTTTTTTAGACTTTAGGCTTTCTTCTAACAAAGGGAAACAAAATTTGTCTTCCTGTTGTCATGTTAAGATATACTAGCTAATTAAGTCTATCTAAATCATTAATGTTAGCATTTGAATGGTTTTGGTAGTGCTATACCACCATCATTTTAAAGGATACATCTGCTTTATCTGTGAAATGTAGTAATCTCTGGGAACTACAAATGATGTTAAATCTTAATATCTCCAGTGCTGTTCCCTCAAATGAAGACAAGGGCACCCCAAACCTCAGGGAAAAGAGTTGAGCCTCTTGTAGTTTCTGGAGCTTATGCTCTTTGAGGCATTCTGGATTCTACTTCTGGGTGTATGGGAATTTTCTTCAGTGAGATGTCTATCTGCAGCATGATTTTAATGTTTGTGCACATAATGCATTAGCAAGAATCTAGTGGACTTTTGCAGGTTGGCCTCACTAGAGAGGCACTTACTCTTATGAGCTAAGAAGAATTTGGGCTCCCGTGCCATGTTATGGGCCCAGATTCAAAGGAACAACCTTTTCCTACAACCATGAGAAGACATCTGAACTGACATATTATCTCTTTTAAATTATAACATATTTTGCAGCAGGTCAAAATAGTGGTGATGTGGGCATGCTTGCAGCATACTCTGAGCATCAAATCTTTAAAGGGCGTTTCTGGCATTCATGATAGTTCCTCTGTTTGTTTTTCCAGCTGGAAAGAGATGATAAGCCTTACGGTGGAGACATGTTTCTGGCCTGATACATGTTCCTTTTTGGCTGTTTGCTTTCACTTGATGAATGGTCTGACACACAGAGAGGATAGGAGGATGCTTCTTCTGTCTTGTGATCTAGAAGCCAAACAGGAAAGCCATTCCAAGAATGGTGGATTTAAGTATGGTACAGATAATTTGATACATCAAAGCTCCAACAGCTCTGTTTTACAGATTTCACTATGAAAAAAAAAAAATAACATGCAGCACAGAAAAAGTATCATTATGCTGTTTCCTTCCTGAGAAGCTGGAGATTGGAAACCAAGCTCTTTAGTCTCTAAAGGAGCTGTGTATATGAGATGCTCAGAATAGAGTTGGGACCAGCAAGTTTAGATCAGGAAAAAAACATGTAGTAAGTAGATAATTTCCACCAATATTTATTACCAGGACTAAAAGTCATACGTAAAAAGGGGAGTGAAAGTGGTAGTGCACAATACAGCTGCCTGGTTTTACTGCACTCGTCATAGGGGCATTTCCTTATAATTTTGGTGCTCTTGTGCTGACAAAGTTCTCATATTTCTGTGGAAGCTTCATCCAAGACACTCCTGGGGCTCTGGGCTTTACTGTTGACTACATTTTGGAAGTACAGAGTTGTCTCTATTTAAACTGCTCCTTCCTTGTCACGGAAAAAGTTATCATTTCAAAACTGTAAAAAAAAGTGCAAGTAACTCTCAGGCTATAAATAATGAGGCTTGTGACTTCTTAGTCCTTTTGTTATTTAACTAAATAAGTACAGTACAACAGAGTGAGCCATGAAAATGGAAAAGTAAAGTTTCTCAGAAAATGACAATATTTTAAATTAACGTAGGGTAGATGAAAAAAGGAGCCTGTGCTATTAACTACAGGAAATTTAGCAGAGAACTTGATGTTCTTTCTTGTCAGAGGCTGCAAATAAAGGTTAAGTACAACAGACCATTGATTTATGTAACTGAAACCTTTGCCATGTTGTGTGCAGAGCTATTAAGGAGAGAAAATACCAAGTTAGGAACAAGTGAAAACTCTCTGCGAACTCTTCCTTTCTCTCCCACATTCTGAGCATTAAACTGCAGCCACAGAAACTAGTTGTCTCAAGTTTTGGTTTTTTTTTGTCTGTTTTGCTCTGGTTTAATAATATGACCTAGAATGCCTACAACTTCTACAGATTAGAAAGGCACCAGAAATTCACTTGGTCATGATTCACTTGTATTCTTCAGCTGCTATGATCCAAACAAACCTTGGAGCAGTTGATTCTGTCCCATCAACTCAACACCAGCATCACAGTGATGCTGACAGAGAGGTGATGTTGGAGCTAACTATAGTATTGGTATCAGGGGACTCTCCACTATGAAAATTCAACTGCTGGCAAGTACAACATGTCAGTTGCCCAGTAGTTATTCTTGGATGAAATCAGATAGATTACTTTTTGAGCAGATCTTCACTGAGTCAAAGCTAATGATACTGTATCTTAGTTGAGACATCTGAAACCAAAACGTGCTGTTTTGCTATCTGTTTTGTTAAGTGCATGAATACTTTGTGTGAACTAGGAGGTTCATGTTCATATGATGCTAGTTAGTGATGTATTAATATGCAAGTATCATATGATAGGCACTGATTGAGTCATTCTGGTGAAATGCAGAAACGCCATCCTTAGTTAAGGATGGAAAATGAGGTGTAAAAGTGCAAGAATTTGCTCCAGAACATCCATAAAGTGAGAGAAAGAGATTAGTTATTTAATATTGTCCTCAAGCTCACAGCAGTAGTCAATTTGTTGGGTTTTTTTAAAGTGATTCTCTGTGCTAAATATACTTTGATCTATTAAATTAATTTTGTAATAGAATTAGGTAGTAGAGCTCAAGAAATGGGGAATGAGCATCAGATGCTAATGTTTTCCAGTGGTTTAGCTCTAGAAATAACCATTAATTATTATCATCGATATTGTAGTCAATGCTTACCATAAATGTAAAGAAGATGCAGTAATAAATGGAGTTGAACATAATGAAGATGTTACAGCTATCAGTAAAAAATGAATTACTTGGTAATCTGTACTTGTCTGAACAGCAGGTATTTTGACTTTGAAGCTGTACGTTTAGGCGTGAGGGATGGTGGCCATGTGGAGAGTCAGGGGCTGGGGCCCAGGAAAGCAGCAGCCTCTCGCTCTGTCTCGCTCTCCTCTGGGAGAGGATCGGCAAGTCCTGCGGGAGAGCAACATCACATTTTTCTCTTTTAGTAAAGGTCCAAGTCCAAATTGTCCCACTTTACCTGAGCACGAAGGTTCTCTCAAGCTCATGAAGCAAATACGTCACAAGCATGCCCAGTGCATTCCTTGGACCAGTCCACCATAGCAGGCCAACATGGCGGGGTGGGATGGCGCTCTGCTTGAACACCTCACCCAGAGCAAGGGAACTCTGCTTTGAAGTGAGGCCCACGGCTGACCCACCCTCGGACTCAGCTCCCTACCTGGCTTGTGGGCATCTCGCTTAAAATCGCCCTGGCAGTGGCTGCCGTGCACTGCCACTTTAAGGCGTGCAGGACTGCCAGGCAGCAGGTCCTCTCCTCGCTGGAGCACCAGGCAGCAATCCTCTGCTCCGCAGGGCTCGCAGTCGCTCGCTGCTCTCTACTTAATAACATTTGGCTGCTTATGAGACATCTGACCGGCGAGCTAAAGGCTTCATTCTAGAGCGACAGAGTTTCACCTGGAGCAGGCGGCAGCTGCCACCATGGCGGCAGTTAAGGGCTTGGCCACGGCAAAACCTGCCAAGTCCTGCAAGAAGCATCGAACGGTGAAGCGGCATGTCGGCATCTACACCTACCAGGAGCCACCCCACAGGTAAGAGACCTTCCTCCCCTGAAGAGCACGTCTGCCCCATCTAGCACAGCAGCGGGATCTTGCCTTTTTGCTTTCATTCGGACAGTGCAGTACCATGAAAAGGAGCATGAGAAAATAATTCTTTCTATATTTAGATGTATTTTAAACTTTTTTTTAATTTTCACAAAAGTCATGTTTCATACTGAAGCATAAACACTGCAGATGAAACAGCGTAACTCCAATGAGTTCAGGGTAGAGCAGTAAGAAATCTCGCTGTTCTAACTCTGTGTTACACATTTACCTTGAATGTCTCCTGTGAACGAGGGGACAGGACTGTGGATCATGGATGGATCAGTGGTCTCATGATGAATGTTCTTACAAACAGAGGTTCAGGTTGTACTTTATTTCTATGTGACTAAAAGGTGTTATTTTTCTAGCAAAACTGCAGGGAATGTTCCCAACAAGTATGCAGCAACATAACTAGAAAAGTTCCTAGCTGGTGGTTGCTTCAGGTCTCATCATTTCATTTGGAGTAAACAGTTCTGACGGGATTTTTGACCTCTGCAAGAGGTATTAGCCTCTGCAATAATGAATATTGGAGCTGTTTCATATGCAATAACCTGTTCCAAACAGAGAACTGAGCAAGCTGTAGCTTAGCAAATATGTGGTGACAGCATCAAAAAGATGATTTAATAATCATCCCCAGAACTATGCACTGAAGCATAGTGAATCTTTTCACAGGGACAAGTAATTCCTGGTGTGCAGGGTCCCACACTCCTATCCCCCTCAGCAGGGAACGGGAATGAAGGGTGACAGCATTCTGGGCCTCAGTTCTCCCCATTCTAACAAGGGAATATTTTATCATTAATACAATCAAAACAAAAGGCCAACACCATATGGTGAATAAATGAATGTTAAGTACTCTTGCTGAAAATGTTCAGGCAGCCTTTTGTTCCAGAAAAATATACAGCATCTTGCTAGCGTGATGTACAAGCTGTGTGGCTGGAAATACTCAGAGGAAAAACTGGGATTTGGGAGGGGAGCGGGGGGAATAATTTATGACTGAGCAGCAAGGAGTGGGGAGGAAAAGAGATGCATCCTGGAGATGGGGAAATCATCCGAATTATTCATCAACTTTAAAACAGTAGAGTCATGCTTTCATATTGTTATAATAGGTTGGATCCTGTGTAAATCAACAGCTTGCTGGGGCTCTGGATGGGAATAATTTGTCTTGCTTTTTCTCTTGTGGGGTGTGTCCTGGGCTGCCAGCAACTCAGAAGACGACATTGCTGAAGAAAAGGCTGAGAGTCATGACCCAGAGCAGATCTTTCAGAACATCCAGTACCAGAAAGAGATTATGTCCAACATCCGCTGCCGGTCGTGGCCAATGAGGCAGAAGCTGAGGGCGCTCAGGTAAAGGTGCTTGCACAAGAAGCTGTCGGGATCACTGACTGTGACAGTGCTTCCAGCCTCAGAAGTCTCTCAGTGTAAGCTGGAAGGGACTGCCCGCAGAAATCAGTATGAGCCACTTTGAAAGCATTCCACGAGGATTTTCTGACAGGAACTGAGAGCTGCCTGAAGGCAGCAGACTTGGGGCAGAAAGTTGTCTTTTGTGCATGCCTGAGGCTCCCTTTAGATAGTCACTGCATGGGAGAGAGCAAGAAATCACACTTTGGCTGTTAACCATTGAAACTGTGTGCCAACTGTGTGGTAGTCTAAGGAAAGGCTGTTGGTAATGCTAATTTTTCAGCAAAATTGTTTCTCTCTGTCCAAAATAGAAAACCAGTCTGCCATTTCCAAGGTTATTGCACAGGATAGTTACATGGAATGAGAACAGGACAAGTTCATTACCTTCAGGCAACATATTGTTATGTCAGTAAATACTGGACACATGTAGGCTTAAAATGTATATTCAGTATAGTAATAGCATGTTTCACATCTTAAGATGGTGATTATATTAATAACTACAAATTTACAATTAAAAAGTGGGTGCCTTACTCTTTGTGCCACCTGACTAAATTGCCTCAGGTCTGTCACAGTGTGATATACTTGGGGCTCGCTTTAATTTTCCTTTTCATCAGGCACCTTAAAAGTCATAGGCGGAGACTGTGACTTGCTGCCTTCCTGCTCCTGTTGATGAGATTTTGGTGGTCCTCATCCACCTTCTGCTGAGATGAGAGATTAGTATGCACCTCTCTGCATATTACAAGAGTGCTACACCATATTTGCAGAAGAGGTGTTAGTACCCACATGACATTAACCAGATTGTAACAGGATCTTTTTATTTCACTTGTTTGGGTTTCACTATTTTAAGAGACAGACTGAATCAAAAGCACAGAGGAGAAAAAACACAACCCAGAGGAATAGAAAACTCTCCCTGCAGTCAAAGTTTTTAATACTGAGTTTTCTCAGACAATTAATTTAGTGGCTTTAAAGTGTCAATAAAAACATCATTAGGGAGAGAAAAAAGCTTATAAAAAATATATAGATTGTTATCTTATAAAAAGATAGGATTTTATGGTGAGACAGTCCACAACTGTATTTTAGAGTATTTGACAGCTTAACTAGTAGCTGCTTGTGCAGAATAAAGGACTCTGAGTAACAGGATCGGTGTAAAATGAAATTCCACCTTCTTGTGCAGACAGGCAAAAGAGATCGTGCTGAAGTACGAAGGCAGGCTCACTAGAACGAGAGGTTACCAAGCTGCTGGTGCAGAGGTACGGCTGCTGCTCTTTACATTACAGCTCTTTTCTATACCAGAACTCATCTCCAGTTTTCATACACAGAAGTGCATGTTTGCTGTGCAGTCCTGATCTCCAACTCAGGAACTTGGGAGAGGGAGCTGTTTGGTTTTTTTTTTTATTTTATTGTGAATTTAGTAATTATATTTGCAGACTAATTTGATGTGTGTTGATGGATGGACATCCTTCTGTATGCAGTATAAGCTTCCTTCTCAAATAATCTCAAATGCTGGTGCCTGCTGGAGAGGGTGATGGCAATAGAATATCAACAGCACAATACCAGTATTCCCTGAAGAGCTATTTCACCAGACTCTGGGGCCACAGTTAATAGTTTAGTATGAAAAATGTGTCTAGCTTTTAGTTTGGAAGATAATCCCACGATAGCTTATTGTAAATACATTGTTCAAGAAGAGGTTTGCTTGCATTATACTTAAAGAATTTGAATTTAATCTTAACAAATCTATTTACATTACTGAAAAATAACACTCTGACCCTAATTCTTAGAAATTAATGATGGGGAGGAGTAGGGATAGCACAGGGATGTAATTCAGCAGTTAATTAGCATCGCTCATTATGCGTAGGAGTACTGTATTCTATTCTCCTATCTCTAATTAGGGAATATAGCCTTTACACCAGGACTAAATTCAGCAAATGTAACAGAATGAGGTGTGCTTTTTTATTTTGGTTTGGGTTTTTTTTCATTGAAGGGCTTCATTTTCACATAATCTCTCAGAACACAGCACTGCAAAATAAGCACTACATAGTCAGAATACAGAACTTTTCTCTGAACATGTGTTAACACGCAAAAAATCCATCTGTAACCATATACGTTTTTCAGTAAGTTTTTTTTTAATTGGCAAAACACACAATGTTCATAATTGGACAATCTATTGATGCCATTTTTTTTAGTGAAGATTGATCTTAAAATATCTTCTATTATTTTGACACTGAAAGCATCTTCCCTTTTCATTTAATTATTTTGTATTCTTGTGTTATATTCTTTTGCATTTGCAAGTAATGCCAGATGCCTGTACTCTGGATTCTAAGAGTATAAATTATTTGTTCAGGTGGGCAGGTAAAAATTGATAGCTATCTAATTATAACTTTAGCTCACACTACTCCCATGTGGACAGCTTCAAATACTTTATGAATCTGCAGTACACCTGTCACAAGCTGCTTGATTCCTTCTAGCCCTGCTTGCAAAGGAAAATACCCATCCATGCAGTTCATAGCACCTACAATTTCTTTGTTTAATTAAAATACTTGCCATTCATGCAATAAAATACCCATGCCACCATAAAAATTAATTAACTTTGTCCAAAGAGATTAATAATGTATTCAGTAATTAAAATGTTATTTACTTGTCTTTGGATTTATGAGATTAGATAACGTGATATAATATTGACACTGCTGCTGCCTAAAATATGGAGTGGGGGTTAATATCTAGCTGTACTAAAAATACTTTTAATGCATGATAGACAAATTTCTGTTGATACTGTAAAGTTATAGCTCTACTTCAACAAACCCAAATGCCTTCAATTTTGCACATGCAGATTTTGTCATATTTTTCTGCTTTACTCTCAGCTTTGGAGGAAGTTTCTTCGACTTGCATATAACTTTGTAGTCATGTTTATTCCCTGGGAAATGAGAATAAAGAAAATTGAGAGTAAGTATAAAGATTTAAAGGAATTGATTTGTAAAGCACTTGCTAAAATTTTGGGTCTCAGGATTAATTTTTTAATGTAATAAATGGGAGAAAGCATTAAATGCAAACTTTCAGCGGTGATTTTTTTAATTTTAAACTCCCTTTTTTTCTTATTTTTGATGCCTGAGATGCTGTACAGTTCTCATTTGTGGTCTTAGTAGTGGGTAACTTTTAAAAAGCCAAATTTATCAGTAAGTCATCGTGGTTCTGAAAATGCAGCAAGATTTGATTATAGTTTATCACAGTCCATGGGGCAGCATCCTCGTTTCCACATCCCCAGATCTACTCAGGGTTAAGTGTGGTTCTACCCTGCATCACCAGCCCTTGACACTTTGAAATGAAGGGAAGCAGCCCCTAACATTTCATCAGCAGTCAGGTCACACTGCTGTGCTTCAGCAGCAAAGGAAAATGGAAGCATGACATCACCCAACATAACAGTTTATTGCGTAAACACTGCTGGTAATCATCAGATGTTCACAACAGAATTTGTGTTGGAATTACATTTTCCTCTATGGCGTGTTAACAAGTTCTTTATATGGCTGTATACCGTGCATGAATAAGAAAAGGGTTGTTGTTTTTTTTTGTTTCATTATTTCATTAATAAATGTCACAAGCTTTTACAGACTGTGTAGTTCAGATAACTATTTTCTGTGGTTTAAGGTCATTTTGGGTCTGGAGTTGCTTCTTACTTCATCTTCTTGAGATGGCTATTTGGAATCAATATTGTACTTACTATAATGACAGGAGCTTTTGTAGTCTTACCAGAGGTAAGAACCTGTTGTTAATATTTTCAGAAAAATGCTTACTGTGGCATTTCCCCTTCTGTATTAAACAAATGCCACTTTAAAGGTTACATCAGTTTGCAATGTACAAATTGAAATGAATTATTTAAAATAAATTCCACTATTAAGAGGGGTTTTTTTCTGC
Source organism: Heliornis fulica (assembly GCA_013399135.1). Taxonomy (NCBI): domain Eukaryota; kingdom Metazoa; phylum Chordata; class Aves; order Gruiformes; family Heliornithidae; genus Heliornis; species Heliornis fulica. Next base: position 341,636 of record VXBZ01012308.1, read on the forward strand.
CAAAGGATAAGAGAATTTTTCTATTAGTGTTAGAGATGATATTTTGTCAACATGGGTACTAATGCTTTTACAGAATGTGTTTGTATCCAATTACTAGAATAGGGAACCAAATCCTTCAAGCTGTAGTTTGTGCTGAGTACACTCAAGTCCTGTTAGTGCCATTTACAGGCAGAAAATGTAACATCTCTCTCCAGACTACATATTACTGTCCATTAGAAATAATTTTCTAAAAGTTCTGAACAGTCACAACTTTTAGGTCTTGCATGCAAGTAAGACTATTTGTTAACTTTGTCAAATTACTCATAAGTATTATTTTGTCTTGCCTAATGTGTCCTTTAATAATGGTATCAGAAAACAGAAATATCTCATTTTCCTTCTCCTTGGACAAAACTATAGAAGTACCCTCAAACAAAACAGTAAACTGAAATAAAAAAAGAGCATTTGCTTTCATTTTTTGCTTAAGGAAAGTAGATTTACTCTTGAAATAGGACTTTGAGATCAAACACTATCATGTTAATGTTAAAAATTCTTTAATTAAAACAAATGTAATTTTTAAAGCTTTTTTTTACTGGCTTCAGATGATCTCTCTTTTAATTTCTCAGCTAATTTCAATTTCAAGATGCCTACAAATTACTAAATTTCCTCATAGGGTGACCACAGATAGCAAAACCCTAACTAGTTTAGTGGAAAATGAATGCAGGACTTCTGGAGTTTCTAGTTTAGGATGAGGAATGGCTCACACTCGCTGTCCTGACAGCATCATGCGTTCAGGCAGCTCTTGTTCATTCTGCTGCACAGCCCCAGCTTGGACCATACCTGAGACTTTCTCTCTCATTTCCAGCTATTAGCCGGAGCACCATTTGGCAGCACAAGCAGCAAGACCATTCCCAAGGAGCGTATTGCATCTGCTCAAGATCTGGACACCATCTGGTCACTAGGGGCAAGACTAAAATCTCTCTTTATTGTTTTACTATTGCTGTTCTGTTGTAACCACTCATTAATGCACTTACTGATGGCCGCTGCTCTTTGCAGGGCTACCTCCAGTACTCTGTTCTGTTTTATGGCTACTATGGGCATGACAGGAAGATTGGGAAAGCTGGATACCGGCTGCCTCTTGCCTACTTCCTCGTTGGAATGGCAGTGTTTGCCTACAGCTTCATCATTCTCTTAAAAAAGTAAGAGTTCCCATTTATTGCCATTCATAACCTTGTGTGTTCAGGAAATTGTTTCCAGAATTTCTTCTCTAACTCCTATTAATCTATTCAAGTCAGAATAGCAGGGAGGCAGATTGAGTTTAATTCGAGCTTGTTCTTTATCTTGCTATCATTTATCTTCATGGTCTCTTGTTTCACAGTCTGACAGGAGGGCAGCACAGAAGGTGTACTTTGTGCTTTGTGTTTGTATAGTCCAACACTTGTGGAAGCCCTTTCTTCTTTCCTCCTTTGTGGTATGAATATTGCTGAGCCAGAAATTTATATTTTAAGTGCAATGCTGTCAGCATTATTATTCCCATCTATTGAAATACAAGCATAAAACTTCCACCCTAGATGTAATGTTGCTTGCATTGCTTCAGCCAGCACGTGGTATCCCATTCAAACAGGAGATTAATACTCTGTTTTTGAAGAGCCAGGAGTAGGACTTGCTTAGCAGAGAGCAAGGCTCCTGATTGTAAATCTAGAGATGTACAGTGCTTGGTGGGGGGCAAGGTCTCAATCCTCTCCTGATTTGTTTCCCTTTCCCTTCCCTTCTGGATGCCTATCTATCTGGCACAGTGCAGTCCAGGGACATTTTTATCACTGCCTGTAGTAACTCTCAGCTTTGAAACCAAACCCTCCCTTTTCCTTTACTTTTATTCTACCTGCTAGTTTGTGTCAAGGGTCACTGACATGTCTGACACCGATCTACACATCAGCAGTTTCTGGCTATTATTAGCTTTTCTTCTGCCATAGCTTGCTAACTCTGCTTAGCTGCTTACAGTTGCTCTTTTAACATTGTTCTTCTGGATGCCCTTTCTTTTACAAGATATTAATCTTCATTCCTTACACTTTATAATATTCTGCTATCATGCCTGAGAGGAGTATATGGGGTTTCTTCTTTTTCCCAAGGTCTGTAAAATGGCACTGAGTTCCCACTCAAAGATAACCTTTATTTTGAGGGTGAAACAATACAAAAAAAGCAGATCTTTTTCATGAGCACTAATCTTGCCAAACTAGCCTTTAATCACAGTGATAGTATCTTCCAGCTGGATCCTACCTGGAGATCATAAAACTGAAGTATATTTAAATCCATAGCTCTGGTGAGACTTGTTTATTTGTCAGTCATAAAGGACTTAATATCAAAACACCATTCCATAGTGAGTCACTTCTACACTATGCTCTGAACCTCACCCTATTTTATTTTCCTCAGAAAGCTGCCAACAATTACACTAATTGCTGCAAACTTTCAGTAGTTCTAAATAGTGGCAGTGCTAAATCTGAAAACTGTGAACAAAGCCAGTGATTTCCTTGTATTCAAACTCACATATCAACAACAGATGAATATTTGTTATTTTTTTACAGAATGGCAAAGAACTCAAGAATGAGTTTAGCAAGTGCCTCTGATGAAAATTACACTTTCTGTTGGAGAGTGTTCTGTGCTTGGGACTATTTAATAGGAAACCCTGAGGCTGCAGAGAGCAAAGCCGCTGCTATAGTTAACAGCATTAGGGTGAGCAACTGACCTTTGAATTAATTGAAGTCGATATGTTTGTGAAGCTGTAAGCTATATAAATCTTGCCTCTCATTCTCTTGCATTTCCTATTGTTTCTTGGCATTCATTTACAGATCTTTTTGCCTAGGAGAAGGCTGGTATCATGTCTTTATGTGGTGTTGCAGTCACATCATACATTATTCTATCCCTGCAAGGCCATCGTGGTGTGCTTTGGAAGAGCTTGATTTTATGCCACCATATGTGTGGCAAGATGTTAGATAACTAGAAACAAACTTGCTTGTGATGTAGTTTCATTGTGTAATTGAATCAAATTCATGTCAGCAGTGTGAAAATGCTAATTTGTTTCATCTCTCCATAAAAACCAGCCCATGAATAAATTAAAGCTCTCTCAATATTAGAAAATTGCTTTAAATACAGGTGTTTTCTATTTAGAATTTAAGATCAGACGTGGTTGTCATCAAAAGTAATTTATTTCCCAAATTTGGTGTATTCTTAAGTCATTGAATAAAATTAAGTCAAATGGCATCACGATACATTAATAAGCCATGATATTTAGTTACTTCAGTGATGGTTCTGTATTATATTACTGGCACATGGATTCTATAGGCACATCATGAAAAAAGATGTGGTAGGGTAAATCTCTGGTGGTACCACATTGAACATGCATGAAAATGCACCAGTATTTGATTACTTCTATTTGTTTCTCAGAAATTTCCCTTGCTCTCTGACCTCACTTATCACTCCTAAAAAGCCAGGCAGGACAGAGATGTGTTTATCTACTTGCACTTCCAGGATGTGAAGTTTTTTATTACTATTGCTTGGAGAAAGATAAGTGCATTATGTTTGCTGAACACTAATGAAATGGTAATGCTGTGTTTCTTTCAAGGAAGCTATATTGGAAGAGCAGGAAAAGAAGAAAAGCAAAAACTTGTATGTATATAAGACCACAGATACTTTTCAAAGCATTGTTCTGATGCAGTGATAACTGCTTGCTTGTACTTCTAAAAATAATGTTAGACCCTGCTGTCATAAGATAACCTACTGCATTGGTTCTGTCTTTTTTATTCCCTTCTCTAGAGCAGTGACTATAAGCTTAAGAATTATTGCAAACATCCTTGTGCTTCTCTCGCTTGCTGGAAGTATTTACATCATATACTTTGTCGTGGAACGATCCCAAAGGTTAGAGCATGACAAAAAGGAATTGACTCTTTGGGAAAAAAATGAGGTACGCTGTCTTTATGCCCCCTCTGTGCTAGAAGCAGGATTATTGTCTCAGGTGTTTGTTTAGCAGTACTGTGCACTGAGGTGTAAATCACAAGAGATTAGCTGGGAGAAATGAAGACTGTAAGAAAGCAGAGCTGTGTGGATACCTGGATGTATCTCTGCAGCAAAGGGAAGTGGTCAGGGGTATGGTACAGGTCCTTGTTTTGCAGAGGCTGCAGCTCTTGCTGGCCCTAATTTTGTAAGGACAAAGCACAAACTCCCCCATCACTTAAAAATCTGCTTTAGTGTCCATGGTAGAGCTGAGCGGACACTGGGCCAACAGACTAGCAAGGAATTAGCTTTGAAAACACCTATTGATTTCAGCTGGGGGGTACTGAATTCTCTGTGAATGTTTCCATTCTGAGGAACAAGTGGATACTCAGAATAGGAAGTGAATAGATATGGAGAACTACCATTTCAGAGGAGAACGTTGCCTTCATGTTTCTCGCATGTTAAGTTTTTATTTTAACTAATAAAATAGTAAATTTAAAGCTAGAATGTCTCTAGTAAAGATTCCCGAGTGGTTTTCCAGATCTCTAATTCTGATTGCAACTATTGTTATTGCTTGCATCAGTAATAACTTTTTAAGGCATCTCTTCCAAGAAAAATAGTGACCAAAGCATATACATCAGCAGTATTTCCATCAGCTGTCAAGATACCACAGAAGGTCTCCAGGCAAAGCTAAAACAATGCTGCATCTTTCTGTTCTGTAGGTGAGCGTAGTTGTGTCACTGATTACAATGATTGCGCCCTCTGCTTTTGAACTTGTGGCAGCTCTGGAGATGTATCACCCAAGGACCACTCTTCGCTTCCAGCTTGCCAGGTACAGGCATTACACAGTTTAGAAAATATATGGGGGGAAAAAAGGGGATGAAGAGAATTGAGTTTTGGTCATCTGTTTTCATTCAGCCAAACCAGAGATTATATGAGCAGTCAATGGAATAACAATGCCCATAACCTGTACATTATTCTTCTCGTTTTCAGGGTTCTTGTTTTGTACCTGGGAAACCTCTACAGTTTAATCATTGCTCTCCTGGACAAAGTGGACAGTATGAATATCCCTGTAAGTTTAACTTGATGTGTAAAGCTAGCAGACTTCAGAGATGGAATTCCATGCAATGTGATATATATATATATGTCAGATGAATGTCTGTTTGAAATTGATTAAAACAAATTACAGCTTGAGAAGATTGTAAAGTTAAGCTTAGTTTGTAACATTAATTTACAACTACTTCGTTTCTATGGTAATTTAATTGACTTGGCTGCTAATGTATCACAATAAATACATTTTCGTGCATTGCTTAATTACTTTAAAAAACACACAACAATCCAGAACAAAACCAGACCCATCACTACTTAAAATCAGCTTTCAGTATTGTCTTTAGAAGTTCCACCTGCATTTGTACACTGAAAGCTACTTGTCACCTTGCTGCTTGAAAATACATGAAGATGTGCCTCTGTATGTGTACGTTGTAGAAGGTACTGTATCTGCATATATGTACAGTTGATAAAGTAGCGTTCACAACATTTATTATTTCAGGACTCTAATTTTAACAGCAGTGCAAGTAATCCTACCAATTTTTCTAAAGATGGCAATTTACCTACTGCTATTCCTAACATACAACTTCAAAGAAACGGGACTCTCATATGGGAAGAGAGTCATGCTAAAAGTGTGACAGTCTCTAACTCAGTGATTAATACAACAACTGACAACAAGAAGCAACAGGATCAGTGCTGGGAGACATACGTTGGTCAAGTATGTAATTGCTTTATTATGTTATCAAATTATTCCTAACCTAACCCACATCTGAGAAAAAAAAAATCAAATCCTGTTGTGCTATGTTCGATTTTAGAGCTTTTCTTTGTATAAATTCCAGAAATTTGCTATGGGCTGTGTAGATAAAGAAGACTGCACAAAGTGATATGGCTGCAGATACAAGCTTTGTTTTTTGTTCAGTATCTACAATGTGTTTAGTGTTTTACAGATGTTCTTTTGCCAGGCTTTGGTCTCTGCCTTCAGCTCTGCACAGGCAGATCTCTACAGATGCGTGATACAGACCCTATGTTAGTAGGATACATCCTACTAAATTCCTGCAGAGAAACCTGGCCATATGGAAACCTTATGGAAATGTGTAAGCAGTAACACACACCCTGTGCAGATTCAGATTGCTGCCTAGATAAACTGGGATGCAGACCCAAGCCAAGCATGAGATTGTGCTCTTCTTCATTTGTGCAGTATCTCTGAAGTCTCTATTCATTCCAGCTCACTAAATCACTAGAGAATCAAGTGTTCTTCACTCCTTCAGAGAAGGAGGAGAACAAAAAAAGGTTTTAAAATAGTCAGTCCATAAGAATGGACTCAATGTAAGTTTGGTAGTGGTGCCAAATATGCGTGTTCCTAGTTATGCTGCAGAAAATCTGTGGAATTAATACGACACTTTTTCTTCCTTACATGTGAATTAAAGGTCAAATAATTAGTGTGCTTCTGTCTGAGCTGCTTGTTTTGGAGCAAGCAAAGGTCTTGTTTGAGTGTCTGGAACAAAAGACCTCTCCTAGGTTTATTAGCCTGACTTATATTCCTGTATGCCCCTCTCCCTGTATGCCCCTCTCCCTGTTGCACTGGCATCAGGAAACTTTTGGAATGAGTACTCATTGAGTTTTCTGATTATTTGGGCTTTTGTTTTCCCCAGGATGTTTGGAATTAAATCTTTCCTATTTTAATGTGCACTTTTAAAGATCAATTAAACATAGGATCACCCCATTCATTTGTAAGCGCTAAGTGTAGGTTCTTCTACAGCTTGATGATCATACTGCAATTGGGTTTTGGTTTTCTATGAATAATAAGCTTCTCTCATTGTGAAGTACTTATCAAGTGTGTATTACAATAGTCAGTCTAATAAAAGATTGGGTACAATAGAAGAACCAACTAGTTTCAGTTTATCTAGATATATTTTCAGAACAGTCAACTAAAAAAAAGACTGAAGCATCATGACTAGAGTTTTATTGCACAACCAATAGAAAGCACACTGCAAGCTCGATTATATTTGTTCTCTTTGCTGTAACAAAGACAAGGGAAAAGTAGAACAGGAAAAGCTTCAAAGAAAGTAATTTGTATATTCAAATCTTATTTTATCAGTTTCCTAAGCCTGAGACAAAATTCAAGTACAAATGCAAGAGTCCATTTTCCCCCAGATTAACTCTGTGTGTGAATAATGTGTATTTCAGGAGATGCTAAAGCTTTCAATTATTGACATGATTTTCACGGTTGCAAGCATTTTGTTAATTGACTTTTTCCGTGGACTATGTGTCCGATATTTAAGTGATTGCTGGTGCTGGGATCTGGAAAGCAAGTTTGTAAGTACAGTCTTTATTTTATCAAACTAAGATGTTGTAGATGGGTAGGTTCCTTCCCCTACTACTGAACCTCCTTAATACCTTTCCATGGATAAATTATTTCTTAGTAGAACATGCCTGTAAGGGGCACCGCACAGAGAATTTAATTGGAGGGCACAGGGTAAATGCTGAGATTGCATGTTTTTCTCAAGCCTTACTCCCATGGCTTGTGTGCAAAAATATTTGTCTTTCTAAAAATTAGATTATGGAGCAGTCCCAGAGTCAAAGGTGAGACAGGGCATGGAGTTGCTCCCCACATCCTCTTTTCTATTGCTGTGACATCTATCCATTATGCAGATAGTGGCCCAAAAAACAATAATGAAAAGCACATAGCTCTTTAAGAAAATTGCAGTTCGTAATATTTGGTTAGCTGTTGCCAAGTAGGACTGAGGATTGTTCTTTGCCCGTAACTAGAGAGATAAAGTGAACTAGAGAGGAATTAGTTTATTTATGCCCCTTCTGCAGAGTAGGTTTACTGTGTTCCCTCTTCCTGCAAAACCAGGGATATGATCTGGTTATTTCAGACTATGTGCTGTCTGCAAACTGATTCAGTCAAATAATTCTAATGTATGATCTGAGAATAAGATTAAGCCAAGGTATTCAACATACACTGTGTTTCTTGCAGCCAGAATATGGAGAATTCAAAATTGCAGAGAATGTATTGCATTTGGTCTACAACCAAGGAATGATCTGGTATGTAGTTCATAACCTTTGCTGGCTGATTAATAAGTCAATGTGATGATTCCCAATGAAACCTATTTCAGTAGAATACTGGTAGTGAAGTCTCTTTTACTTAATTATAACAAGGGTTCGTTTGTTGGTAGTGAGCTGTTTTTTACCTGTTCTTTTTTCATATATTTATCTGCTATTAAAACTGCTTTTGACAACTCTGAGCATTGACATGATATTATTTTTCCAGGATGGGAGCTTTCTTTTCACCTTGTTTACCAGCATTCAATGTTCTCAAGTTGATTGGACTCATGTACCTGAGGAGCTGGGCTGTGTTAACGTGTAATGTACCGCATCAGCAGGTTTTCAGAGCATCTAGGTTAGTCCAAATAAGAACAAAAGATAAAGAATAAATCAAATGCAGACAGTGGAAAAGTCTTCTGTGCATAGGAAAAAAATGACAGGAGATTTTAGCTCTGAAAGTTGACAATCACATTTGACAGTAATACTTGCCCAAACAAGTATTACTTGCTCAATCACATTTGACAGTAAAACAAGCCCAAAACATAGTTACTGATAAACCATAGGGTTTGTCAAGCAGGGTAGTTAAAGATAGGCAAGAAATGAAAAATATGTTAGGAATATTCCTAGACCAATATATGGCCTAACATTAACGTGTTATTTCCATACAAGTCTGAGCAAAATAACCTACTGGTGTTAACTGTTACGAGTCCTATTTCTCAATCCTTCCTTCTTTGAAAGCTCTGAAGTATCTGCTTTTGCCTCTTGCATTTCACAACAGATTTCTCCATTGTTCTTCTGTTGTGATGAATATCTTGTTTACCCAAAAGGGAAATAATTTCAAGCATCTTTAATTTGTAAGAATCAGTTATTTCTAATATGTTTTGAAGATGAAGCAACTGTTCTTTCCCCCACCCCCAACACAACAAGGCAGTAATGTCAATTGCCATAAATTGTCTGGCTGCAGCGGTGTATCTGGAAACCAGTGCAAATGGGGGTTTGATCATTAAGTCTGTTTACGCTGGCTCTGTCCAGACTTTCTAATCATAGTAGTGTGATTTTGATCTTTCAAAAATCTAGATCTTGAACTTGTTAAATACAGACTTGTACCTTTTATGTTGCCTCTGTTTTTCACTTTGATCAGTATAATCTGAAACATGTTTCTTGCAGATCAAATAATTTCTACTTGGCTATGTTGTTGTTCATGTTGTTCCTATGCATGTTACCAACAATTTTTGCTATTGCCCGATACAAGCCATCTTCAAGCTGTGGTCCCTTCAGGTAAGTCATAATGGGCTAACAAAAACTGCAAAGATTTTATTTCACACTATCACAATAAATTAATCAGGTTCAGTAATACCCCAATTTTTGGAAGAAAAGAAAGAAAGAAAGAAAGAAAGAAAGAAAGAAAGAAAGAAAGAAAGAAAGAAAGAAAGAAAGAAAGAAAGAAAGAAAGAAAGAAAGAAAGAAAGAAAGAGAGAGAGAAAGAGAGAAAGAGAGAAAGAGAGAAAGAGAAAGATTGCTAGATGCTAACTGAACTTTTTTTTCCCCTCTCTCTTATCTCTTATAGCGGACAAAAAAAAATATATGACATTGTTTCTGAAACAATTAAAAATGATTTTCCTGCATGGTTCAACACAGTGATTGCTTATATCAGCAGTCCTGTGGTTGTCCTCCCAGCACTACTACTTTTATTGTAAGTACTTGGGTTTTGACAGGGAGTTTAAATTGATTGTATTAATACTGGCCTTATCTCTGGAGGGTAAAAAGTTGATACTGAGGAACAAACACTGCTTTACTGTCAGTCTATTCGGCATACCTGAAAAAGAACAAACCAACCACCTTACTGTATAGGTGGTATATGGATCACACAGAGTGAGAGTATGTTAAAGACTGTCATCACATTTTCGAAAGACATTTCTAGTTCTGGAGTATCATGTTAGAGCAATTCCCTACACTGTGTCAAGGCTTGCAGTACTGGCTCCAGAAAGTTTTAAGATCCTTCTTCCCTCTCAAAAGCTCCTCAGAAATTAATTTTCCATTTCCTCATGGTCATTAGTTCGATTTATGACTGTGAACAGGGCTCAGTCTGTGAATTAAAGAAGCTACTCGGTCGTTCTGATTTCTGACAAGATAAGTCAATTATGAAGGTCTGCTCTAAAGTGTTAATGTAATATAACTTCCTGCAGACTTTCCAGTGGAAGTCTTTTCTTACTCTGTTTTCTAAATAACTGTTTGCAGCTGGGAATTAATATTTACTTTGAACTGTTTGAAATTGTTTCCTTCTATGAAGTATCATTTGTCTTGCATATACCTTTGTAACATTTTGTCCTCTGTAAACTACAAAAGAATGCAGAGTTTGTCCCACCAGTGGGCTTTTCAGACAAATCTAAAAGACTGAAGTGATATTTCCTATCTGTAACTTCAACCTCAAAGGTCTCAGCTATGTAAATATGAAAGCATTGACAAATTGAAGTAGATCTATTGACTGATGGCTTAGCACATATGTAAATGTTTGTGGTTTGAAGTCTATCTATGAGACTTGACTTCACCTGAAACTCATTGTATTCCATTATGTCAGGCCAGATCTGATCTTGACTGTGCCAGTGTAAACAAGATGTTATTTCAGTTAGTCAATGTTAGTACACCATTATGACTAAACTCAGATGTAATTCTGGTGTCTCTGTCCTATAACCTTGGACTGGGAAAAAAGGCATTGAAAAATATACCAAAATTTAAATTTTGAGCATGTTGAGAATTTAAAACAAACAAACAAACAAAAAAAAAAAAACTAGAAATGCACATAGGGTTCTACATGCACAATGAAAAGACCTGCAAAAAAAAAAAAAACCACAGGCACAATTAGAACTGCTGTTAAATCTGCTTATAATGTCATTTCTTTCATGCATGTTTGCTTGAAAGAAGGCTGTGATCCATTATCACAGTATAAATGAAACGCTGTAAAGGAAGAACTGAACCTGTACATCAAAACCTAAAAACCTGCAAGGAGAAAACTGTCTAGAATATTTGAAGTGACTCATAATCACCTCTTTCACTTCCAGCATGCTGATCTATTACCTACAAAGTATTGCAAGATCATTAAAATTCACCAACAATCAATTGAGAATGAAGATCCAAACAGTAAGTCCAGTACAAAGAAAATGCTTTTGCTTGGGTGGGTCTTCAGTAAAGTACTAATTAAATCCCTAAAGTCACTTTGTGTTTCATAATGTAAAACTAATCCTATATTTTGAATACTTATACAGCAGCAGATTTACTTTCTAATCCGTAATAATTTACTGCTGCTCATTCCTCTAAATGTATTTTAGGAAAGAACAGAAGATAAGAAAAAGATGGTTCAGATGGCAGTTGGTAAGTTGATGGGCATTAGAAATAAAACATTTGGATGAAAACCCATTTTGATTTCTCACAGAAATAGGGAAGAACAAATACATTTTTAAAAAAATGCGTATTTCCTGCAGAGTCCTCCTTTTAGATGTTTTTTTGACCCTGACATCTTGTCAGCACTGACAGACAAGGTGTGTAGTTTACACCTAAATTCTGATGGGAACTTTGGACTGGGCATTTTCCAACTTTTACCACCAACAGGAAAAACCTGGGAGGTATCTCTGATGATTTATATCATGTCAGACTTTGTGCAAAATTCAGAGGCTAGCAGGCAGAAGAGGAGGAAGGGGATAACGCCTTTTTTTTGACCTGAGATGGCTGATTTCATAGGCCATGAAAAAATTTCAGACTTAATGTCTACTGTACCTTAGGGTGCACCTTTCACTTCTCAGATCTTAACAATCAGAAATCACAGAAAGGATGCCATCCTTCCAATACCTCCCAGCGAAAGGAACAAGTAAAAATTCACCAAGCCAAAGAAACAACATGATTCAGTAACTTCATGACTAGATCTCAGTGCTACCGTGACCCCTTATAGCTCTCCAACAGACACATAAATGGGGAAATACGGGATGGATAGCAACATAGTGATCAGGAATGACCGGTAACACCAATGAGATTACCTGTCCCAGTTGCATTTCCATTGTTACAGAAGCCAAATTCAACTAATGCCTGTGGCCAGCACAGCCAATGGAGACAGTTTGCTAACTGCAATCACTTCCATATTGGAAGTGTTGTAAACTCTGTACTAAAATGGAGGTCTTGAAAAGAGACATTGATTGCCTTGTTGCCTATTTTGGCCTCCTACATTGCAATGTCCAGCGTTCCTACTATGTTCCCAACACATCTGGGATTCCGGTCTTATGCCAGTCCCCTCCTTTATTGCCATGTCTCCCAGTGGGACAGCGGTTTCTCTTTTTTCCAAACACAGTGAGGTTCTGTTAGCATTGGATCCCCTGACTGAAGTGTGAATTTGAGCCACTGCATTTACACAGCAGCTTCTAAATGTAGAGACCTGGGCATTTTCAGTAACATTTTCTATTTTCTAGCCAGAATCCAAAATCTGGATGGGAATGACAAAAGACCAGAGCGAGAAGGTGATATTATCAGCCAGGAGTCTTCTGTCCGATCCTCAACTCCCCGTAAGAATGGCAGTGTCTTGAACTTTGAATCCCCCATGAGCAAAGGCACCAGAATACAAACCATTTCCCAGTCCGTGCCCCAAACTGTGTCCTCAACTGATGTTGCAAGACCTGTCAACACAACTCCCACTTCAACCTCTTTAACACCAGCTCCCTCAGTATCAAGCGTACAGAAGCCAAGAAATGATCACATCCCAAACAGGCAAGACTGCTTTGGTTATGAAATGGCCTTTCTCCCAGCACCTTCATGGCATGCCTCTGTGTGTTTGCAAAATAGCTGTGTGCTCAGACTGTCTGGAACAGTAAAACAGCTGAGGAATTTTTTTAAAGCCAATTAATTCATGGGTACTGTTAAGATTGCTGTTTGCCACCACCACCTCCACTCACCCTAACGGAGATGAGATTATAAAACTTCTCAAATTAGGTAGTTTGAGTTTACACACACCTCGAACAGATGTAAATACTCAGCTTCTCCTCTGGCATATATCTGAAACAGTTAGTGCAGCATACTGTCTCCATGTCCTAGACAAACTCAGAGTGAAGGAACTCTGTGTGGAATGCCTGTGCAAACCCAGCTGTAGGACAGCTGTTTTTGGACATGTTGTTCAGACAGCAGGTTGATGCTTTAAGCTACCTGGCTTTGTTCAAGTAATCAGATAAAGAGCTTCTTAAAAAGTGCCCTGAATAATAGTAAAACAGGAATGTAACCTGAGAGGTCAAGTGTATGCTGCCTTTTCCAGGGAGGAAGCAAATGTATCTCTTAATTTCTAAGGTATGTTCCTCTAATCATTCCTCAGCATTTGGAACAACGGAGATTCCATGATGTCCACACCTACAATCTAGTGTTTGACTTCTAGAGCAATTAATTTTATATATCTATTAATTCAACTGATAGATGAGTGTATCTCTTAATTAACATTCAAGGCCAGGTTGGATGAGGCCCTGAGCAACCTGATCTAGTTGGGGGTGTCCCTGCTTCTTGCAGGGGGGTTGGACTAGATGACCTCTGGGAGTCCCTTCCAACTCCAGCTATTCTATGATTCTATGATTCTATGATTCTATGATTCTTAATGTTTCCTTGGGTTTTTTTCTTCCTAAAGGTACCCAAGTGTTGTGCATGGGAGTGCGAGCGAGCTCTGTAAAACAAAGTCCTACACACCAGCGACTTTCAAAAAACGCCCTGAAGATGTTCATTCTGAGCCTCTCTTCAGAAAAGGCATCCGGCAGGTAAATCCGGATGCTCTTGGGGCTGGGGGCCCTGTTTTTGTGGGACGCAGACCGTATGCTACCAGGTATATTGTTGTTAATGAAAATGAGCCCCGCAAAAAAACACTCCGCTCAACCTCCCGACTCCAAAGGCACTTTAGAAAGGATGAATCTGGAGACATTATTGAGTTGTATCCGCGCAATGTCAGAAGATATGTTGTCCGGACACCACACCAGCTGTACTCCCCTCATCCCAGTGAAGACGAAGATGAAGAGGAACTTGGGAGAGAGTTCATGAACAGATCTCATCGACCTCGCTCACTGTCTGATCTTCGCCCAGCACCACGATTTTACATTGGGGAACATGCTGATGGGCATGTTCTTATGAGCAAGGATCTAGCCAGAATGCAGTGCAAGTCCTGGGATGATGGTTTTGAACTAGACTTGGACAGGCCTCCATATGCTTACAAAAAAGTGCACCTGAACTATCCTGAGTCACGTGTTAAACCAAAATCAAAGCAAAAGATAGAGCAATCTCTAACAGAATCTGATTCAGTTTCCATTGAATCCAGCAGTGACCCACAGAATAGCAGCAATGACCAGTATATCCAAGTCATTCATAGCAAGGAAAAGTATCCAAAACCTGGGACAAAACTCCCGAAAAAGAAATCAAAAAACAGTGTTGTTCTAGATATGTCTGAGCCTAATGAGCTGGTATGTTCAAATGTCTGAGTCTAAGCCACAACCTTTTCATGCTTTGAACAGGTGCATTGGGTGTATGCACTGTTGGAGGTCTGTCAGAAAAATTAAACATAAATGCAAATACAAGTGTGTGCAGTCATTAGAGGCAGGAAAAGCATAATTAGCCTTGTGCTCTACCATTAACTGTACCTTGCTTTAATATCATAACTACTACACTGCAAAATTTGGAAAATTAGTCGCATTTATTACTGTTATGCTGTTAAAACCAAGAATACCACTTACTAGAATATCAAAAGCTACTGTACATGGGGCTCCTTAATTACACTACTGCAAAAATATGTCAGATAAGGTCTTTTTGTGTCCTTGACACAGTCACAGCTAAAGAAACTTCTGCAGAATATTGTCCGCAGTTAATTGTCTTCCTACAAAGAGCTGCTATTTACAGTGTAATTTATGACATCTTGACACATCTAGTTTGAATGTGGTGTGGTGAATGTGGTTCAGCCTTCTAGCTGAACTCCTGGCTCTTCTGTTGTCTGGTGAGACCCCTCAGCCCAGAACGATAAGCTTGACTGTGCAAAACTTTCTATCCATGGCCTTTACTCCTAATTTAGTTCTATCCTTTTTTTCCACACACCACTGTGATTTTACACCTTCTTTAGGTGTGCTGGAGATTGCTCTGTTTTTCATGTCATGTGGATTACACCAGGATAAATGAAATGTTTGCCTTTGGTCAGGACTCCACTGTCTCCTTTCAGTTCCCCCAGGTTGTGCTGGGTGGCCAAGGCTGGAGGACAGATTCCCACTAGGTGTCCTGCTGACCACCCTGCAGTCCCAGGCCTGGCAAGGGGTGTGCACCGGCCCCCTGATGCCAGGGCTGCACCACAGCTGGGCTGCATGAGGGTGAGCACTGTCACCCCACCTTAGGAGGTGAACAATAAAGACTCTGCCCTGGCTCCGTGCTTGTTTGAAGGCTGGAGGTCACCTGAGTAACGGTCCCTCGCAGCTGCCTGTCACCAGGCAGCTCTTCCTTCGGGCTGCTACCCGGAGGCTGCAGGAGGGGAAGCTCCCTGTCCCAGCGATCCGGGACAGCCATGCCACGGCCACCCGTGGCTCCGGCCTGGCCTGGATGGCCAACCCCAGTACCGCCGCGAATTCCCCTTCATGAGCCGAGACTAGCCGGACCGCCTCCTCCGCGGTGACGGACGGACAGGCGGGAGGCCGCGGCCTCTCAGGTGAGGGGGCGGTGCCGCCATCGGCCCATGGGGGCGGTGCGGCGCGGTGCCCTAATAGGCGGTGGCGAGCGGCGACTCCGCCCTGCCCGAACATGGAGTACGTGGGGCTCGCCGAGACGGCGGCTGAGAAGATGGGGCTCTACCGGCTGGACCCCAGCGGCTGGCGGGGCTGCCGGCGCACGGTGAGCGGGCGCGGCGGGGACTGCTGAGGAGGGGAGGGGGACCGGCCCTGCGCGGCGGCTGAAAGCTCTCCTCCCCCCCTCCACCAGAGCGAGGTGTCTGTGTCTTGGAGACCTTCCGCAGAATTCGCTGGCAACGTGTGAGTAACGCGTTCGTTGCCCGAAGAACCGGGGTTGAGGGATCGTCCCCTCCGCGGTGCTGCCGCGGGTTTGGGGCCAGGCAGGGCCGAGCAGCCGGTTTTGGTTTCGTTTCGTCCCGCCGCAGGTACAGGGGAGAGGGGATCCTGCCTGCCAGCCCCCAGGATGTCTGGGAATGCATAAAGCCGGTGGCCGGCGGGTCCAGGACCAAGTGGGACCAGAACGTGAAGGACTTTGAGGTCGTCGAAGCCGTCAACGATGTGAGTTCACAAAAAACAGCGCGGCACTGGGCTGCGCAGGAGGGGAAAGGTGCGAAGGGCTAGTACGGCTCCTTGCATGGGTCTGGTAGCGCTGGGATTAGGAATCTTTGTGCTTTTTTTTTTCCCTGTAAGTGGCATGTGTGTTCTTGTCCATGGCTTAGTTTTCTGAAAGGAACTGCAAATACATTCTTGGGGAGATACTGAGCGTTTGGACTATGTCTGGCATTAAAGGTTCCTGCGCTATGTTGTTGTTAATGCTGTAAATCAAGCTAAGCGTGATTGGTTTTAACAAGGTGTTTGTGAGGGGAGAGGAGGTTTGCAGAATACACTGACATAGCGAAGCGATGAAGGGTTTGTGTCATCGGCGTTAATTCAGGCCGTGTCTTTCACCATGGCAGCATAGGATGCTCTGCCCTTACCTGGCTGACTGACCTTGAGACCCAGCGCTGCCTCAGTGTGTTCATTAAACTACAGATACTGAACTTGAGGCATTTCAGATGAAAAGGGCTATGAATGAGCAGTATTTTCTGTTGCTGCAGCTACATAATGTAACTTCCAGTTATTGGGGATTTTTAAGTGTATCAGAACCTTAAAAGGGCATTATTTAAATCACTAAATCTGACGTGTGGGTGTAGCTGCTCTGGGACAGCCAGGGTGCAAACACAAACAGTCCTAGGGATGTTTATGGAAGTCCTGGGAGGATTATTTCTCTTGCCATTTAGTATTAGTTATAAACTTAAACCTTAGAAATGCTGCAACCTGCTCCTTGAAATTCGTAGACTTTATCAGACTGGTCAGCACTTAGCAGTGTGATAGAAGCCTCTTTTTTGGAGAGCCTATCAGCGCAGAACCTCCACAGAAGGTAATGGCAGTGTTAAGGTTTTGCCTATATCCCGTGTGATGTGGTACTTACTGAAAAGAAGAATCACTTTAAGTGTCCTGTAAGCATAGGTGTGCCAGGTTTGATTTGCAGCATCCTTATGCGATCTGTCCTTAAACAACCTGCGAGCAATGCATTATCATATTGAGGTTTTTTCTGTTAAACTGTCTTCCATCAACACACTGTCATGCCTTTTGATTGTGCTGATTTGCATTTTGTTCAACAAAAGGTGTAATAGAACTCATTGATACAGTTTAGAAAGCATAACTGAAAGAGCAGCAGAAAGTGCAGGGATTTTTCTGCTGTACTTTTGAAAGCATCAACTAACATAACTCTGTTCTGTGATTTCCAGACTGTCTCTGTGTGCAGAACTACAACTCCTTCAGCTTTCATGAGGATTATTTCACCAAGAGAGTTCGTGGATGTGGTACTAATGAAGCAGTATGAAGATGGGACAATGCTATCTGCTGGTAAGATGCTTGTGTTCTCATTAAACATCTAAACACAATGTGAACTGAGATAACGAGTAGCTACTGGAAATAAATATAAAATAAAAAATAAGATGCTGTTTAGTAGCTGTTGATCTGACCTTGATCAGAAGATAAAGTATATCTCTTTACATTGATGTTCTCAGAGTACATAAATCATTTTAGCATTCAGGTAACAGTGATGTTGGCCTGTGGCTGCATCCCGTTGCTGTGCTTTTGAGATTGATGTTTTATTTGCTATTAAGTTCTGGGCGTTATTGTGTGTGTGCGCATTTGTTGTTGCTTTTTATAAAACTTTCTAGAGGAATCCTATTAGGCTAAATCCTATTTTAACAATTTCTGCACTGCCTGTAGGTTTTGGTGAAGCTGTTGAATAAATGTACCACTATTGTATGTGAAAATAGTTGCTCTTATGGAACTAAGTGGTGCTAATTTTTTAGGGGCTGCCACCATGTGGAAGCATTTTTTAATTTTTTTTTCCCCACTTTCATCCTGCTATTTATTTGCAATAAGTCAGTGCTTTTATTGCCTCACTGTTCAGCTGTACCATTTTCCCATCCTGCTCAGAAATACTTTGCCAGGAATTTACATGCTTGCTAGAGTTCATATACTGCTGTGTTACAGATTTGCTGGCAGTAACTTGAATGACCTCTCAAGAAAATCAGTGCTTTCACACAACTTGGGTTCAGTGAAACTCCTTGGAGTCTCTTGACTGAAATAACAATTGCTTTAAATTTAGCATTTTTTTTCCTTGTTCCATGGCCAGAGTGTTTACTTCTGATGTCCTTTTTGACCACTTGTATTGCACAGCCCCACATTGAAAAGGTTATGCTGCCATTCTTCTTAAAATATTTCCTCTTTCAGTGCATTTGTTTCTCAGCTTGGTGCTTCGAGTACCAATGGCTCTTTCCCATCTTCTGTGAAAATGACACTTTTCTTGAATGCTCTTTCTTATAGCCACCAATGTGGAACACCCACTGTGTCCTCCTCAACCAAATTTCGTGAGAGGTTTTAATTATCCCTGTGGATGTTTCTGTATACCTCTTCCAGGGTAAGAAGCAATCTATTTGAATGTTATGTATTTTAAAGCCCTTCTTATCCATCCTGTGGTGTGTTCATGTGTATGTGGTGGCCACATGTGATCTGTGGTCTCTTGTCAATAACATGATTCTTTCTTTCTTTGGTAATGGTTAACTGAGCACCCTTTTTGTTCTCTTTTTGTGCCCAATGAATTAGTCTCCATTTCCTGTTGAGAAGTCTTAATGATACAGGAACCATCATCATGGTTGGATTCTCGCTGACCTCTTAAGCAGAGATTCAGCAGAACACACGAATATGATCTGAATTTTTGGTGAATGAGTACCAGGTTGTTTATTACATTGCTTTAATTCCGAAACTGTCATGTACCTAATTAGGGCCTAGTTTGACTGTAATTTAGCTTATGGGGACAGCCACACTCATTGAAATTTGCAATTAACGTCTGTTGCTTGTTTAGAAAAAAAAAAAAAGTACTTGGAAATGTCTGTCATCAAACAATACATATAAGAGTCGTTGTAAAGTTCTTAATGCTTTTAAACTGCTGGCTATAAAATCACTTGTATTGTCTTTGCAGGGAGCCAGACAGGACTCAACTCCTCAGTTTCTTTCAGACCGATCTTGGTGGCTATCTCCCCCAGACGGTGGTGGATTCCTTCTTTCCAGCCAGTATATCTGGGTTTTACAGCAACCTGACCAAAGCTGTCAAGGCATTAAAAGCTTGACAAGACCAATTGCTGACATCACCAGCTGAGGGTAGGAAAAAACCTGGCAGCATGAGGGCAGCAATAGGAATTTGGTTTTACAGAACTTCACTACCAGCAGAGAGACTTACAAAAGGTGTAGGTGGATCAGTGGGTTGAATAAAGTACATTTTTTAACCAGAATTTTCTACCTATCTCTATGCAAAGCACTGGGTTCTTTTCTGATACGCTATCCTTCATTTTCATAATTAGAAAAGTATAACACCAGAGGCTGGAAGGCAGAAGTACAGGCTGTCTGCAGGGAGTGGGTGCACATACTAGATCTGTTCTTGGCCACATTTCATCAGTGTCTGCGAAGAGGAGCTTTGCTGAAATCTACTTAGCACTACAGCATCAGCCATGTGCAGGGTGGCACTGTTTTACCTCTGTAGTTCCAAGTAGACTCCTGTGGAACAATGTTCCTTCCCTAAAATAAGAGGTAGCTGTTTTGCTGCCAGAACTCATGGAGCTGCTGAACTGCTTCAGTGGGTCCAAGCTAGAAAAAATTGGATTGTGTGGAGGATCCCACTTGTTTGTTCCCACAGACTTCAGTACTAATGGTAAATATGCCTTAAGTGCTTTTTTCTAATTTAAGGTCTAGCAGTGCAAATCAATTCGTAAGTCTGTGGATTAGAAAATAGACACTCTTCCTTCATCCCTTCTGTACCAAAACCAGCGATTTCCATAATGCCCTGAACAAACTGCACTGACGTGGTGGCAATAAAGACAACCAAGCACTTTACTTGCTTTTTTTTTTTCCAAACTGCACTTGAAATGACCATTTTAAACTGCACTTGAACATTTTTTGGTCTCTTGTGGTGAGAGGTTTTAACGGGTAATTGATATTTTCTGTAGCTTAGTCTTGACTTGATAGGTCATAAGGACATTTTTTTTTTCTAAGACTGGTTTGCCTCACAGCACTAGCTTGGGAAATCACCTTCTGATCTTGTGTGCAGTATGTGTCCAGCTTTAGAAAATATATATGGTGCTCGTTACAGCAGGAATGTCAGACATTACTGTGGATTACATATAATTACTAAAGAAAAACTAATTGCTGAATTAGGAATTTAAATGCAGTTTGTGATTTTAATGCTGTAATTTGATTATTTTCTAGGTTAATATACTCTGCTTTCTTTCCTTGTATTTGTTTAAAGATTAGTATAGGACTTTAGTACAGGACTTGCAAACAGAGTTTATCTCAAACTGTGGAACATATTTTTCAAGAAATCTGTTTTTAATCTAGTCTTCTTTGTGTACAAAGATGTAAAATCTTGTATGAGTGTGATGCAATAAATATTTTTCCGCTACATCTTGCTGGTTTTCCTGCATCATTCTTTAAAATGGTTCCTCAAGCACCCCGTTTTGTCAGGAGACAAACGGAAGAGCCATGCGAATTTAAAAAGATGCCGGAGATCAAGGCAACAAGAGAGGGAAAAGCTTTCATACCAGTTTGTGCTCCCTACAGGATAAAGGTGTTTTGGTGAGAGTTGGGACGAGTAACAAATTCACCTGAGGGGGGATTTGGCCCCTGATATTACAGAGGCTCATACATATTTAAATGTACTAAAATTGTTAGGCATGAAGTTCAATATGTTGGTAAGTCTTTGCAGGATTATGATTAATTTAATTTGCAAAAAGTTCAAGATGCTGAGCTCAGGTCACTACTTGTTATGCCTGGAAGTAAAGCTTTTGTAGATCATGGGGCTTTTTTTAGCTCTTTATTATGTATTTAATTTTTTTTTTTATTGCTCTGAGCATTTAAGGTGGTAGGTGAGGATCTTCCCGAAATAACTTAAGGATCCCTTTTCTGAGTGTTCAACCCATTTTATCCAGAAGGAATTAAAGTCCTTAATGTTCAGCCTTCTGCCCTGCCAAATTGGAGTTGAAATGTCTTTGCCAAAATCATCTTGTAAGATCTTGGAAGACTCCCTGGTGAGACACTCTACCTGTCACACAGTGTTTTGACTTCTTCTGATCTTGGCAGATGCCAGGAAATGCAGAGACATGCAAAAACTGAAAATCTTTGGAAGGTAGAAGAACAACTCTGGAAAAAAGCGAGATCAAACCTGCCTTGGTGGCTTTGTGTCAGTTCTGAAATTGATTAAGTTAAATAGCCGGTTCAGGTGAGGACACCTTCAGCAAAGGGCATTGAAGTAATTAAGATATTCTGGGTCATAGGTACAACTAATTTAGTCTCCGTTGTTAAAGTTATGAAGCTGACCAAAAGGCATGATCTGTTTTTACAGGAAATAGCTTTAACAGTGCTAAAGAGTTCAGGCCTGCTTTTCTGTGCAGAAGTCATTCATGGTTTTCTGAATCGGTGGTGTGGGCAAGCAGCTGAAAAAATCCGGAGTCCCTCACATGCACCAAGCTTATTTTTGCTTGGACTTTGTTAAATCTAAGCCAATAATGCTGATTAAGTTAAATACAAGGAAGTCTAACAAAACCCTCCCCCAATGAAGTATTTGGAGAGTTTCAGGTAAGTACCCAATCCATAGAACTCTTGCTTTGAGGATTGGTTGGTTGGGGCTTTTTTTTTAAAACAATTCAGTTGTGAAGGGGGATAGAAGTGTTCGGGGCATATGGCTTGTCAAGAATGTTGTTTTGAGGATTAACAGAGAGTTGACTTGTGAGGAAAGGACAAAGGAAGTGATATGTCTGGATGTAATTAATACCTCCTGCTCTCTGTCCTACTCCCGTTCCTCTCAGTTGCTGTTTTGTGGCATTGTGTTAAGGACACAGAAAACAGTTTCTGAACCCCTGCAGTTGTATTGGTTGGTGAAGGGGACAGCAATTTCCAGCTATGGAAAGGTGAACAGCCAAGGAGAATAAACAATGCAGCCATCTGGCCTTCAACTGACAAGTCACTACTTCCATTCTGGTGTTGCATCTCTGCCTTTGGTCTCCTCTGCCCTATTTCACTAAATGCGTGCACGAGTCCATCTTGCCACAGGTACATGTGCTTCTTGTAGAATTCCATACAGAGCTTGGAGAACACTGCCAAAATGCCGATAGCAGCATCTGAAACATAGATTTATCTCCAAGCTATTTAGTATTTCCAGAATAAACATTTGAATTCAGAACTTCTCATTCCCAAGTGTTCTCACTGGTACTTTCCTCTACAAAATGAACACAAAGTCATGTCAAAAAATGTGTGTGGTTAGAAGGGAAGAGCTGGTTCTAAATGGCCTTGCTATTGCCCTGCTCTAGCCCTCTGAGACCTCTGGCCAGAGGAAGGTTAGAAAAACCTCCACTATATTACCCTCAGCATCCTGCCTCACCCTTGCAATGCTGAGACACACTCTGTACCACCACCACCCACTCATATTTGCATGCTGGAGTTGAGATAGCTCTGTCAACCACTAATAGAAAGTTAACATAGACATTTTTTAACTGTTGTGGCTGTTCTGTTGTTTGAATGGAAAAGTTGGAGGTTTTTAGGGCACATTATTTTGACACAGAAAATCACACCCCCTTTCTCTGCCCTTTACACGTTTTACAAGTTTTTTTCCATTGGAGTAGTGTTTACACTTGTAGACATGTTTCTTCCTCCAGGAAAGGTAAGGTAGGGAGCAAGACTTGTAATTTAGGAATGAAAGCTTACCACAGAATGTGCTTTTGATATTTAAGTTAATGACTTAAAATAGGAGAGTAGTATAGCTATCACATATTTTATTACAACCATTATATTATTAATAGTCATTATTTATAATTCTACACTTTGGAACATCTGTTTCTGAATGTTGAAATGAGAATCATGCACGTTTTGTGCAGATCTTATTTTATCCTGTACAGCTTGCTCTGTAACTGGCAGTAAGATCATACGTACTTTTCACATGTGCTTTTTGAGTGCCTTGCTGTGCTTGCCAAATGGCTGCAAGTAATAAAATCCTTTTTTCTCTATAATATTGGCAGTACTCTAATTTCTACTCTTACAAAGTTTCAGATGACTTGTCGGTAACAGAGCTTGGATTCTTCCTCTTGACGATAGCTGTGATGGGGCCATCAGGTAATGCCTTGATTATATTCCATGCTTCAAATCGAGTGAGGCCTTGCATGGCAGTCGTGTGCACTTGTAAAAGCTCATCACCAGGTTGAACAGAGCTGCTTTGTTCTAATGCAGTCCCTGGAGAAAGAAAATCAATTTCCTTTAATTTGTTGTGCAGAGGAGTCTTTAATGGATCTTTCACTTATTAAAGGATCACCAGCATGTTGGGTATAAACCACCTGGGCTCAGCAGGCAACAAATTACTGGCACTGCACAGGATAATGCTACATTTTCAAAAAATACCATTTTCATGTGTATAAATCATCTGTTATGAACTGAACCGAGCTCATATTGGCTAAGAACTTGCCATATATGTATTTAAATATGTTTACCTTTAAATATCCTGTTGATGACAATGGGTTTATCTCCATGAATAGAGCCCTTCCCTCCTTCCAGACTGAATCCTAATCCAGCAGGTGTTTTTTCTAGAGTTACAGTGCAGATTGTACCTTCAGTTGCTGGAAACAAATGGAAAGTTAGCAGATGGGCATCACACAGCCTGAAAAGCTGAAACTAATGTTAAAAAAAAAAGAACTTCTGTTTTGTTTGCAAAGGTACCATAAACTGCCAAATGAAAGAGAAAACTATAGCTTCTAACGCCTTGTTTTGTCATTGTGTAAGGCCCTCAAGGAAGCTGGGGAGAGCAGATTGTGTTTGAACTCACCTCAGAATGGAAGTACAGAAATGAAAACTGGAGACATTTGCTAAAATTAGAAAAATCTGTTCAATGAGCAAAATTTAAGGTAAAGTTTTTGTTCATGTTAGTTATGAAGCTTTCAGCTGCAAAGCTGCTAATGTTTATTTCCAGTACATAAAGCCACAGATCTCGAGATCTCAAAAAAAAAAGGAAAAAAAAGTCTAAAGAATGTGAAAGGTTCTGCAAAAATCTGACCTTCCTTTGTTTCAGATGAAACCACCTGCTATATCAAACAATAGTACATTGTTTGTTCAAACTGTAATTCACAGAGAAAAGGTATTATAAACCAGAATCTAATAATGTTCGACTAAAGGATTTAGTTAACTGTAACCTCACTGTAACCTAATATAAGGTATAATGACAACTCGCTGTCACTATACCAATGACAACTGAGTTGTCATTATACCTTATAGTAGATGTGTTACTACAATAATATTCTTTGTATCTTTACAAAATTTCATACAGCAGGACACGTGGGTTTTTTTCAGAGTGTTCCTTAATTTCAGAAATCTGTCAATTTTTTTTCTCTTCCCAACAAATTTATTACACATTCTTGATTTGGAAATGTTTTATTAACTACGCTGTCTTCAATCACACCACTCAGATTTACACAGCTAATGCTGAGCTGCTTTATGAACACCTGATTTTAGGTAAGAAGTAAACACTTAGCAGGTGGAGGCTGCAAAGTAATGCCACTGAACTTACCAGACTCTTGTGAATCATCACTTGCTACTGAAGATGTACTAGATTTTAATGAAACATTAAGAGGTTTTTCTCCATCTTTAGCTTTTCTAGTGACAACAACAGCTTGTCTGGGTTGTCGAGCCTGTCGCATGATTGCTGAGGCATCATTATGAGTCGCTCCTTTAAGAGATTTTCCATTAATGGATAGTACTTCATCTCCTTTTTGAATAGTTCCTTCCTGAGATGCTAATCCACTGGGAAACACTTTGTGTACCTATTGAAGAGCCCAGTCACCACACACACACAAAGAAAGATGAAAAAAAGGACAAATCACTAGAAAAGTCAGTTAATCATTTTTACCATGTGAATTTTTCTTTGCCAGGAATGAGTTGCTTCTAGAACATTTCCAGACAGAGGACTGAATAAATTTGTACGAAGTTCTCCTTGGCACAGCCCTCCCTGAGCAGCTGGGCAAACTGTTTAGCCTCAGTGTCAGCTGTACCAACAGTACATACCTTGCCTGTGCTACTTCCTGACCCTCTCACTGCTCTGCTAGTGGGAGGAAGATGGTGTGAAGCTAGACTTTAGTTTCCAGACCTCTTACATGTCTTTGTGCTCTCCTCATTCCTCCTGACCATCCTGCATGATTTTCTATAAGCATGTGAATAAGGTGTTGGTTAGTTGGTTACTTCCTGCCGAGTGACGGCTGTGTGGTGTTCTGTCTTGGCTTTGGGAGCTGTTGGGAGTATGGTGCCCTAGGAAACAGGGTACTGTTGTCAGTCACCTGGAGAGGGCAGCTCTGTGCAGGAGGATTCCGTTTTCACCCATTAAGATCATGGTTCATTACCCTAACGCTACAGCTGCCTACTGTGATTATGCCAAAAGTCAACCTCTGTAGTAGAAAAAAAGTAAGATAGATTAGTTTGCTTTGGAGTACTTTAAGAAACATGCTACTTACTGTTATCACTTTGCTCTCTAGATCAATGCCCCCTGCTAGGCTGAATCCAAGACCAGTATCTTCTTCTTTATGCAAAATTGTAACATGAATATCATCAAATTCCTAGGCAGAGAAAGAAGAATGTCAAGAATTTCCCAAAAGATATTTCAAGATGATTGGAAAGTCAGTATGTTTTCTTGTTGTCCATTGTGTGGTTTATGATGGCATTTAGTGGCATAAGCATAACACTGAGACATATTTAGTATTTGGTTTTAATCAAATATTACCTATCAATTACCTATTTTATGAAATGTTATTCTGTGTTTAAAGTCATTCTGGTTTGATAAACAGGTTATTAGTTGTATCTGGACCTTAAATTATGTCGAAGAGTATAGATACTGTACTGTAGAAACAGAAAATATTGCTGAATCATAATAGAGGACCTTTTCATTGAAGAAGTGGAAAAATAACTTGGTATGCAGCTCACATGCAACTCACATGTAAGTGTCAAGACCTAAATATTGCTTCTCAGTCTTATTTTTATGTTTTAACAATGTTATAGCAACAGGTGGAGCAGTAAGCTCTCTCTGACAGTATCCTGAAGATGAGGTTGTGGGAGGTTACAGCTCTTGTTTGACCTAGTTTCCTAAGGTACTACAGCTTTTTTAACCACAATTTCACAATCATGTTCAGGATGTGAGCAACTGTAGTTGCCTCTTTGGATATCATGTCTTGCTTCCTTCCACAATTAAATCCACTGGTCAGCTGCAACCAGTCAAAGGGCATGTACTGCTCTGAAATTGTCTCTAAAGTTCCATGAAAGCATAGTACTTGATATGAGAGATGCTAGAGTCCTGTGAGGGGTAACAGTGCAACATAGATTTTACCCCAAAGCAAACTGAAAATGTCAACATGGGATGTTGACAAGAAACACAAATTGATACAAGACTTGGCTCTAGTTAATTCTGCTTGTTAAACTGCTTTGTTTGCAACATACTAGAAAAGTTAGATGTCAGTAAGAATGAATGACATGAGAAACTGTCTACCTAGTGTTCTGACAGGCAGACATGAATTCACTGCAGTACACACATAAACCAGGACTAACCTGGGACACGAGCTGCTGCAGTTAACTAAGAGGCAGAAGCTATGTTAGTTTAGGCTCGTCGGTGCATTAATGCAGATATGAAGCTTTTGCACATCTTGGAGTGTCTTAACACAGGAAGCAAATAGCTGCCAATAGAAGCTGAACTGTTTTCAGTGCAGAGCCCTGAGGATGTAACCTGCTTTGACTTGGAGTGTGAGTAGTCTTTATTAAAAGTCTTTAGTTCTGGAACTGCACACTTTCAACCTTGATTTTTAGTAACTCTAAGCTTTTTCCTATTCTAGATTAATCCAGTTACACAAAAGGTTACTCATTATCCCAAAACTAAGGCATTGGGTATGGCAGACTGATGACCAAATAAAAAGAAAAGTCTCCAAAATGTCATAGACTCACAGAATGCTTTAAGGAAGGGACCATCTTGGGATCATCTAGCTCCAACCCGCTTCTGCTGTGATCAGGGACATCCTTTACTGGACCAGGTTCCTCACACCTACTTCTGTGTACACTGACTTTACCTGCTGTATAACTTATCCCACTGCTTAAATGAGTATTACTATTGCTTAGTTGTCTTTGAAGGCTTTTGAGGACTTTTGATCAAAAGAGCTAAACATTGTTTCTGGCACATATGACTTTTCTTTGCTATAATATGAGGCTGCAGAGATTAACCAGGCACATCCACTGCACAACCTTCTGAAAACCATGCGTGCAAAGAAAAAGCAGATATACCTTCAAGGTTGCTTCGTCTAGTGATTTGACTTCCTCTATGAGCTTTTCTAACTCTTCAGGGGAAAGCAGAGAGATGACAGACTGGCCCGACACACCGGATGCTTGAGGTGAGCCATGTTCCTGTTTGTCTTCTTTCTCATTGTCTGCTAGGCTCACTGTGTATTCTCTCAGCTCAGATAGGCTGTTCCATTGTAAAGAATAAAAATGAAATGTTGAGCTTATGAAAGAACATAACTACAAAAGCAAAGCACAGATGAGTTTGGAGAAGTCATCATTTATCTTGTCAGCATTTAATTAGGGTGGTAGTTCCTATAGTAAGTATAATAAATTCATATAGATGTAAATTAATCATGTTAGCTTAATAGAAGATCCATAACATAAAAGCATAGGGATAATTTCTTGGCCCCAGGCAAAAACAGACTTAAATCTTCTTTATCATGGAGGTGCTAGAAATTTTCCTTCTTAAGTAGGAGGAATTGTTAAATATACATGGGCTTATATGGCATCGATTCAAAATTGTATATGGTCACATAAGCTGTTCAACCTGTATGCTCTAAAGATCTCTTAACTTATTCTGTGTGTTACTATTGTATGCTACTACTTCAGGAAGTTAAGCTGTCATTGATGAACATAGATGCTCACCAATGCTGATATCAAATCTGATTTTTTAAATATGTTGTCTTACTTGAGTGAAAACCCACTGTCCAGGTGATGATTCTCACTTGAGGGTGATAAAGAAATCCCATCCTCCTCCACAGAGGACTGCGATGATGTGTCCAGAGATTCCCATGTGCTGTTTCCAGAAGAGACTGGAAACTGAGGAAGGCAAAGCAAAGATTTCATTAAAGCAGATGACACCTGGTTACTGATGGAATAGATTTTGCTGTGCTTTTCATCATATGTCTTCATCATCTCACAGGACTGGGCAGCAGTAAGAGGGAAGCTTCGTGATCGGAGACTGTGTGCTTTTGTGACAGATACAAGATGGGAAGTCACAATGGCTTCTGTAGTTAGGAGACCTGAGGAACTTTCAGTGTTGGCATTGTTGCTTTCCTCCAAGCTAGTTGCAAGAGCTGCCTCAGGAGAGGAAGATCTCTCTAGGCTCTCTGTACCTATGACCACAGGTGATTTTGGCTGTTGTTGGCTAGTTTCACAATGTTGGAGTAAGGCTTGGTTTAAATTTGCTGGAGTCACTTCTGACCCTGTTGCAGTGGGGGAGTGGTCTTTCTGGACTGATGGCTTCAGGCTAAACCTTCTGTGTAATCTTTCAGGTGACTGCGGAGCACTCAAGGATTCAAATGAGCTTATTCTTTGTTTTATTGATGATCCTCCCGGAGAGACACGGGATAAACTCGATTGAAGTTCTTTGCTGGAAATACTCTCAGGACTTTGACCTGCCTGTGGTTTTAGATCTGAATTTGCTTTTCTCAATCCTTTCAGACTTTGGCGAAACCAGGCTGGCTTAGGTGCAACAGGAGGACCCTTTTTCACGCTGTCATTTTCACCTGATTTTAGCACTTTTGAACCAACAGTTTCTGATTCCAATTTCTTCAGAGCTGTCTCTGAGCTGCTTCGATTTTTATTCTCTTTGTTTGTGTCGATGCCAGGTTGCAAATGTAAGTGGACGTTGTCTTCACTCATGGTAGGATTAAATAAGCTTTTTATGCAGTCAGAAATTTTAACCCAAGGGTCTTCTGTTGTTATATCAAGACTATAATCTACCCGTGCTTGCCTTTTAAGAATAGGCTTTTGTATTGATGAAAGTGGATTCCCTGTATTAGAGAAACATTGATTATAGACAAGCCTCCTTCCACTTCTCCATCTCTCAACTATGCATTGCTGGCAATTCATTAAATTTCAGTTTCATTCAGGCCTCCAACAGGCATTTTTTAAAGTTTCTAAAAAGTTCATACTTCTAAAAAAATTCATAACTCTTGATCCCCAAGATCTGATTTCTGACAGTTCCTGGGTCTTCTATGCTTATATGGAAGATTATTTTTCTGAAGGGCCTGCAACCTCTAAAAGTTAATTGAAATTCTGAATAACTGAATATGTAGGCTACAACAGTAGAAAAGGAAGGCTAGAATTGCAATGTTGTTTGCAGCCTAGTGAAAAAAATGATGTTACAATCAATTCTTTTTTTAAAAATAGTTTTTCTTTCCTGCCTTTATAAATATATCCCACTCTAAAAAGAAAGTTCCTTCAAGAACTTTGATTAATGCTTGTTTGTTAAATTTATGCATGCATAATCTTATCTGCTTTAGTGAAAAAAATATTATCTTTAAGGCACTGGTTTTTGTTTTTCTTACTCATCTGAGGCAGAAGTTACAGAATTACCTAACAGTTTAGGTTGTAAGAGAACTCTTGAGATTGTCTAGTTCCCTCAACACTATTGTTTCCTTAATTCTGACTAGCGCAAGAAGATACCGAATTATCAGTTGTTGATGCACTGCAGCACTTGAGCCTTGAAACTGTGCATAAAAATGTCCTTTAGAAATGCTAAAACTAACATTTTATATAAATTTTTAATATAAATAAGCAATTTCTTCTAAAGAAATACAGCAATAGTGTATTTATCCATTAACATTTTTACAATAAATCATCTATTCTGATGCTTTTTATATATTTCCCTTTGTTTTCAAAGGTTAATTAATAGTTTGGACTTTCACCTCTTCCCCAAAAAATTTACAGCTATGAGTGGAAATCTACACTTAAAGAAAAAGATAAAATCAGCTTGATAGCCATTTTGGAATCCAAACTAAATACAAGGATCAGCTACAAGAAGAGTTCATGTAATGAAACATACCTAAGTTTGCTTTTCTTTCTTGATCTCTGCCCGCTGGAACAGCAGTTATGTGTTCGGTATCATGTGCTGTAGGAGAAGTGGTAAAGACACTGTGGGTTACATCAGTTTGTCCCTCTAGCACTGGCTCTCCAACTTCCTTCTGAACAAACAGGAAACAGAAATGTGTCAGAATATAATTATACAATCAACACTATATATGAATCTGGAAAAAAACCCCATGCTTTCATTTGGTTTTAATCTGAAAGACACTTCAAAGCATCTTGAATAGAAATCAAGCTTTCACTTCTGCTTGGGATGTAATCCTTATAGTTCTTAATTTATTCTGTAATTCAGAAGCACTGACATCATATTTTATGGTCACACTTGTAAACAGACTGTGAAAAAATTTAATTAACATCTCAAAATAATAAGCTTTATCATAAACTAAACCGTTGCCTGCTGTAACTTTTTTTTTTACATATATATCAGGCATTCAGTAGACTTTTAGAAACCAGTGAAGAAAATTTCCTCTAACTCTGTATGAAACTCTTCTCTGTGAAGTGTTTCACCCTTAAGCACAAGCTAGGCAAACAGAATTGTTTACAGTTGCAGGGTCAGAGCCCTCCCTTACTTGGTTTTGGCTGGAAGTAAAGGGGGGAGGATTAGAGGTTGCAGTAAATGCCACTTTCAACATTGTGCTCTGGAATTACTTGATTCATTTGTAGGCAATGACACCAAGTAACCATCTGCTTTGCTGAGTTGTATTTGCTTGAAGTGCTCTCTGCTATGTAGTTAAGCTCCAGAATTACTAATAGGAACCAAAACTACACAGGACAGAAAGTGAAGGTCTGGAAACAAATTAGAATGTCCTGGGGAAAAATGAGTGATGAATCAATTTCTTGGCTTTTCTGCAATGGGGTGGCTGTTGTTATGCAACTTTCTTATTCTAGGAAACCTTTCTCCATCCCCTGCTTACTAGGGTCATCCTTGAAGGATGTGTTCAGGTTGTACTGCTGTTAGATGTAGACATGACATGTTCATTACGTGAAGCAGCCAATTTGGATGTGCTGTGAACAGTTTGATGTTACTCTACTGATGGCAGTTACACTTATATTTTTATTGCCATGGTTTAAAGCAGAGTTGAAAATATCAATTCAGTGGGTTTGGTTATGAAAGAGTAACCCTACAGTGTACTGAACCCCTGCATAAAACCGTGGTGTGCAGGCCTCAAACTGACTAATACAAAATATCTGGGGAATAAAGGTTAAAAATAAAACCTCTTAATGATATGAAATACGTTCTGACAAGAAACCCTCTCTCCTGGGGATTAAATAGTAGCTGTTCCTGACACATGCTGACTGTTTTACTGGAGGAAGTTATCTTAGTTTCATAGACTTAATTGATTTAAAGATTATTTTTTTCTTATCATCATTTAGAATAATTAAGTACTGTGGAATAATAAATTGCATGCAGTGACAGGTTCAGCAAGTACTACTTTCCTTGAATTTTACTTCTGAAAGGTGACTTTCTAGTAGCTGTTGAGGATGGTAAAAGAATGACTTTATATGAGATGCTGAATTGAAGTTTCTCAGATATTAACATTAGACATGGGCTTCAGTCTGAGCTGTATCATTTTACTTTGACCTCTGCAGCTTGGGAGCTATGCGGCAAAGTTTTTTTGCATTGCACTGAAATCTGCTCATTTCTACTGGTGCAGTACTAAGCTCAGGGAAAAGAGGTTTCATTTTCAAGCAAACCACAACTTCATTTCAACATGCAGATCTCACAATCCCTCACACTTGTGCGAATGTGAAACTGTTTTGTCATCTAAGAGGGGGAACTAAAGTTTAGTAACATGCAAACCTGCATGCAGTTTTCAAATAACATATATTAGCCCAAGATACTGCTGTACATAGTGTTAGTGCTTCCTTCCAATAAAAATTAATTACATAAATAAGTTGTTTAATGGTTTCTCTACTTCATGAAAAATTTGACTCTGTGAATGTCAAGGATAGAATCAACCATACCAAGTTGCCATCAGAGGCTGCACAAACTGCTCCAGTTCTAACCCAGAGTACTTCGCTGTTCCAGTTGCACTGAAACCAGAATGCTCAAAGCCATTAGTGGTGGGTATTTGCAAGGACTGACACTGAAGGACTCCAATTTCATTCTCACTGCTGCTCTCAGTGGGAAGAAAACTTCTTTCAGACACTCCTCTGCCCTTAATTTTCAACTGAACTGTGACTTGACTAAAATACATGTGTTTTTTTTCAAAACAGAGGAGCCTTGTCCCCTTCCCCCAGCCCTCACGTATGCACACTTTCACTTTCTTCCTGCATCATACAAAGTCATTTTGCTTTCCTCCTTCCCCTGTCTCACAAATACACAAACATAAGAAAAATTTTGCAAATTTTGCTTTACCTGAACACTTGTAGAAGGCTTTTCTTTTCCATCTGTGTCACACTGGTCATTACATGTACAGTCCTGCTTAAAATATTTCCTTGGTGGAGGTTTGGGCTTTGATGATTTAGGTTTTCTAACGAGGATCTCTGATGATTTCTTAGTGTTTTGCAAGGGTCGACCTACCTCACTCCAAGTAGGAGGGGAATTTCTCTCTGAGTTATTACCAGACAAGGAGTAGAGCAGGCCAGGTTGTCTGGTAACTGGTACATCTATGCTATGTACTCTGGCTTTCAAGTCAGTCAGTTGGTATGCAGCAGCGCATGAGGACCTAGGGTTGTAGCTGCTGTCACTGATGGAGCGGGTCATAAGCTTCTGTGTCCTGTGGCTGCAATGAGTAGCATTCCTTTCCATGTGTTTTTCACATGGGTGTCTTCCATGCCAGCTTGTCTCTAGCTTTTTAACTCCTGTATTTGGAACATGTTCAAAATGTCAATTCAGATACATGCAAAGTGCTCCCTTCTAAGATTCAGATGATTAAATTTACAACTAAATACCATCAGTGGTTGATGCAAAGGTATGATTCATGCATTAAAGTCTTGTAGATTGATGAGTCAATAGTTACAGTCTTCTACAGAAAAAAAATTACATTTTCCATATGTATATATTTATACATATATGTATAAAAGTATAATTCTACTGGTAATGATTCTATTACCTTTGGTCCTTACAAAATGAGGACAATAAAGGAGAATCATTGCATACTGTGGGAAGATGTCACAGCTGAACTGGGCAAATAGCTCTAACCATGGCTGCATATGCTTTTCCTTGAAAGGGATTAACAAGCTGTTTGTGCCCAGGACATCATCTACATTGTCCAGTTCCTTGCTATCATAGCCCTGTCACCTGCTGATATCAATTTGAAAAGTTTTAAGTGGAGGTTATGAATTGTAAAGTATGAGCAAGAGGAAGAGGCAGTTTGTACAGAAATCTTTGCTTATGATCTGCCGAGAGAGGTCTTTTCTCATCACCCTGGTAATGTGTCTGAGGTGACGTGTTAGGAGAGCTGTCCTTTAGGTGTCCCCCTCTTCCTTTCTGCTCTGGGTTACTAAGGATTCTAATATAGCCTGTACTCAATCCTAAGTATATCTTTCAAGTCAAAATTACCATGCCTCAATGAATGCACTTATTCCCTTACCTTCAGTACTCCATTGGTGTCTCTCCTTTCCAAATCTGTTGCTTTCCACAGCTTGTGCAACAGCTTCTTTTAGCTGTTGCTCAGACACCTAAGAAATATCATGCCATTATACTGTCGTGACATTGCTGTGGAGTGAGTAATGTTTAAATATTTATTCCTTTCACAAAGATTTCCAAGTCCTTTAATGGAAATTAATAAATAAACCTAATTATGTTACATATCAGTTAATTTTAAAGCTAAGTAAGTGTACACAACTATATTTGTATGTGTTCCAGTATAGCTGAAGCTTATCTGTGGATGTGCTGTTTTTATTGGTTGTCTATGTAAAAGGGGATCATTTGTAAATTCCACTTAGTGTAATAATTTAAGATGGTGTTTTTGTGATAATTTATGCAACAGTTGAAACTTGATCTTTTATGCAGTGTTAAGAATCATTTTTTATAAAAATCTTGCAAGAAAAATTATTTTACTTCAATGTTAATTTAATTATGAATATTGGTTGGGCAAGACCTAAATTTTAATTAAATATGGATATATAAACATTTATTTCATTGGGGAGGTATGTTCCCTCTTTCAAATTATTTTCTTAAGAAAGAAGAATTCTTTCTTAAGAAATACATGTTTTTGTTAATTCCTTAAATATTTTTTCTGGGGTTTCTTTATTTCACAGAACAGAAGCTCTTTCAAGACTGTCTCCAGTGATCTTCAAGTCTTAAAGTGATTATATTTAAGACAGAGCATCTCTCAGGTTTGTTCATGTGCAGCAGTGCTTATAAAGAGATCAGCATCCAATCAGCATTTTTCCACCTGTTTTAGATTAACACCTGCTCCCTCCCTGAGCCATAGTTCTCCATACATGTTTTATTAAAAGTTAGAAAGAATACAGAGTAGGCTACCTGTGGTTCTGGGTGTCTGCTAATAATAATCTGCACTGCACCAGGATCACAATGGCTTAGCACAGCATAAACCTCATTAAGAGTTGTATTTTGTACTGAAGCTTCATTAATTTCAATAATTTCATCTCCACACCTGCAGAGATAGTAAGAAAGAAAAAAAAAAAGAATGGTAACAGACCAGGTTTTCTTTTTCTCTCAACTTTGCCTTACCCATGTGAAAGTATCCAAAAAAGCAAATTCATGTGTTGACCTCTAATTTTATCATAGATTAAATCATTATGTCTCTTTCTTCCTGTTACAGAAAATTGAATAGGTTGGATATAAGGGGTTTTTGAACTAACTGCCTTGTTACATGCAGCCTTTGAACTTTCTTTATGTTCAGCTATGCATACTTTGTGATCTTTCTGCTGTTTGCAGCTCAGCTGCTGCTTCCACCTACACCTTCCTTCCTTTCAAGTTAACACTTTTCATGTCTCTATGGTCTGCTAGTGTTGT
This sequence comes from Heliornis fulica, assembly GCA_013399135.1. Taxonomy (NCBI): domain Eukaryota; kingdom Metazoa; phylum Chordata; class Aves; order Gruiformes; family Heliornithidae; genus Heliornis; species Heliornis fulica. The sequence continues at coordinate 377,075 of VXBZ01012308.1, forward strand.
GTAAGGTCAGAAAAAACGTGTTTCTGCTATTAAGAATAACTTCCTAATGGAAAAATTCTTGTGACAAGCAATTGTAATTCTTTTGACTGTTAGACTGAACTTTTCCAGGCAAAATCCAAATTTGGCCCACCTGGAAACTGAGACTGCCCTTCTCTGCTCTACTTCAAATAACTGCACACATCAAGAGGCTGACTGAAGGCCCTGATTTGTATCATACAAACCTTCAACCAGTGTAAGGTCACAGTTCATTCAGTGAAAGGCATGTAGAGAGGAGGGTTACAGAGCACCTAAAGTTAAATCAAAAGGTCTTCACTGAAAAGTGCTGTGTTCCGTTAAATTCTAACTATGTTCAACACTACCAATTGGTCATAAATCTTACAAAGTGAATTTTTACATTCCTGCTAAAGCTTTTTTAATTTTTTTAGCAAATCTGCACTTTGATTGAAGACAGGATAGAATTTGAGGAGCTTGTGTGAAAGAAAACCAGCACTCAAACAAGCCAGAGTATGCCATATGTTTGGCTTTTTCTGGATAATTTCTCATTTGGAAATCATTTCCAGAGAGCATGCTATATGCTTGTCTAAGACCACCAAAACTAGCCTAGTGTGGACAAGAGATGATATTTTCACTAAGTTGCTATATAACTGAAAATCCCACATATCCTAAATACACATGCTTATACCCTCAGAATAGCATATATGCTTTAAATCCAAAACTCCCGGAAAGCAGTATGTCTTCCTGCCCAAACAAGTCAAGAATAAACCTATAAAACAGAGCAATGAAAAACTTGTGTCAGAAGACAGACAGGCACACTTTTTCATCCTACCTGAGTCTCCCATCCATATGTGCCACTGAGCCTGGTGAGAGGGTGTGAATAAAAATTCCTGAAATACACTGAAAGTGAGGGATGCTACATAACCCAATTCCAAGGCCAACACCTGGCTCTGAAAGAATCAAGAATAATAAAAAAAAGACATGAGCAGCAGTCAAACCATTGGAGAAACTGTTTTTCAAAACTGTCTTCAATTTAATTGTGATATTTTTTTTCAATATAAACCAGAACCACATTCTTGTGTTTGTGAATGTTTCACATTCAATATCAGCTGCTGCTCCTATGGCTTTTTTATCTTCCCCCCCACCATTTCCCCTCCCCCCCCCTTATGATTAAAGTATTAAAGTGAGTACACAGCAATATTACTTGTAAGGTTCAAGAATCTGATCTGCAATTCATTACTGGCATGTCACAAACACAATACAAGGCTGATTTATTTGTAAAAATGTCTGTCATTACAGAAATATCCAAAAGACTCTGCAAGAAGACAGAATGAGTTGGGAGAAGAACAAAAGTTAAGGAGTAACAGAAAAGCCAAAGGTAAGCATGGTTGGCTATTGTTTGTTCTATCGTTTCAAACCCATTTCTGTGTTATATAATACAGCCCAAGTTTTTTGGAATTTATCCTCTTTGCTCTGGACAATCAGTCTGATGCCAGAACGTGTATTTTATGTTTGGTAAGTCATAATGTTACCTCACAGAGACTTTGCTTTGTTTATTTGATGTTCCAAAATTTAAATGCTTATTTCATTCTGTCAGTGGTTTATAAATAGAAGATGATGACAGTTGGAGAGGAGGTGAAAGAACTACAGTATGGAGTATTTATAAAATACATATAGATATGTATTTTATTTCTTTTTAAGCCTTTTCTAGAATGAAATGAATGTTTGCATAAGTATGGTAAGAGTTGCATAATCTCCTTAACAATGGGCAGTTGTCGCCAAGAGCTTTACTTTTTCACATAAAGGATATGAATGTGACTAATGCTTGAGTGGAGAAAAAAAATAATTATGAGTTCTTGAGGATAGATGGTGTTCAAAATTCCTGCTGTTGACAGTTAGTACTGACAGGAACCAAGAGCTAATTTAGTGCATTAAAAAATCATAATCCAAGAAAAGAATCAAGTTAGTGAGGAAGGACATAGAAAATGAGCAATGTTTTGTCAATCAGTGCCTTGCTTGCCCACGGTCAGTTAATTTCAGCACTTACCTTTGTTTAGGGTGACTTCCATTATGACCCTGTCATTGGGCTTTGTAGCATTCAATGAGAATGCTGCACTTTCTGAACTGAATGAGCTGTTCTCTTTGGTTATGCATGTACTGGAGCTCAGTGACTGACACAAATGAGGTGACAGACAGCTGGAAGCAGAATGAGGCGTGCTGAAGCTTGTCCTGACTGTGAGTGTGAGAAGACCCTTTTTGGCCTGTTAGAAAGAAAAGATAATGAATGGGTTGAGTTCACATGCACATGGTGTGCAGAGACAGAAATTGTGCTGGGAAGAGAGTACATAACCTTGAATTTTTGTAAAGCATCATAATGTGTTAATCCATGCATGGATTCTCCATTCAGTTCCAAGATTTCATCACCTGTTTTTAAAAAGAAAAGTTGTTAAGTTACTATTACAGTATTGTGTAATAAGTTACATTATGCATACGCATACACAAAAGGAGTTTTTTAAATGCTATAATGGATGCAGGTTTAAAAGTCGGTCATGACTCATTTCAACTTCACTTTAATCTGCCTTGAGGTATCATTCTTTGGGAATTGGGAGTGGGAAAAGGAAGGGAAGAGCAATTTCCCACCTTCTTGTAGCCTTCCATCTGCAGCAGCAGCTCCACCAGGAAAGATGGTTTTGACATAGATGCCTATAGGTCCATAAATGCTGTCTTTCCCTCCAACAATACTGAAGCCCAAACCCTGATTTATGGAAGAAAAATTGTATGAGAGCCCATATTCAGTTGTAATAATAGTTCATATCCAGCTTCTGTGTTACATACTACATAGGCAGTGCTAATCAGCAGAGCAATAAAAATCCATTAAAAAAGTCAACTAATAGTAAAAGCAAATTAAAACTTCAGCACAATGCCCTCATGATAAGCATTTTCTTTGTTGTCATCTAATAATTCACTGCTGTGCACCCATAGGAAGGTTTCTAAATTTTTTTTTTCACTCTTGATGCAATAAGCAACCTTGAGAAATTGATTTTCCTGTTCTTCTTTTTCTGTCCCATAAGGAAGATTATTTTTAAAAGCCACGTAAGATCTTTGTATTATTTCTCATTTCAGAAACATAGATGGAGATCTTCAGGAGATAACTATATGGTAGAGGGTCAGAAAATGATGATACATATTGTTAGTTTAAGCAACATAATAGACCTTTATAGTTCTCATCTACTTATTCTTTGCTCTTCCTCCCCTAACGCAAAAGTCAAACACTACCTGCTACCCTTAGAAAGATATTACAAACTAATTCCTATCTCTGAAGTAATTTATTGTCCCTCAAATGAAAAGTTAAAATATTGTGCTGAGGACATCTCATAGGCTCCCAAAACATAGACAACCGATTGTTTTGTAAACTATGATGGTTGTACTTCATGGAATGATTTCTGAGAGCCATGTTACAGCTTAAATATTTTAACTGTTGTAAATGAAAAGATTATTTATGAACAAATTCAGAATCATATTCACTAAGTTCAAAAGTTGTGTGTTTAAGTTCATAGCTTCTGAGACTTTAATGCGCTTTTTATAAAAGTTTATTGGGTTCTTTTTTATTGAGATCCTCTGTGTTCCTGGTCGCTGTTCCTCTCAACAGAACTTTCTTTATGTCTGAACTCTAACTTGAAGGAAGCTCTGATGTTACTCTGCTAGTACAACCTATGGATGATGCAGATAGTGAATGTCAGTGTTGTTAGCTTGGTGTGGATGTATTATTAGAACTTGAAGGCTTCACAAAAGGATAATTCAGAAAGGTTATCAAGAAGCAAATAGCGATAACTAATCATTCCTGCCAAAGCCAGGGTGTGAATTGGCAACCCACAAGTAGCAACCTAAATACCTGAAGTCACTTTCCTACACTTTTCAGCTTATGTTTGTGAAATGAAGTAAAACTATTTATAGTGAATCAACAGAGTCAGACTCACCTTCCCTTGTCCTTTCATCAGTACGATGTTTGAGATTACTGAAGCCTGTGAGCCACAGGATGTGTGCACTAACTGTGCTGTACTTAGTGATCTAGATGGCCTTGAGATCGCCTGTAAATATTTAAAAAAAAAAAAAAAACCAAGCCACTTTATTGGAGAACCAGAAACTCTTGGACATGCATTAAGACAACTTGTTTATTTAAAAGTTTCCTCCTTTTAACTGCTGGTACTAAAAGCTTTTAAAAAAAAAATGCCACCACCACCAACAACAACAACAAAAACCCAACCTTGATTCCCTTAGTTAATTTGCACAGAACTGTTGACCATGATGAGTTATCTGGATTTTTATAGTAAAAGTGATTTTTCCATACATTGAGGAGTCATTGGCCTGAAGACTGTCTTTAAATGTTCAAGACATCTTGCCACTAAACATTATATTGGACATATAGAACCTGTTTTCAGCATTTCCTCAAAAAATATTTGAGCTTGTAAAAATTCCTCAGTGAACTAGCCACCATATTGGCTTCTTTCTACAGCTGAAAGAGGTGAAGCCCATTCTTTTTGTTTGATAAACAACGTGAGCACTTCCTCAGTGTCTGCCCTCCGTTCCACAGATAGTGGGTTTCTGAACTCCAGCTCCTGAGATCTGACAAATTTAAATGAAGCTTTAATAAAATATTTAATAAAAACCTCTTAAACATGGAATTGGGTATTGCAAACTCATTTAAGTACTGACAAAAGTCATTACTTAAAACTAACTACTCATGAAGTTCAGTATGGCCAGAGTTAATTGCACTAATTACAAGTCTAAGGGAGTTGAATGCTTTTATATTTCTTTGTGCAGCAAAGTGAAACTAACAGGTGTTGAAGTGTATGGAATGTCAGCCAAAAATTCAGCTCCTGTATATGACAGAAAATAAGTCTCAATTTTGATATGAGAACAAGATTATTTATTCTACATGGGATTGAGAACATGATTAAGAGGGAAATGTCTGTGCAATACCACAAACAGTGCAGCTCTGCCAGATCGGGGTGATTTCTTTTTCTGTTGTGGGTCTTCTGCATCTACAATCAGAAGGTTTCAAATTTCTTTTACTTCTAAGGGGGTGTATTTTATATTTCTGTGTGTGGTTGGTATCAATACCCAAAACCAGGATGCCACTGAAGAGAATTTTGCTAATGAGCAGCATCTGCCACACAAAACCTTCAAGATGGAGGAAGCGCAGAAAATCCCTGAGGGTCTGTCTGCCTGCACAGGTGTTGTTTGGTTGGGGTTTGTGCTACAGTTGTCACCTCCTCACCCCTGTTAAAGCCCTATGTCAGTCTGGGGTGTCCCCAGGGTGCAGGGCTGGTCAGGACAAGGCTGGGGAGCAGCAGCAAGTCACCCAGCCAGGCCTGTCAGGGCTAGGGCTGGAGCTGGCAGCTGAATGTGAGGAGATTCACTGCTTTATCCCCACTATGGGTTTGAGCCTTGGGATCTGTGGCCATAAATACCTTCTCTACCCTGTCCAGCCTCCACTCTTTAAGCCTGTGATGAATCACTTTGCCACTGGATAGCAAGAGACTTTCAGTCTCTCACATTAATAGGGTTGTTTCAAGACATCTGATTTGGGAGGGATTTACACACACTGTAAAACCTGATGGGTTAATTGGAGAAGATGCTGAAAAAAAATGGGTTTTCTGGCACAGAGCCTTTTCTGCTCTCCTCGCAGAGGAGAGATGGAGTTAAAAAGTGGCTGAGACAGTGTGCCATATTCCTTGACAGGGCCAGCGAGGAAGGTAGGTTTTGACAGGAAAAGGACTGCCATGGTCATCAAGAAATTCTTACTGGAGATGGATTTCTCTGTTTTTCAGGTAATTTCCTGCAGCACTTACTGGTGTTCTCCCTCCAGAGCAGTCCAGCTGTTGAGAAAGAGATTTGCGGCTGGTGTGGAGAGTGTGGGGCTGTCGGTCTCTGAAGGGCATGGCTCTCCGGGGTGCTGTGCTGTCCATCTCCCCTACCCAGTATGGGTTTATGCCTGTCAGATGTGGGGAGAGACGCTGGGTTATTTCTCAGGTCAGGCATTTCTGTGCATTTGTTCTGTCTGGTAAATGTTGCTTAGTAAAGTTTTTCTTCTTGTAAATTTTTGTGAAGGGAGTGATGTTTTCAATGCTTAGTGTGGGGGTGGCCATTAATGTTGAATACAGTTAAAGGCAAGCATTCCCTACACTGGCCTATTTAGAATACACCTTAAAAAGCATAAAATGGAATGCTTAAGCACAAAACCTCTGACTGTAGGATATTGTGAATATAAAAGATGATGTTTTTATGCCTCAGCAATTCGTGTTAAGGATCCCAGGCTAAATTAGAACAGCTGCAGTTCCTTTCAACACTGCAGCACTATCCCACAATGGTGTGCTGTGGCTCCCTGAATGTTACAAGAGAAAAGATTACTTCTTTGCAACTTACTGGTTGAGTTACTGCGAGTTCGTTGGCATGCAGTTTTACTGTGCAGAAAGCCATTTTGGATTTCCAGTGGCCTTTCCTTGCAGGTTGGTATTTCCTTAAAAAACAAACATTGAAATCCTATTGCTATGCAAGTCTTGAAAGTGATCTAAACTTAAAATTAAAATTTCTCCTAATTTGCCTAATTTGGTTTGCACAAATTTCAGCCTGAATCAAAAAAATACAGAGCAAAATTAATTATTTTAAATAAATATAAAGGAGAATGCAAGTCAAAACCTTGGTATTAAAATTATTATAACTTGTTAAAGTAACAAGATAAAAATAGACTCTGCTTTTTAGTGAAAATGGACAGAATATGAATTGATCACCTCCAGTTGGATCAGACAGACTAATGCTTTGATGTATGAGTAAGTTGTGGCCATGGCTGTTTAATTTCTGGAGATAAATGGTGCTTTTGGGTACTAAGTCTCCATCACCTCAGAAAGCGTAAGATGTCCCAAATGTAAATTCTTAGGCCCAGCTTTGCAATGGTAGATAGGTGTCTAACTTATTTTGGATGGATGATTTCTTAGCCAAAACACTATTTTGGTGTTTAAAAATCTTTGAAGATGAGGCTTTGATGTTTTCAAAAATTCAGACGCTTCTATTTGGAAACTCTAATTGATTTTGAAAAAATGTCCACTAATTCGAGCATCTAAAAATGTGTAGATAATACATTCATGTTTCTACATGCACATTTTAGAACAATTTGTAAATAAATAAATGATCACATCTGAGTTGTTATAACAGTTGATATTAGGAATAGTTTCTGGTTGTGCATGATTCCTGAAAGTTCTGCTTCTGTTGTGACATGAGGAATGCCATTGATCCTGAGGGAATCACAGTTAAAGGAAGAACATTAGTAAATGTAGACAGCATATGACAATATATTGAAATATAGTAAACCTACAAATATAAAGGGGGTTTGCACAGCAGTATACTGTAGAGGCTAAGAAGGCCACAAGAGCAGCATCAGAGGAGAATCTAGATGCTCCAAACACTTTATTCCAGAAGCCTGACTTTTAGTAGTGTTGTTTGGGATATCTTGAGAACTAATGGCTGATAATTTTCCTCTTCGACAGCAGGTGGAGGTATTGCCAAGTAGCAAAATCCTGCTAGGGCTTTCCAGTTCCACTCCCCTAGAGAACTCTTCTGAATAAGAAATTTAGAGATCCTTAAAGAGAGACATTTTGAAAATTATCTTGCATTGTTTCTCCTTCCTAGCTGGCTTGCAAGACCTTTTGCTGTTAAACCTTAATTAATTTGTGCAGGCTTGTCTTTAAATGCACAGTTCACCTGGCTGCCTCTTGGGTGGTATTATACTACAAAAGCTTAATATAGATCATTTCTGGACACTTAGGCATTTGAAGGACAAAAAAATAAACAAAAATCTTGGCAGAATCCAGCAGACATCTGGGTGAGACAGTTCACTGCCATCCTAGAAACTGGCACACAGACCTGAGAACACCTCCAAGCAAGGGTATTTTCTCAGTCTAGGATTATATCAGAACTTTCTGTGTCACCCATTTTTTGATAACAAGCAGAAGTGTCTTTTTACCATGAGTATCAAGATCAGAAGCCAGCAAAAATATCTCTGGCTGATCTCTATAATCTTCAAAGTGGTAAATGTGTGGTAGGGGACTAACTCTGGACAGATATCATGCTTAAGTTTCTTCCAAAAAATGAAAAGCCTTTGGTGCCATCTAGTTTGGGGTCTGGATGAGAGGACAAGAACCTTGACATGAAATGTGTCTAATCCAATGAAATGGAGTCTGTGAAAGATCAAAAGTGTTTTTCACTTAAAGTTTTGGTGACAACCTGAGGTTGCTGTCTCCTGTTCCCCCCTCTCTGGAGAAGACTCCAGCAACATTCACCATGAGAATTTTCTAGCTATTGATCCTTAGACCCACAAGATTATTTCAGTACAGTGTCTGATCTCTAGCTTCCGATCCCTTAAATCCACCTCTGCCTTTGCTCAGCTTCCAAATAGAAAATTAATGTTGGCAAGCAATGCATTTCTAAAAGGAGGGGTTGCACCACACTTGCTAGACTTTCCCAGGGCCCTGGATTCCCCATAGCCTCTGTTTATCTGGGAAAAGGCTATGCTGAAAGTCACCAATGTCTCACCACAGGAGGTTTGGGGTTTGTCAGGAAGAGCAAAACCAAGTTCATGTCTGATGCACAAATTCCCCTCCTTTTTCAAGTAAACGTCAAATCATCCCACAGTTGTGGGAGGGCACCACAACTTTCACGCTTACTTTGCCAGTCATCATGATGTTCACCAGCCCTGTTGTTGGGTGAATGAGAGATTCAGTCTCCCTGATGGACAGATCTTTAAGTGATTGTCCATTTAGTGTTAACAGGTCATCCTTTGGGCTCAGACAAGCATCCCTTAGAAAGAAAAGAAAAAAGGAACATGCTTGAGTATAGTTTTACAAAGAACAGCATAGCACTTACGTGCTAAATGTCTTGCTAGCTGAGGAGTCAGCTGCAATTGCATTGAACAGCGTTGGCCCAAGATGTTTTGATGTGTGAGTACACTCCATCCCTGTTAAGATTTTTTCCTGTTGCTGCTCTGAAACTGAACTTTAAGGCATAGCTTGTCACAGAAAGCTGGTCATGCAAAATCCATGCAAATAGCCCCAATAAGCTTGCTGACTCCATGTGTACCGTACCTGTTTGCTGCACTTCCAGCAGGCACGCGGCTGCCTGTGAACCCTTTCCAGAGAGATGCACAGTTCGGACTCCTGGAGAGCTCGATTCCTGAGCTGCTGTTCCCTGTGGTTGCACACAGCCTGCAGATGCAGCTGTCCTGATTCAGAAGATGAAAGGTTGCATGAAAGGAATTGTACCAAGGATGTTAAAAGTTAGCTGCCATTATCCTGAGCCTTTTTAAGAAATGCACAGTGTGTTCTCAGAACCAGATTGTTTCCAAGTAGAACAGGAAAGGGGCTTTAGCACTGAGCAGTTGTGAAAGAATAGCTGTATTACAGAGTCAGTGTTTGAAAGAAGTTACTTTCCTTAGGACTTTTGTGGCTTCTGGCTACAAGAGGGAATTAGCGTGCCCCTTTGCACGGAGGGGAAGAGAACAGATAGAAGACCTTTCATGTAAATGGATAATTTTTGCCACTATAAGAAAAGACAAAGAGGAAAATAAATATTCACCAGAAAAGGAAATACTCTGGAAAACAGAAGAGGTCTGAATGGAAAAATAAGTGTATACAAAACAGTAGAAGCTCCACCCCTGCTGCTGATTTAAGTAGAGGCAGGAGAGCAGAGGACTGCAGCAGTGGAAGAAGATTTCTTTACCCACTCCAGACTGGTTGAGGTTGCTGGAGTCTGTGTGTTGCATCTTGAGGACTTGTTGTAAGCATATTTTAACACAATTATGAATCATTAACATAGGGCCATACAGAAAAGAGGATGGTTTAAGTCATAAGTAAGCAAAGAATGGATTGACTAAGCACGTGAAGGCACCACATTTGTCTAGCAAATGTACCCCTACAGTCCAAATGCGTGAATACTTAAAAATCCTCAAGAGACAAGGAAAGCTGGAAAAAGTTAGCTGTTTGCTTAGTAAATTGAATTCAAGTATTCACTTGTTCTGCTCCCAGCTGAACCCACCTCCTCTGCTCTCACCAGCCTCTCCATACTCCACATAGAAGAGGGCTCTCAGTGTATCCTGGATCCAGGCTTGTGTCCAGGAGATTTGTATGACTGGGGTATAGATTTCTGAAGGGGAGGCAAATTTCATATCTTAGGACAGACCACAAAATACAGCAGTGGTCCACGGTCTGTATTGCTCCTGGGTCCCCTGGCCAGGGAGGCATGAGCTATTGCCAGTAATGTGTAGTCCTCTGACAGCACAAGGAAAGCTGTGTAACCATCTTCTTCACCATCAGTAAGGCTTAATTTCTGCCCTAAGCAGAGTTCATCCAGCCCTGAGGGTTAGAATCATTAGGCTCTTTCACCACAAATCAATAGGGATCATACCTGACTGACAGCAAACACAAACTTCCAGTTTACAGCAATGTCAATAAAGGTCATTATCTTCCAGGCTGACTGTTGAAGCCTGGCTCCCGTTCTGATACCTGCCAGAGTAAATCTAAGGCTGTGAATGAATTAAGCATTTAACTTTGAGCCCCAGGCTCATTGCAGGCTGAACTTTGTAGGTAATCCATAAGAGCTGACTTGTATTGAATGACTTGTTAACTTTGTGGGTTTGCTTGCTTTCCAGATTGCCTGCTATTAATGAGGAGCATCTGAATTTTATGAAACCTCTTTTATTCACGGAGTCCTTCTAGTGAGTAACAGGTAAGCATATAAGCACAGACAGACTTCGTTTTAAACCAGTTTGTTTGAACTCTATTATTAGTTTTAGAGTTTCTGTATTTACTTTCATCCAAGGTAAATATCTTAGGAAATGCATGCTTGAAATCAGGACTACATTATGCTCTTTTTTATCTTGTGGCAGTGCTTTGAAGTCTTCAGCATGATAACAAAATAAAGATTAGAATTCTAATGTGTTAAAATATCAGATATTGGGTAGCAAAAAATGAGCTACTTTTTCTGTTTATTTGTCCTTTGGTTTAAGTATCTGTAAGAATTTGCAGGCCAGGTTCTGTATACATGCAGCTTGCAGGGTTTTCAGTAGGGTAGTGTGCTTGTTCTAAAATACAAATAATGTCAGATAGATATTAAAGGTATTCAGCTGTTTAGCTAAGCATTTTGAGACCTTGGCTGATCATGGATTGGGGCTGTTGTGAAAGAGTAATTGCATTATAGAGTGAGCATTGTTTTAAAGGAAGTTTTAAAATTTTTTTGTAGCCAGGATTCAAATTTAGACTTGCCAACTCCTCTTAGAAATCCTTACTCTTGTGTACAGCTCCCTTGAAATGTCCCTATATGCTCACAAATACTGATCAGGCATGCAGAGAACTTTCCACAGTTACCCTCCATACTTCATTTTTCTCTTGATTTTAACTTAATGATGGGTTTTTTTAGACTGTCCCCAACTCCTCTCTGTTAAGAGTATAGTTATGCTTATGCCCCTCCTATAGCTTGTTCCCATTGCACAGCTGCTGTGCTCATGGTGTTTGTAAAAAATCTTCACCATTAATGTCCAGAAGATACTTGTGTCTCAGGAGTTTACAGGACATCACAGAGTGCAATGGGTTTAGCTATGAGGTTTTTCATTGCAGCATCATCTAAGTCCTTTGGGAAAGTACATTGTATTTTGTACAATGGGACACATTCCATGCTGGAAATTCTGGGTTGTGTTGGGATATACATGTGAAATGTCAGCAAATAAAAATTGATATGACTATTCTTTTCAAGAAAAATAAGTTTCATGTACTTAGTAAGAAGGAAAGAAATGAAACCCATTGCCTGCTGAAGAAAAATCTTGGGAATAATTTTTGTTTAAATCTGTAGTCATCTTAGCACGTTGGGCTACATTTCAAATAAACTCTGTGTGTTAATTGTTTCTGCAATTCATTTGTGTGAATTACTTTGAAAAAAAAGTCTTTATTGGACTGCAGGGACATGTGGCAAATATCTGTACGTTGTCAGCATCTGCACTTTCCTGGATCCTGGATGTAGATCACTGTATTCACATCCAAGTTATTGCAACATGACAGAAAATTCATAAAAGCTGTTCCTTAGAAAAATAAACATTTGACCAATTCACGTGCCAGCAGTCAATTTTATTTGGGTTTTGTTCTTTAATAATTTCATATCCCATCTCACTTATATAATGTGTAGAAATACTGCTGATAGTTTCAAGAGTAAAGGCAGTGTTTATTTTGCAGCCTTCATTTTAAAGTGTCCTGCTCATTTTGAAAGGTGGGTTTTATCTTTTAATGCTGAAAATTTGCTAGAATAAGGTTGACAGGTTTGATGTGTGGGCAGGTGGATTCAGGTCAACTTTGCCTACTTGCTATTAAAACATATGTTTAAATGCATATTTGCTACCCTTGAATAAAATTACTTTGCTTACAAGGGGTTTTACTGCTGTGCACTTCAAGGCTGTGTGGAAACGTGTATCTGCATAATAATATCCACTTATCACTGTGAAAACAAAATGAAGAAAGTCTGTGGGAGTGCATTATAAGCAAAATTTGTCATTAAACTGAATCTGCTGAAAATCAAAGGTGGAGTTCAAGAGCCTTTTTGAATACATTTTTGTCAAAGGTGACAGTTGATTAATTTTTTATGTGTTTAGTTCTGGAAAAGTAATTTGCAGGTCCAGGCCAACTCTCTCCTCCTGCTCCCCTTTTATCGTCACGCGAAATGCAAAGCTTCTGAGGATGTTTTTCTCTCTAATTTAAAAGATTTCTTTTTCCTTCATGTTCTGTGTAGACGTTTCTAGCCCAGAGCCCTGTCTCAAAACATCTAATTCCAGATGTTGTTTAGAAATAAGGGTAACCATGGCATCTGTGGAAAACTGAAAAACTTTTGTGCGCTCTTAACGTACGACACAGTAGTTAGATTGTCTGAGATGAAGTCAAGTCTTACACAAGGCTAGTTCAAGTAAGGTCTTTGACTGAGTTAACCAAGCACATGACAATGAGCTGATTGACTGCTGTTTAAAAAAAAAAAGCAAAAAAAAAAACCAAAACAAAAAAGATCTAACAGCAGTACAGTAATGAATTTAAATATTTAGTTTTTTCTGGCCTACTGACTGTGAAATGGCAGAGACTTCCAAGCAGAAGATTAATCTTTGGGGATCTATTTTTTTTTTCTGTGTCTGTTCTAACAAAGAGAGGGCCAGAGCATCTCTGACATAAACTGACATGATTCCACTGATTCTGACGTACCCTAGCTAATGCTTTGGTCTTTTCAAAACATTTATAGTAGTTGCAATTAATTTTCCTAGCAGTATATCCTCTTTGCTGTTAATTGAATGGCAGAAGTTAGGAAGCCTTTGGATGATTCGAACAGCAGGGCATGACATTCAGGTTCTGCTCTAGACTGATAATTCAGCACATCAGCTGTAACAGACTTTTCTAACCCTCACCTGTACTTTGATGTGCTTTTCTGGGAGCCTTTATCCTGGCCCATGCTTTGCAGCACACACTGTCTTAATAACAGCCTCTTTCACAACTTGCTCTGGGGATAACATGGCACTGATGTCACAAAATCAAGAAGGCCAGAAAGGCAGAAAACACAACTAGGAAAAGGGACATAAATGTCTAAATAAGTGCAGCATTTGGGTTTTTCCTCCTTCAAGCCCAGAGCAAGTATAGAGAAGTTTCTAGAACTGGGTGGAGCCATGCAGTAAGGTCAGTTTGGATCTAACATTTGCATAAAGTCAAACCTTCCCTGTTGTATTTTATTCTAGATGGTGTTTCAACCCTGCCATCATCAGCCCTGTCTAGTAACTCTCAGTGTATCCTTGGGTGTTAGTGATGCAGAGAAGAGGTAACGGAAAACTTCCTGAAGTAGGTCTCAAATCCAGAAGAGACTGCACTTCCTTGAGGAATAGGAGCTGATACTATCTTGTCCTGTCCTCCCTCCAACTGGCATAGTTTCAGATTTGTAATGACATGAGCAGGCATCTTCCACAGTTTTTGCTATATCAGTGTACAAGGTATCAGACACTGCTCTTTTTTTTTTTTCTTTTCCTTTCAGGCCACTTGAACATTGCTGAGTTGTGCAAAGCAAGCTATAAAGATCATCTTGTTTATACACTGTCAAGTTGGCTTTCCATCTCTGTCCTTACCAGATTAATTGCACCTTCTCTTTTCCAGGCTGAACATCCCCAGGTCTCTAAGCCTCTCTCCATAGTAGAGGTGCTCTGGCCCTCTGATATCTTCCTGACCTCCTCTGGACCTGCTTCAACATCTCCATGTCTTGTACTGTGGATCTCAGAGCTAGTACTGCAGATGAAGTACTCCAGGCAGGTTCTCATGACAGTACATTGAAAGGATCACCTCCTTCAACCTGTTGGCTACACTCCTTTTAATGCACCCTAGGATCCCATTGGCCTTCTTGGACACCAGGGCACATTGCTGGCTCATGGCCAACCTGTCATCCACCAGATCCTCTCACCTTTTTTTTTTTCCTTTCTTTCTTTTTTATTGTAAGTAGTGCCTACATTCTCAGTCTGTTAATGGATATAGGATTATTCTTTGGGATCTTAAAGATTTTGGAATCGGGAAAACATGCCTCTAATACACATGCAGAAGTCCCAAAACACTGGTTTGCTTATGGTTTATGTGGTAGTGAATCCCCTGCAGTCAGCAGAATATGGCTCAAAGAGGTACTTATGTTTTTGAACAGAAGACAGGAACCAGTATTTGGAGTAGTGACGGTTCCAGGTTCCCCCTTAGGTCTGGAGAAGAAATGCACATAGCACATTAAATCATGAAGCACTTTTAAACATTCTTCTCTCCTTTCAGTGTGACAGCAAAATTAAGTTGTTCAGTTCTGTGGGAGTTATTAGCACTTTGAGAGTCATGCTTAGGGCAGCAGGCACTGCAAAGCAGAAGAATAGTGGAATATCCTCAGCAACACCATAGAAAGAATGGAATCAATTTTCTCGAACAAAGACAAGGATCCTTCAGCTCTGAGTCACACATCATGAATTTCTGAAGTGTCATATGGAGATGGAGAGAGTGAGTGTTACACTGGGGCTTGAAATATGCTTCTTAACCCCTTTCTTAAAGAGGGAGTTTTTAAGCTTAAGCTCTGTAAGACGTGGTACAGGAAGATTGTTCTGACAGACTTGTGCCATATGGAAGATAGAGATTGCTGCTTTCATAATAGAGGGCAAAGCCTCAGCAACAGTACTGCAGGATAAGGTCAGTGTAGCTGTTACCAAAGTTCATCTTATTTAGCATGCTGAGATGAGACTCTAGAATGACTCACTGATCCATGACACTGAAAGGTATGGAAGGTTCACAAAAGTAGCTTATGAGGAGGCTTATATTGCTGTGAGAGCTCTGGAGAGGGAATTTAATGCAGCCATCATCTAGAATGGCACTAAGAAACCCAAACACTGCTCTAAGGGACTGGGTTGCTGACAAATTTATGTCACCATTCTTCCAGGCTCCTGACCCATCCCATTCAGTAACAGTAATACTCCACCCCAAGAGTGGATTTATACCCTTACCAGTTATATTTTATCTGTACAATGACATTAGTTATGGAACTTATTTTGTTCCCCATATCCCTCTTTGAGCTGCTTGCCAGCTATAAAAGCAAATGATCTAAACTTACAGCCAGCAATAAGATACTGAGTAGTTTCATATGGGTCTGGATCACAACGGTCACTGGAGCTCTGCAGATCTGGGAGCTGTGCAGGCACGGAGGCAGTGCTTCAGGTTTGTTAGAAGAGGGGGGGAGTTCACAGAGGCCATCTGCTTCTTCAGTCACAGAAGGAAATCAGCAGAGTGCCTGTGAACTGTTTCCAAAAGGGAGGAGGTGGTATGGTTTTGCAGATGACTACTTTGAGACTTGGGACAGTGTCACCTATGTATGTTTTCTGTCAGAATGTAACAGAAAGGTGGCTTGATTTTGTTCTCATGCTGGGATTCTGCCAGGGGTAAAACACAGCACACCCAGAACTCTGTCCTGATGCAGCCTTTGCAATATTGGGCTGCGTGCTGTGATTGTTAGCAAGAAACTCAAGGAGTAAGGGCAGATTCTGACATTCTGCACCTCTATGCCACTGTGTGTTTAGATGTAAAGGTCTAATTTTAGCCAATTTCTATTGAAGGTATGTAAAATAGAATATATAAGAAAGAAACATTTTTGGTAAACCAGTTCACATGAGCCACTACTTGCACAGGTAAATAAGAGAGTTGCCAGGAGGGCACAAACAGTGTTAAAAGACATGTCATGCTTGCAGTGAGGACCCTTTTACACATCACACCAGCAGGTATAAAGTGGAAAATGAGGCTATATCACTGAAAGAGAACTTTCTAAATGCATCTAAAATATTGTACAGATTGAAAATTTCAAATCTTTAGGGTTAATGAAGTTACTTCTTGATTAAAGAATAATGTCGTAATATGAGGCTGTTAAGACTTTTTACATCTCTAGGAAAAATTGACATCTCTGGTTTGAGAGCCATCACTGCCTCCTTCCTGAATGAGAGATTAAGAACATCTGCTTGCTGAATCTCCTGACTCTTTCATAGTATTAATATAATTCACAGTTGCATAGCTCGTGAGATCTCATGGTATCACACTTTTCCAAAGCACTTTACCTTGGTGGCAGTTTTATATTTTGAGCTGAACACTATGTTACAGGTAGAAAGAACCAGCTGTGCAAGTCTGAATACACTGAGTGGCCTGGCAGTCAGTGATTTCAGAAGAATATCAATCATCAGAGTGCAACAGGAAGCTAATACATTTTCATGCTACTTATACAGAGCAGGGACAATGCTGCTCATGGGTTCTGAAAAAGCCAAGTTCCTGAGAAATATGAATTAACCCATTTAGGAACTACTGCAATATACAGCACTGAGTTGCCTACCTTGGAAAGTAACTTTCTTCTCATGTTGTTGCAGTTCTCATTTGCTGCAGCTTTGGACTGGACCATGCTGGTGATCACGCGTGGAGGATCAGGTGGGCTGTCTTCTGTCTCTGATGACAGTTGTGTCCTAGGGCAGCAGTCAAAATCCTCTTGAACCCAACTGGTAGACATCTCAAAGGGATCAGGCCATTTCTCATCAGGACTTGATCCATCATCACTGTTTTTAGCATTGCAAAGTATAAGTGATCTTGAAATGGAGCGAAACTTTCTTGACTTTCTGTTCCCAGCATTGCTCTTTCGATCCATCTTCAGAGAGCCTGTGGTGCTGCTCTTTTTCCTATCACTCTCCCATTTGTGTGGCATGATACTTTCAATAACTTTCTCCGTTTCTCTGGTGCTGAATATCCTCAAGGAAAGGAAACATAAAAAGTAAGTTGTAATATACCCCACTTTCTCCCACTTAATAACCTACACTACTGAAAAGCCCTAATGAATAAATCGAATCAACAGAGCCTTTCAGTCTGCTAACAGCCACGTGATAGCTCATGACTTGCTAATTCTGTTTCTGTGCAGTGCTCTACTAAATTCTCCTTCACCTTTTCATTCTCTTCCCATGCTCCCCAAGCACAATGGAGTGCTTTTAATAAATGTTTTTGATGCTTCCATTGCTCTGCATCCTTTGGGCTTCTGCTGAATTTGCATGTTGAAATCCCAAATTGAACAGGAAGGTACTTTAAAAGCATTATTCTATCCTCCTAACATTATTTGGAAAGAGGAAGCTCCTTCTGAAGTTTGATTCATGAAACCACTGTAATTCAAAGAAGATTAATCAAATTGTCGAGGTTAAGTTCTCTGCCTGGCACATCTGATTTGTAAGTGGTTTAGCAAAAGTAGATCTTAGCCATGAGAGAACAAGGGATGTCAGGCTGCTATAAAACTCCTACCTTTGCAGACCAGGACTCACTTAAGACCGTGCATTTAACAGCAACAGAGAGATTCAGTGAAGCACTTAAGATGTGAATATCTGATTAGGGAGTCAGCTCTATAAAGGAATACAGCTCCAATACATCAATCAGAAAGCATCCCATTACAGAAATAGTTTGTTTCAGCCTATGATTCAGCACACAGAATTAAGAGAAAATGCAAGAAAGGCTAAGCAATCAAATGTGGCAAAAGTAGGAGCTTTTGTAAAATGAGTAAAGTTCTGAGCATGTTAACATAATAAAGGGGAGTCTTGTTCAACTGTTTCCTTTTTCTCTCAGAAGGAATTTTCTGGAAATATTTTGGTAGGTATGTGTCAGTGCTGAAATTTCAATAAGAGGAAGTCTAAATTAATTACTTTGACTTTCTCAATTTTTATCACCAGTTGATGCTGTATGCTGCCATTCTAGGGCAAATGCCTATGGCAACTAAAGGATTTGCTGAAATCAAAGATGCTACAGATGTTACACACAAAATTGAAAATCAATGTACTTTGAAAAACACTATGCCATTTAGTACTTGTCTAAAGGAGCTATAAGACATTGCTAGAGAAATCACAGTTCAGTGTGAATCTGATTTTTTCTGGATTTATAAAAGAAAACCAAAATTGCACATAACATTTTGTGGAGAGCAGCAGAATGGTCTGTTCATCTCCCAGGGAGAAGAAAGTTTATTTGTGCAGTTCTTTCTGGCATTTTTGATAGGTAATGCTCCTACAGCATTCCATCATAACTTATTTTTCATCACACCAGTCTTAATATTGCTCTGTTCCCTGATACCTCTTTTCCAGAACTAAATCCTTAACACTTAAGAAATTCATGCTCTGAATATGGGAACTCATCAGATTTCCTAGCAGGACACTTCCAGAGCAAAGTTTAAACACGTCCAGAGAACATGCAGACATCCACAAAGCTGGTGTGTTTTCTGCCCCTCTCTTGTAAGTTTTTTATATTCTCTTGCTCCTGTGGGAGAGCCCAACCCCACTGAATAGGAGCACTAGAACCAAAGTCCCGTTGTCCTGCACACTGGTGTGAGGGAAGCTCTCGGGGTCAAACCCAACCAGTGTATTCTCCATTCCCCTTCATACACAGAATGTTCTACTTTTTTTTTTTTTTTTTCAGAATAGTCTCTCTTCATTTGAATGACAAGTTTCTCAAACATGGTGCCGCCACAGTGTGGATGGAGAACTGCCCAAGATCACAGCCACATTCCCTTCCATGATGCAGAGCGCACACCGGATAAAGGGATATTGAAGACTATGTGTAAGGACACAGAGGCCAGAGCAGGATGGGGAAAGGTATGACATAGATGGGAGCTCACCTTTACACATGGACTTTATGGTTGGCATCTTGTTTCCCTAGTATTCATCTCCTCTCCTGCACTACAGAGAACACCTGATTTTCAGAGCCTTTGTTCTGTAATTTCTTGTGAAGTACAGAGATGAAAAGTGCTATTTTGAGAACTAAGTGGTTGGTGGGAGTGTAATTCAGCATCACAAATTTTCCATTTTTAATATGCTTTTTTGTTGATTATGTTAGTTAAAAGCAAATGGACACTTATCCCTACTAATATGTAAAGATTTTCAAGGTTTGGAGATTTTGCTTGTTGAAAAAACAAAAAAAAAAGCTTTTTAGAGTTTTGCAAAGCCTGAAGCTTTAGTCTACTACAATATATTCATATATATGTACCTTATTGCAATTTTTGAGTTGGGAAATCCCTGCTAGCATTTCCAGTGTATTAGGAAATTAATCTTGCAAAGCTTGATGTTGCTTTTTCTGTATGTTTAAAGGTTGTTCAAAATGCAGTCTGGCCCATTAGACCAGAATGTGGAGTTGAAAAAGCAATAGGCTAGTTGAGGCAAGGGGAACTTTACCAAGCACCTCCTCTCACCACATGGGTAGGAAACAACAGATCCAACTTGCTGAAGGTGTGTGGAATGCACATCACTGGGAAGTCTGCAACAGGGATTATTGATCTTTCTGTGTTTCCGGCAATCCCTATTAGACACTGGTGATTAGTATGTCAGCAATGTGTCCAAGATGCACATTCAGACCTAAACAATCTTGCTTATCAGGGAAAATTAGAAGAAAGGGCATGATTTCCATGTTGTACAAATATTAACTGCACTCTTACTTTCTCAACAAGAAAGAATTTAACAAGAGCTATTAAGCACGTGGGTAAGCAGAGCTCTTGATAGCTTAATGGTCAAAATACAGCTCTCTGGAGACTGGCGTCCTAGAATAGAGCATGTAGAGATGTAGGAGCCCTTTCTTGCTCTGCCTGAAGCTGCTGGGCTTAAGAATGAGCACTGCCATCAGTACTAAATGCTCCACAAAGTACATGTCTGATTGTGCTAAGCATCAGTGATTCATGGAACACACAGAAGCACTTGTTGAAACAGTGAGGAAATATTAGGTACCATTGCTCCTGCAGTGGTTTTTTGCCTTTTTTTTTTACCTTTCTACCTTTTGCAAAGAGGACATCTCTCTTGCCCTGATGAATCATCTATTTCCACCTCCCCAACCCCCACCAGAGCTTCATGGAGTCAGAGAAGCTTACCCTGAATGACTTACACAGTCTCAAAGCAAGCTAATGGCTGAGGTGAAAATAAACCCAGTAGACCTGAATACTTCCAGTTCACTAATTGCTCTAAGTATTAGATCACAGCCCAAGTCTTAACTAAGGTAACATCCTTTCCAGAACTGCTGATTCGGTGTTGCATAAGCAACAGAAATATAGAAGGTACCAAAAATATAGTTTTCAAATAAAAATATTTGTAAATCTTATTTTACACAGAAAATAATATCACAAGTCCCAGAGAAGTTTTATGATTCATTGCCATCTTCCATTAAATTTATTTCAAGGTATTGGAGGCATGGACAATTACTTCAAAGCCGATTCTCCGAACCATTCATCTCCAGTGCAATCACTGCTTGTCATTTTCTCTTGCCATTCTTATACTTCCAGTGTGTCTGATGGAAGTTGTCTGTGGTTTTTAATGCAAACCAAATGTTCTTTCTCTGTTTCTTTTTTTTTTTCTCTTTTTTTTTCCCCGAGCTTTATTTTTACAGCTTTAAGTCTAAAAATCCCTAATTCAGTCTGTCTTCTGCAAACAAAATACATGATTTGAGCTGTGCCCATTTGGTTCAAATTTTTGGTTGGATATTAAACGGAGCATTTACATGATCCAAATAATTTGGTGTAGCTCCCAGATTGAATGTGAATGCTCTGCTGTTAACCAGACAGTAGGAAAGATAGAACTTCTCTGTATTAGAAAGAGCAAGATGAGTTTTACATACCAAGTCCTAACAGCATGATATCTTGCATTCCATTTTAATCTAGATCTTGTCATCTTTGTCAGATTCCTTACTGAGCATTACTGTTAGTACTAAACTATTGCAGTTAGCTAGGTTTTCCAGGCAGTAGTAAGAGCTAGAGATTTAGAAGTTTTCTAACAAAGAGTAAGAAACTCATGGAGAGTTGAATTTACTATT